>JACEIK010000085.1:343154-422976 GCA_018107945.1 Datura stramonium | reverse complement strand
CTCCGGAGGTCAATTTTTTAGTGCCAAAAATAGAAAAATGCAAATCAACCTCTAGAGGGCATTTAATATACTGCTGTCACGATTCGAGTCTACACCCTGAACGCGACATGGTGCCTAGAGCCACAAGTGACCCCAAGCCAACTCATGGCGTAGCATATTACTAACATAATCTGACTTAAATAAGAAACTGAGTGAGATCTAACTGAGTTTGTAAAAGATTTCATCAATAAATACTGAAATAGACTAAATTTGAAATAGCTAGATAAATACTAAGTCATAAGCTGAAACACTAATAATCTGTATGAAAGTCTTTACTGACTGATGAGCTACTGGGACAAGTCCCTAACTAACTCCAAAGTCTGAAATTAAAAACAAGATGATTGAAATAATGAAAATAGCTCCAGTCCTCTGAAGATGAGGATTCACCACTAACAGCTGCTGACAAATGCTGGAGCGAGTCTAATTGCGATGTTGTGACTGAGTACCTTAATCTATATTGAAATTCCCCATGAATGAATGTTGATGGGCTTAGTGAGAAAATAGATTGCTTGGACTAAATTTATTGTTTTATATTTCTCGGAAGTGAAATAATTAGAAAATAAAGTTGCCCAAGAAGAATCGGCCTCGGTTATCGAGCAATAGCAGGTCAGCTGGAGAGCCGCGAGATGCGCAGGCAGCCCGATGCATGGAGCTGCGCGAGGTGCGCAGGTAGGCAGGAGCAGGGAGCGGCGCGTCGCTCCCCTGTCCCTTCATGATGGGAGGCGCGCCATGGACCCCTTCCACCGCCTCAATCGGTATATATAAGTTGTGTGATGTGTAACTCATTTAATTATTTCCTAAAAAGTGAGCAACGGCCTAGCGATTTTCCTCTCTAGATTTTCAGCAAAGTGAACGCAAATTAAGCTACCAAATCATCTCCAATCACAAATTCTTCTAGGGTAATGAATCTCGGGGCTACGAAAGAATATATCTACAGAGCCGAATCATTGAAATTGGCTCGGATTGACGGAACCCTGAGGAGTGGAAGCTGTAGAAATCATTGCTATTCAAGTCCAGAATGCTTACAAGTAATAGTAAGTACTTCTACCCTCTTAATTCATAAATTCATAAATGTTTTCGACGAATTGAATTCATTATGACTTGTAGTCATTATGTCTTGTGGGATGACACTTCTGGCCAATTTTCTTGAAATAGAATAGCCTAATTCTCATGAAGTATGAGCTAAGACATGGAAGGATTGCCAGTTTATAGTTGAAGCTTGATCGGTTGAGTGGAGTTCGGCAATTGAGGTATGTTAAGGCTAAACCTCCTTCAACAAGTTTCTCTCGTCGTATAGTCGATACAACTTGTGCTTTTTATAGTAGTATTTATGGTTATATGCATTGTGGTTAGGTGCTGCAATTTGAATCTATGATTAGAGTAAGTATCCCTTGTCGGAATTGACCATGCCTAGCTTTGCCACTCGTTAGAATCGACTTAGAGGTTACTCTGTTGTATTGTTGTTGCCTAGATCAGTTAGTGATGTTGTGCTGCCTTACCAAGGCCGTAGAGGCTTGTGGTTAGCTGTCACACCCCAAACCCCAGGAGGCGTGAATGGCACCTAGTGCCACCCCCTGATATGAGCATACCCATCGCCCAAAATATAAAACAAAGGCTGGAACCGATGAGGTTCAATAACACAACAACTATACAATCAGAATGAGACGATAGACTTTAGCGGAAGCTGTCTCACCTGACCAACCAAGAAAAATAAATACAATAAGTCATCGAGGCCACATAATGGAAGAGCAACTATACAACATGGCCCACCTGGCCTATAACAATGACACTACACCCACAACTAATGTCTATAAGCCTCTAGAAATATAACAGAAATCAATTGCTCGGGACAGAGCCCCGAACTACCCATAATTCAACCTCTGGCAACTCTGAAAGAACTGGAGCATACTGACTCAACTGGAACTCCACTCAGCAACCAAGAACCTGATCTAACAGCCCACCATCACTTGCAGGCATGAATGCAGCGCCCCGACTAGGGCATCAGTACAATAATGTACCGAGCATGAAAGACAAAAACAACTGGAAGACTAAGATTGGAAATCAACATATATACCAGATATCACAAAAGGAGAACTCAACTTAAGTAAATACATAAAATCTACCTGAGCCCCATAAGCCTGGCAAGTACAAGCAAACATACAAACAGAACCTACCTTGCCTCTATAAGCCCGGCAAGTCCAATAGTAAACAACAAAACAACGGCACCTAGCCGACACAGATCACCTGTCATCGCCTCTAGACCTCTCAATGGCGTCAGCTAACACCAGCCAGCATCTAGCATCCACTGCTATCGGATAACAAATAACACAAGCAACAACCATAGTATAATGCCAAACAAATTATAAGTAAACACCAGTTAATCAAATCATCAATCAAGCACTGCCGGACACTCTCTCGGCTGCGCACAATTAGCGGAGCTCAATCCATTTGGGAGAACCAATCGCGATCCCAGGAAGGATCAGACATGTCGGACCATTCTTAAATCATGTCTCAACTCGACACTATGGAGGACATCATTCTCAACCCCATAGGTCATTTCACTCCTTGGGCTCAACCCCTTAGCCGGAAACACTCTCGTGCGTCGGGTATCCACAAGCCAAAAGGTACCTCGGGCTCGGCCCCTAGACGGAACAACTCTCTTGTATTGGGTAACCACAAGATACAAGGCCTCAAACACAACACACACATACAATCAACAACAATAATAATACATGATCAAATAGCCCACAATCCACTCTATTCACCACTAACATCAAGGGACACGGCCAAACCAGCCCAAGTGTCACCACGACCGTCACGTGTCATCGACACGATTGACACGATCACCGATTCAAATATAAAAAAGATCGTCGCAGCCATCGACCTTAACCACTCTAATCCCTCATTCACTTTTCAATATAATCACCTAATATTATTCACTCAAAATCCCACAACTTGCTACAAGAACCACACACCTCACACACGACCTCTTGACACGAGCCTAACAATTAGCTATGGCTCCAATTCTACGCACTCAAGACCGAGCCACCAACCAAACCATCACCTTAAAAACACCATTATCACCCCATAATCATAAGAACAAGAGTTAAATAATAGAAAAACACAATCCATCACAAACAGCCAACACACACGTCAACACGGACGACAACGGTTATGGAATTCATGCCGACAAAGGGAGGGACAAATCTAAAACACCTTAGCTTCAAGATTAGACAAACTTGGGCCTTCAACACCATGACCCTACTGCCTAAAGGCAGTCCTATATTCTGCCAAAATGCATCCAATACAACTCATAACAAAAATAAGACAAATGAAGCTTACACGACAAGATTCATAGGAATTCGACGGTAGAAACTCCGAGACAACAACCTACTGAGGTGAAAACACCTATAACCAACATTAAACACTAATGAGAACAAAAAGAAGAAGGCTTACCAAAAGTTTCACCACGAAACAACCACCAACAGCCCGAAAAAGACACCAAACCATGGACTACACGCGATTCCCAACTTTCCGACACCAAAATCATGTTGACCCATGGCTTCTAGGCCCAAAACCATCAAGAAAACCTCTAGGGAGATTTCTGGCCGAGGAAATTTCAAGAAATTAGAATTGGAAGTGAAATAACCAACCAAATGGACTTAAATAGTCCTCCACCGCCTTTGACCTTTGTGACGTGCCTACTTGCGCGGTCTCGCGAAAATGCGAATATCTCTCTATTTAGAAGTTGGATTGATAAACAATTTGATGAAATGAAAACTAGACTCCTAGATCTTTAATATTATAGGTTGCAAACCCCCTAAATCCTTATGGATTGGGAGAAAAACCTCGAGATATTTGACCTAAATTTCAAAGAAATCTCAAGAAGGAAATTTTGCGATAAGTTTTTTCGAATTTTGTTCTACAACTTGATCGACATTCAATCTTAAATATGATCATAGAGTGACTCAAATAACTCATAACACTTCCTTCTTAGATAATTAAGTACTCTTATTTCTATCTCGAAAGCACGATTTTATCGCTCAAATTATCCAGGGTGTTACATTAGCCATTGAGTATGTCTTGCTAAATTGGGTAGCATAATGTGTAGATTGACAATGTAATTTCCTATTCATGACTCCTAGGCTTGATAAAGCTTGCCTACGGGCTGCTGTCATACTTTGACGCCCACAAAGCTAGAATCTTAGTATTGTAATCCTACCTTCGGGTTAATAGTTGTGTGGCTGCCTCTAAGGATACTGTGATTGGTTGCTTAGGATCATATCTTGTTATTAGCAGTCCTGTAGTTATTTTAGGTGAAATAATCATATAATGTGGTCGCCTACACTTTATTGATAGCTTATAATCCATTTTTGTACCACTATGCCTTCAGAACGATTATGCCTAGCATCCTAAGGGATTAGCTTCAGAGTACTACTTGTCGTGGCTGCCCAATGGGCTACGCAGTTTAGATGCAAGGGGCTACACCTAATATTAGTGATCTTCTAGCTTGTTATGACATTCAGATTATTGTTCAGGTCACTCAGAGCCTCACCCTTTTCTTTCTAGGCTAGCTTATTCTATAATTGTCTTCATGACTGTTTGGCTACCGGTGGACACATAGGACATGCCGGTTGGATGTTATAAAGGTTGCTACAGGGGAAACTAACGGTTGTGTTTAGGCCTAAGGGATGTGTGAAAATATAAGTTAGGCCTGTCAGATGCTATACAGGTTGTTCAAGGAGCAAAATATAATTATGAAGTGCCTATGGGTCTATGTTGTGCTCACAGAGCAATATGAAGTCTAGAACGACTATATTGAGGCATGCAGAGAAACTTGAAGTCTGGTGCCCTTACCACCTTCCTTTATGCTTGAGTTGGCATTACTGACCTTCAGAAGAGCCTTATGTGTGCTCGGGGTGCAGTTATAGAAGCCCAAAAGGCTCAGATACAGTTACAGGAGCCCAGAGGGCTCAAGATACAGATACAGTCGCCTGAGGGGCTATTTATGGAGATATATTGATTGCCTAAGAGGATACTTACAAGTACAAATTGATTTCCTATGAAAGACTAGTTATAATTGAGCTACAGAACAATATACAGATGTATGTTGATTGCATGTGTAGGGCTAGTTTAAGATAAACTATAGAATTCCTTCGGGGCTACAGTGGTACTGATAGGGGTATACAGATTGGATTGTACTTGCCGTGGCTTATGGGGCCAGGTAGGTTATTGTTTGATTGTTAGTACCTGCCAAGCTTATGGGGCCAGGTTAGGTTCTTGTTTGTCTAATGTTTATTAGTATACAATTGTACAAATGAGATTATTTAGGTTATTTTATGACTCTTTTAGTTGTTTACGTTCAGTTCTGAATATTAGTTTCAGTTCCATCTTATTATTGCGTTACATACTCGTACATATTTTACTGACGCCCACGCTTGGGGCGTTGCATACTTTCCTGTAGGTTCAGTCAGTCAGATTCCGAGACCTCCCTAGTAACCATTCAGACTCAGTAGAGTGGTCAGCTCCCTTCTTCCGGAGTTGCCATACTTTTGAGGTTTGTCTAATTTTTGTTGTCCAGTTTTTGGGTAGGTCGAGGCCTTGTCCCGACCAGTGACTTACTCTTTAGAGGCTTGCTGACTATAGGTTTTGTTAGTTATGCTTTGTTGGCCATGTGGGTCTAGTTGTTTTTCTAGTTGGTAGCCTTCTTGGCTTGTATATATGTATATACGTGCTTGTCTTGCTTTTGGTTTGACCTAGACAACATGGTGGTCTTGTCGATCCACATAGGATGATATAATTACTGTGTACTGTTGGGTCAACTGTTTTTACACAGGTGTTTATGTTGTGGCCTTTTTGGCCTAGGACTATGTTTTGAGCCGGAATATAGTTGATTGTTTTCTTGATTATGTGCCGCCGGTATACACCAGAGGTGTTTATGTCCAGATAGGTTAGCTTAGGGTCTAGTATAGCATTAGGTGTCAATTACACCTCCCAAGGTGGGGCGTACAAAATTTGATATCAGAGCAACGTCATATCCTTGGGAGTTTACAAGACGTTTTTCTAATAGAGTCTTGTTTATAAATGTGTTGTGCACCATATTTTATAGCCAGGGAGCTATAGGACATGATAGTATGGTTACCCTTCTTCTGGTCTAATCTTGCATTAGAGCTGAGTCTTACAGGGTTGATTTCTCGAGCACTTTATTGCTGTCTGCATACAAAAATAATTCTTTCGAGGTAGACGACTGTCAATCAGATGCTAGATACGACAGCAGGAGCAGGTATAGGGTATTTTTCATCAGTAGAGACAACCAAGCCTGAGGCTATAGAGGAGACATCCTCTTGATCTCCTCAACATCTCCACTACATTAAGAGCCTCTAGTGTCTACAGAATCGCCAGTGCTACTTTTGGCCACTTCCCTTTTCATCTGATTAAGATCTAGAACTATAGTACATATGTTGGTTCACTTAATAATGGTTTAGAAATAGACAGGGACACCAATTAATGTTAGATCACCTGGAAGGTACAGAAGATTGTGAAATTGTGAGATTCTTACTTTAAGCTCTCTAGAGTTTGTCGAGTCTCATACCTCATCCCCATTACAAAATGATATGGTCATTTTCTGACTCCTAGCCTTTTCTCAGTATAGAAGAGTGCGTAAATGTTGGCAGGATGTTATCAAGGGTAAATAGCAAGAGAGGGCTAGACCCGTGGATTCCTTTGAGATGTCACAAAAGTGGTCAAGGACCCTATTACTTAAATAGGCCACTTAGGCCTTCACTAGAGAAAATTTAGGATAAAGGTAAGATTGTCAGGTGCAGTCAAGTACATGCAAGAATCCATAAGCAATAGATTTCCCCCAGTAGAAAAGCTCAGGTCAGATTAGACTAATTCCACCATATTGTGCCGGTGGCGGTAGGGAATACTTGGAGAATTATAACTATGGTCCCCTAATTTGTTATGTTGAAGAATAGAAAGGTTATATCATAAGAGACGGCTCGAGTAGGGGTCAGGATAATATAGGTCAGTAGATCTGGATAGTAGTGTTCTTTCCAGTATTGTATAAGGGGCATAAATCCCAGACGTCAGCATATAGAGGTAAGGTCAAGATTAGAGAACTTAGTTCTGGGAAGATCAGAACCACACCTAGGCATTAGCGAGTTTATAGTACTTGGAATCGTTGACAAATGTCAAGATACGAGCATTCAATCTGACTCGCAGAAGGTAGAGGCTGTAAAGACTTAGCCCAGACCCACAACTCCAATTGAAGTTCGCAGTTTTTTGGGAATAGCTAGGTATTACAAAAGATTTGTGGAAGGATTCTTCGCCCTATCAGCACCATTGATGAAGCTGACTCAGAAGGTGGCTAAATTCCAGTGGATTGAGGCTTAAGCTGAGATTCCTAAAATAAAAGACAAATGGACATCTATACTAGAAGTAGCCTTACTAGAGGGTTTAAAAGGTTATGTTGTGTTGTAATGCTTTAAGCATGAGGCTAGGGTATGTTCTGATGCAGCGTGGAAAAGTGATTGCCTATGCTTCGTGACAGTGGAGGAAGCAAGAAAATAACTACCCAACCCATGATCTAGAGTTGGTTGTAGTTTTTCGTGCTCTAAAAATTTGGAGGCATTACTTATATGGCTTTCATGTGGACATCTTTACTGCTCACAAGAGCCTCTAGTATATTTTAAGCAGAAAGAGTTGAACTTGCGACAATGTCGTTGGCTTGAGTTACTGAAAGACTATGACATATATATATTGTATCATCCTAGGAAGGCTAACATTGTAACTGATGTCCTCAGTCACAGATCCATGGGCAGCTTATCATACTTGAGGCCAGAAAAGAGAGAATTGGCTCGAGAGGTGCACCAATTGGCCAGTTTAGGAGTCCGATTAATGAACTCAGATGATAGTGGAGTTGTGATCCAGAATACTGCAGTATCATCTCTAGTTGTGGAGGTGAAAGATCGATAGTATGAAGAACCTAGCCTAGCACAGGTTAGAGACAAGGCTCAACAGGAAGGGTTTTTGGCCTTTGAGATAATAGGAGATGGATTCTTAAGGTTCAGAGTTCTACTCTGCATTCCAGATATGGCAGGGCTTCGTCAGCAAATTATGGAGAGGTACATTATTTTCGTTATTCTCTTCACTCGGGTTTGACAAAACACACCATGATATGAAAAAGATCTATTGGTGGCATGGTATGAAGAAAGATATTGCTGAGTTTGTAACCACAGTGTCCCAATTGCCAGCAGGTGAAAACTGAATATCAGAAGCTCAATAGGCTGACTTAAGAGATAGCCATGCCTATATGAATGGAAAGCCATCAATACGGATTTTGTCACAGGACTACATTCTCAGCTGGAGACTATGCTGAGTTGTACATTAGAAAGATAGTCTGCCTGCATGGTGTCCCAGTGTCTATCATCTCTAACAGAGGGGCCCAATTCACGACAAGATTTTGGAAGACATTCCAGAAAGGTTTGGGGACGCAGGTTAATTTGAGTACAGCTTTTCATCCCCAGATAGATGGCCAAGATGAGCACACAATTCAGATGCTAGAAGATATGTTAGGGGCGTGTGTGCTAGACTTCAGAGGAAGTTGGGATGATCACCTACCTCTTATTAAGTTTGCATATAATAACCGTTATCATTCTACCATTAAGATGGCACCTTATGAGGCTTTGTATGGGCGGAAATGCAGGTCCCCCATAGGATAGTTTGAAGTAGGTGAGTCGGGCTTGATTGGACCTGACCTGATATATCTATCTGAAGATAAAGTTAAGCTCATTAGAGAGCGTTTATTGATAGCCTGGAGTCGCTAGAAGTCCTATTCCGATATACGATGTAGAGACTTAGAGTTTTATGTTGATGACAAGAGTATTCCTGAAAGTCTCGCCTATAAAAAACGTTATGAGATTTGGCAAGAAGGGAAAACTTAGCCCTAGATTCATTGGGCTATATCAGATCCTCCGCAAGATAGGACAAGTGGCTTATGAGTTAGAATTGCCTTTGGGGATACAATCTTTTCATATAATTTTTCATATATTGATTCTACGAAAGTGCATAGGAGACTCTTCTCGGGTTGTCCTAGTTGAGAATGTTTAGGTCACTGAGGAGTTGTCCTATGAGAAGGCACCAATTGCTATACTAGATCGACAGGTCTGTAGATCAAGGACCAAGGATGTGGCTTTTGTTAAAGTCTTGTAGAGAAAAAAATGTAGAAGAGATGGCTTGGGAAGCTGAGGACGACATGAGGTCTAGATACCCTCACTTGTTCCAATCTTAGATAGTTACAGTTGAGGTGAGATAGTTCCTCAGATGGTATTGTTGCTTTTGTTATCTTTGTTGGTTGCTCACATTATTGCTGTGGAGCTATATTGTAGAGTTGTTTGTAGCGTCTTGTGAGATGCCTATGTTGGAATTTTATATGTTTTAGGTTTTCAGATAGTCCATATTACAGAGGAGACTCTGCCAAATATTTTCTAGCAATGCCTAAGAACTGAGTCTCTTAAGATTAAATTACATTCGAGGAATGTCCTTGGGGGGAAGGATGAAACGCCTCGTGAATGAGTGCCGACGGGCTTAGTGAGAAAATAAATTTCTCGGACTAAATTTATTATTTTTATATTGCCTGAAAGTGAAATAATTATGAAATAAAGTTGCTTGAGAAGAATCAGCCTCGGGTGTCGAGCAACAAAGGGGGGTTGGAAAACTACGCGCATGTTGGCGCACAGGGCCTTGAGACGCGCAGGCAGCCTGACACATGGAACTGCACGACGCGCGAGCAGGCATGCGCGAGGAGCGGGTGCATCGTGCCCCTGTCCCTCACGCTGCGGACCCCTACCACCACCTCAATCTATATATATAAGTTCTTGATCATGTAATTCATTTTAATTATGTGCTAAAAAGTGAGCAACGGCCTAGGCGATTTTCCTTTCTAGATTTTTATCAAAGTGAAGGCAAATTAAGCTTCAAATCATCTCCAATCACAAATTCTTCTAGGGTAATGTCACGCCCCACACCTTGGGAGGCATGACTGGTACCTGGTTCCCTACTAGGACCTAAGCTGGCGCAGGCCTAAGAACCTCACGAGTGCAGAGTGCGACTCTAACTCTAGAATCAATAAAACGAGCTATGGCAGGCATAAATATAACCCCAGTAGACAAGGCCTATAGCCACAAAATAAATAGCTAATAAAGACAACAATCATAGGGAGTCCTATATGCAGGCCGACAAGGCCACCATGATATCTGGTTATAGCGAAAGTAAAATCGGATGCTAAACTAAACTATGACCGACAAGGCCGCCCAATCAACAATAAATGACGCCCCACATAAGCCACCACACATAATCTAAAACACATATGGACCCCACACAGAAGTAGATATCATATAACCACCTAGGGAAGTAACACAATCTGCAAGCCTCTAAAGTAACCAAGATGGTCAGGACGGGGCCCCAGCCTGCCCTCCTAGCCCTGAAACAGCGTGACTTCTATCACACAAAATCCGGAAGAAGGGAAGTTTGAAGGCTCTGTGTTTGGTGGCCAGACTACCTGAGTGACCTGCTCCTCGTGACTATCTGCACCTGCAGGCAGTAATGCAGCCTTGAGAAGAGGGCGTCGGTACCACAGGTACTGAATATGGCAGCGTGCTTTAAAATGACTGAAAGTAGGAAATAGAATAACAATGTTGAAGTAAAGAAAAACGGGCAGAAGATGAGCTGAGTAGTGAAATCGGGGCTAAACATAATTTTAATAAGGAGGGTAGGGTCATGCACGAAAAATGAGGTGTCTTACTATCTCTATCAGTAACTAAAGCAAACATAAATCTTGCCTGGCCCCCATAAGCTGAAAGGTACAATCGGCCTGGAAGTAACCAACACTGCCCCCATTGGCCCTAGTGAGTACACCTCAATATATCCACCCTATCGGTCATACCGAGTCAACTACCGGCTATAAGAATCCCTGCCGATCCCCTAGGTCACACAGCTAGGCCCACTCAGCCCGACTGTAGCTGTGTCTGAGTGCGGAGGACTCCTATATCTACACCCCCAGGCGTAAAAGCTAGGCGGGGGTGTGTGTAAAACCAACCACAGCATATGAGGATTTGGATCCCCATCTTGCGTCCCTTGGACGAGTATGGGAGCTCAAGTGACGACGTAATCTCGCCCTATTGGGTGGCGACACGACTATTAACCCTGGGGTGGTCGCGGAAGCTATACAGGTGTAATCAGCCCAAAACAATACAAATTACGAGCCTCAATGACAACAACAACTAAGACGCTGATAACATACTCTAACATGCGTTACGAGTTCCTCTTGGACTACTATGTTTGAAAAACTAACTTGCCAAAGAAAATGCCTTAACATACCTCGTTCGCTCTTTACCGATTAACTGATGAGTTTCGGCTCGTGTTCAACTGCCCTTGTCAACTGTAATCATATTAACGGAAGAGTAGGGCTACTTTATTACTATATTCGAAATGATGAACTTATATATATATACGGCTATACTTCAACTTATCGAAAGGCAGTCAAAAACTCATAATTTCGAAAATCTAGAGGGAGAAATACTTACTTTAGGCACGTGATCGTATTGACTAGTTTGAAATAATTCCACTAACTTAGGCTCGATTGGACGACGATTTGTCGGGCGTATTTTACGAAAATAACTCCACGTGATGCTCTCTACAACCTTATGCTTTGTTGCAGGTTAATTTAGATTTGGACGGCGTTTAGCGGTGTAATCGGATGATTTTCAATAGTTTCCCTTCGTTCCTACCTGTTCGGCCGAGAATACGCAGAAATAAAATAACATCCAAGTGTGAGGCCTTTATACTTGAGGCCAGACAAGGCAAGCGTGGCACTCACAACCGGTCGCGCCAATTTAAGGGCGTGCCACTTTGGATAACGCGGAGGGGATGCTCAGTGCCACTTTCTCCTCTGGGCAACTTGGTTCGGCTTCCTCCCGTGAAATCCGACTTGACACCCGTTCGGCCTTTCCACGGGCCCTTTCCTCGTATGTATGGCAGTCTAAAACCTCATAACCAACATACAAATAGGCCGACTACAGGTTAGAAACTTACAGGGTGTAACATCCGCCCCCTTAAGAACATTCTACCTCGAATGTTAACTTCTCCCAAGAACCTTAACCTTGCAATTACTTATTCTGGAAAAATTTTCGGCGAGTCTCCTCTGCAATATGGACTATCCAAAGCCACAGAAACGCAGAAAAGTCCAATACAGGTACTTCACACAATATTATAGTGTTCACTTCACAATAAACTAAAGTCAATCATCACATATACATGTATATGGTAACTTGTAAAACAACAACAACAATATACCTCTAGTGCACAATCGGACTAAATTACGATAACTGAGGATATTTGGTTTTCATATCATCTTCTGCCTCCCAGGTCATCTCCTCTCAGTTCTTATTGCACCATATGCCCACTTTAACAGAAGCAGCAACTTTAGTTCTCTGGTCTGAGATCTGCCGAACTAGCATGATAGCTTCTTCATAAGCTAAGTCCTCGAGTGATTTGGACATCTTTAGCGGGACAATCGAGGAGGATCTCCTATACACTTCCTCAACATTGTTAATTTTGTGAAAAACTGGGTAAACAGATTCTAATTCTGATGAAATCCAATTCGTAAGCCACCTGGCCTATTCTTCAGCGAATCTGATAAGGTCAAATAAACCTCGGCGAGACTTTCCTTTCTTACCAACTCTCATCACATCCTTCGCCGGTGAAACCTTGAATAGCCAGTCACTCACATTAAACTCTAGGTTTCTTCGCTGCACATCAACAGAAGATTTCACAACGGCTGAGTAGTCAACGGACGTTCCCCGATAAGCTTTACTCTCTTACGTTGATGAATAATATCGCCCAATCAATGAGTTCTCCTACCTCAAACCAACCGGTGGAATACTGCACTTCTGCCCTATAATGCTTCATAAGGCGCCTTCTGGTGCTGATGATAACTGTTGTGTAGGCAAATTTAATAAACTATAGATGTTCATCCCAGCTGCCACCGAAATCTAGCACACATATCCGTAACATATCCTCGAGCATCTGATTGTGCGTGCACTGTTCGTCTGTCTAAGGATGGAAGGCGTACTCGGGTGCTCTACATCCCCAGGCCCCTCTAAAAAAGACTGCCAAAATTTAGCTATAAATTACGCCCCTCAGTCAGAGATAATTGACGCGGGACCCCATGCAATCGTTTATTTTCTCTAATATGGCTTCGGCATAATCTTGGTACGAAAGGTAGCGTTACGCAGGAAAGTGAGCTGATTTGTCAACTGTTAACAATTACCCAAATAGAATTATATTTACGCCTGGTATGAGGTAACCCTACTACGAAATCCGTATTAACTGCCTCCCATTTCCATAAAGGCACACTATATCCTGAAATTATCCACTTCAGTTTGATGTTAAACTTTCACCTATTAGTAGTGGGACATTGAACTACGAATTCTGCTATCCTGCACACATTCCCGGCCACAATTAAATATCGTTTACGTCATGGTACATTTGTCGAACCTGGATGGGGAGAGTAACGGGCATAATTCTTTTCCTCGCCCATAATTTGCTAAGCGAAGCCTTGCCCACGTCACAGGTGAGGCGTTCCCTATATCCTCAAAACTCATCCATCCTCGGTTACACTGGAAATCTGTCACTTCCCCTCATTGGACCTTATTTACGAGATAGACAGGCTGGATCTTCCTTACTGCTGTTCTTTCACTTCTACCAATGATGACTTCTTTGCGGTATTATGGATTACCGCTCCATTGTCTCCAGATTCTACTATATAGGAACGGCTAAGCGGCTGGGCGGTGCAATTCTCGGGCCAATTCCTGCCGCTCGGAAATTTCATGTAAATATGCCGGGCTTCCCATGGATTTTCGACTAAAGGCATCTGCTACAATATTGGCCCTTCTGGTTGATATAAAATATTCACATCATAATCCTTTAACAGCCCAACCAGCGTCTTTGCCCGCGAGATTCCAACTCTTTCTTGTGAAAATATACCAGGCACTGTGATCAGTAAAAATATCTACGTGGATGCCCTTCTGGTGGTATCTCCATATTTCAAGGCATGAATCACAGCTAACTCAGTCATGGGTAGGGTAGTTCTTCTCATGCTTCCTCGGTTGCACAGAGCGCATTGTCCCTTACCATCACATACATCCAAAACACATCACAGCAACACCCAAAGCGTCACAATAGACTACATAGCCCTCTGTTCCTTCTGCTTGTAGCATCCCAGTGCTGATGTCAATCTATCTTTCAATTCCTTAAAGATCTACTCACATGCCTCGGTCAATGGAATTTTGCTACCTTCTGCGTCAATTTGGTTAAAGGTGTTGCTAAAGTGGAAAATCCTTCCCACGAACCTTCTGTAATACCCGACTAACTTGAGGAAACTACATACCTCGGTCGGAGTGGTAGGTCTAGGACATGTTTTCACTACCTCTATCTTGTATATCTACTGTGATACGACACAATATGGCCCAAGAAGGCTCACGGGTCGGCTAAAATTCACATTTAAATTTTGCAAAATGCAACGTGATCTCTAAGAATCTGGAGCACTGTCCGTAGATGATCTAGTGATCTGCCTGAGTGGGAATGCACTAGAATATCATCGATAAATACTATAACGAACAAGTTCGGTATGAGTACGAAACCTTTGTTTATCAGGGTCCTGAACCCAACTAACAGGGCATTTACATGAGTCCGAAGGACACTGCTAAGTTCAAAGTGGCTATATCTGGTCTGAAGGATGTCTTTGGAATATATCTCTTTCCTTGAATCCGGACATGATGATATCTTGACCTTAAGTCAATCTTTGAAAAATACCTCACTCCTTGTAGGCGATCAAACAAATTAAGTCTATTCTAGAAACAGAATTACTTATTCTTGATGATGACTTTGTTGTGTGCATCCCGCCTTGGGGGTATGACTGGCACCTGGTGCCCTATTAGGACCTAGGATGCTAGACTACGAGCCTAAGCACATCGGTGCCTGGCTGGCTCTAGCACCAGTTCATGGAATCAACGGGCTATATAACGGCTTGTAAATACAACGTCCGGCCAACTAGGCCTATAGCCACCTGTGCTGTAACATCAGCTAACCAGAATCATATCAATATAAGGAGCCTATGCGGGCCGACAAGGCCACCACATCCCAGTAGTTATCTCATCAATATAATGAATCTGCGAACATCGTGACCGACAAGGTCACCACTACTATCTGAATACGTCCCCACACGGCCAACACAATCAACAAACTAAACTAGACAAACGCACGACCCCACATGGCCGGCACAACTAACCACGAGGGGGAGATATATACACAATGCGCAAGCCTCTATGAATGCGTAAAATGGTCGGGACAGGGCCCGACCTACCGTACTGTACAACAAAAGAAAGGAAATAGACCTCTAGCTGTCTAGCTCCGGATGACAGGAGTTGATGACTCGTGAAATTTATTTGGAATCACCAGGGATCGGCTCCTCATCTGTGAGTACACACGCCACCGTAATGCAGCGCCCCAAACGGGCGTCGTACTGCCCAGTATTAATTATGCAGAAGCAAACTAAACATAACTGAATGTAAACAACATAGTGAAACTATAGACAGTGAAATGTACGGGCATCTGGGCAGGGGAATCGGGCGAGGAGCTTTTCTATGCGAAGTAGAAACGAGCATGCACATCGACGTGGCGATCTGCTGTCTATTAGCTAATAAATAATATATATATATACATATATATAGCAACGAAAGGACCAATACAGCCCCATAAAGTAGGAAGGTGCCAACCATGAAAAAAAAATCTATATACCCCTACACGGTCAAACCATCCAAAATAAATCCACTCCACTCGTCTACCAACTACGAGCACCTCTACTGGCCCCTGGGTCTCAGCTCGGGCCTATGGCCTCTGATATAAATAGCGTATGCAGGCGGAGGACTCTGATGTGTAAAGCTGTAAACTATAGCGCGTATGCAGTATCATGTCGTTCCACAGGCGCAAGCGCACAGCAGGAGTGCTTATACTGCTATGCTGATCAGCCTGATATGGGAAAGCTTCATCTCATCTTCGTCCCTCTTGGGGACGGCATGCCACTCCTTAGGTGGCGTATACCCATCACGGTGGGTCGACACGATTACCAACCTAGGGCGGCGGGGCGCTCAAAAGGTGCCCTCATAACACAAACAAGTCTCAACAATCAATATTCACATAGCAAGCATGCTTGAACTGAAAATACTATCTGTATTCTGATTTCTTATTCTGAACTCTTTTTGTGTTACCTCTAATTCTCATGCGATTTATCTTTTGTATGCGGGATATTATCGGCATCTGGCTATGTACGCCTTTGAGATATCATCGACTGTCTGACTATGCTGAATTTGGGATATTATCTGACTATCTGATATTGCTTTACTAACTTTTATTCTGAACATATCTCATAATATTATAAACATGCTAGTTAATTCAAAACACGCTTGCTAAACTCATACGGGACTCAATTCTTGACTTCTGAATTCTTTCTTCTATATAACAAGCTATCTACTGTACTGGATTACTAACTTGCCGAGGAATTAGCTTTACATACCTTCGCTTCGAAGTTTCCGACTAACTAGCATAGTTCGGCCAGTACTTTTGCTATTTGTCCCAACTGCATTCATATATATATCAATTAGAACTAAATACACTAATATTCCGGAAAGAAAACATCACTTTCGATATATATATAGCCCCAATTTTGGCTTATCGAAAAACGGTCGAAAACTCGCTATTTCTCAGAAAGTCCAGAAGGGAGAAATACTCATTTAAGGCTAAGAGTATATTGACACTAATTTGGAGCAATTCCACTTACCTTAGCTTGGTAGCACGGCGATTCACCGGCCAGATTTGCGAGAAACTAAATCCATTGGAATGCTCTCTGCTGCTAACTACCTCGGTATCTGAGATTAATTCGAGTTTGGAACGCGTATAATGGCGTAATTGGAAGGAAATTCCTCAAATCCACTTCGCCCTCTCCGTTTTCTATTTGTTCACTGGAAATTATAAGTGAAATGAAACCAAAACAGTTGGAGGCTTATATATAATTAGGACCTATAAGTCGCATTCACGGAATGCGATTTATAAGTTGCTTTTGCCTTGCGACGCACCGACTTGGCGCTTGTCCAATCTTTCCCCGGGCCTTTTTCTAGCATGTATGGCATTCTGAAACTCTTAACCAACATGCGAATAGGCCATCTACATATCAAGAATTTTGAGGGTGTAACAATTGAGTTGCCGATTATCTACACACATATGGAGGGAGCCGTCCTTCTTCCTCACAAACAAAACTGGCACACCCACGGTGGTCTCGGCCTGATAAAGCCCTTGTGTAGCAAATCCTTCAATTGTTCCTTTAATTCTCTGAGCTTAGGCGGAGCCATCCGATATGGAGGAATAGATATAGGATGAGTGCTTGGTAATAGATCGATTGCAAAATCAATTTTTCTTTCTAGGGGAATACCAGGAAGCTCATCTAGAAATACGTCGGGAAATTCATTAACCACTGTAATAGACTGAAGGGTCGGAGGCTCTGCCCGAATATCCTGAACTCTGACAATATTATAAATGCACCCTTTTGCTATCAATTTTCTCGCCCGAAGATAGGAAATAAACCTTTTAGGCGTGGATGTACTACTGCACCTCCACGTCTTGCCTCCTGGAAAGTGGAATCGGACAATCTTGGTCCAACATTCAACATTGGCATAGCATGGAGCTAGCCAATCCATACCCATAATGGCATCAAAATCATCTACTGGACTATCAAGTCTGCCCATAGTCCAGCAGTGGCAGCCTCTATTGTACACCTCGATAGACCCTTACGGATATAATAAGTCACCAACGGGTGTATACAGAAGGTCACTTGAAGCAATTAGGCATAATACTAAACTTTCGGGCCACTAACTTTGATTGTAACATAGGACAACGTGGATCCTGGATCTATCAACACATAAGTAGGTAGAGAGCAAATGTTCAGCATACTGTCACAACATCGGTGACGACCTAAATCTTGTCGCGTGTAGTGCATAAGTACGGTGGGCCCGCACCTAGACTGGAGGCCCTTTTTGAGTCTGCCTCATCCTCTGCCGGCTGAACTAGGGCCTACGCCCTGCCGGGGGATGCTGGGCTCATGATCCTGCTGAGGACCTACCCTATCGATCCCAGTCACCTTGACCCCTAAATTTGGACAATTCCTCATCTAGTGACCCTTCTATCCATAAATGTAGCATCTTTGTGCACCATACACCTGCATGATCCATAGTAGCGTCGACTGCAAATAGGGCAAAAAGTGGTATTGTAAACCCACTCTGCTCCTCCCCTCTACTGCTGTGAACCTACTGCTCTTGAACCTTCTCCTGGATGGTTTCGGCGGGTGAACTGCTCCTCCATCGCTACGGTGGGGCGAGGATGGCGACCTATCTAATAACTGTGGCCTAGGTCCTTCCCAAGACTCCTCCTGTAATTCACCCAGTCCGTCCCACTGTGTGCTGCTTCTGACTTGTCCTCCTAATCTCCCGTTGCGGTATGCATTACCCTCAATGGCAAAGCACGCACGGGCGACATCATCTATATCCTCTCCTTGAGTGTAATTTGTGTCTGGAGTCTCAACATATTTTAGGTTCAACCCCATAATAAAGCGGTGTACACGTGGCATTATGTCCACAAAGCTGGCGCATATCGAGCAAAGGAATCAAACCGCATGGTATATTCCCGAACACTCATCGACCACTGCTCCAAGTGTAGGAACGGATCAACCGGGCCTGTCGAATCTCCCACGGTGGTGACAGTCCAGAAAGCCTCTGAGGAAAGTGGGCCCGAGGTCGGAGGGGAAGCTTATCTCTCCCTCAACACCTTTCCCAACTCCTTTACCACAGCCTGATGATGTCCCGTAGCCAGAATACCGCCAATTCAATCGACATGTGGGTGTATGCATCACCACAGAAAATCTCTGTGTCTGGTCTAAGAAGTCTTGAGGTCCTCGGTCCGATGCATCTATGAATTGGGGGACTTAGTGCTAGAACTCTCGGACCCTCGAACTACCCGACCCTCTAATGATTCTGCAACTATAGATGGGACTATGA
This sequence comes from Datura stramonium, assembly GCA_018107945.1. Classification (NCBI taxonomy): domain Eukaryota; kingdom Viridiplantae; phylum Streptophyta; class Magnoliopsida; order Solanales; family Solanaceae; genus Datura; species Datura stramonium. The sequence continues at coordinate 403,774 of JACEIK010000085.1, read as the reverse complement.
ATGGCGAGTAGCCATCATCTATACTAGCATAACCACCCGCCTCCTGACCTCTGGTCGGATGGTACAGGTATAGAAAATGTCGGAGGCGGTGTCGTCACCTTCAGTAGTCCCAAAGCGACTCCTCACGTGGTGGATACTGTTGGGAGGTCGAGATGATACCTTCGTATAGTCCTTGAATCGGGCCGACTCTGACTAAGGTTGAGGCACCCTCTTCAGTGCCCTCTCCCGCTACTACATCCTAACCTTCTGCACATCGTAGGGTGTCGGCGAATTAGGCATTTCTCTGTAAACAAAAGAGTATAATGAGCTTGTCCTATAATGTACCGCTCTATATCACGGCGAATAAGAAGAAAGAGTAACCATCCTATCATGCCTGCAGCCTCCTGCCTATAGTATGTGGTGCACAACACATCCATAGACAAGACTCCACTTAGCATGGCTTGCAAACTCCCTAGGATATGACCTTCTCTGGTACCAAGTAATTGTCACGCCCCACCTTGGGAGGCATATTTGGCATGCAGTGCCTTACTAGGACCTGAAGTGCTGGGTGATTGAACCTAAGAACCTCTGGTGCAGGGCTGACTCTAACTCCAAAATCAAGAAAATAACGCAGAGTTATATAGTGGTGTAAATACAACCCTGGCCGACAAGGCCTGGCCACCTATGAAAATAAGCAGCTAACCGGAGACAACAATTATAGGGAGTCCTATGCGGGCGACAAGGCCACCATAATATCTAGTTATAATTGGAAAGTAAAAAATCAAGATGCTAAACTAAACTATGACCAAACAAAGCCGCCAATAAACAGCTAAACAGGGCCCCACACGGCCACCACACGTAATCTAAAATACATACGGGCCCTACATGACGATATCATCCTAACCACGGGAAGTAAAACAATGTTGCAAGCCTCTAGGGTAATAAGATGGTCGGGATAGAGGCCCCGACCTACCCATACTGTACAAACAAAAAAGTAAACCTCCCTATCACACAAGCTATATAGGAAGAGGGAGTTGAGAGCTCATACGGCTGACTGGAACTACGAGGGACTGCTCCTCGTCTGCTCGCACCTCAGGGCAAGTAATGCAATGCCCCAAAAGAGAGCTGTCGATTACCATAGATCTTGAATATGAAAGACATTCTTTAAATGACTGAAAGTAGGAAATAGAGCTGACAATGGTTTGAAGTATTAAGGAAAATGGAGTAGAAGATGATTGAAGTAGTGAAATCAATGCTAAACATAACTGTAATAAGCAGGGTAGGGGTCATGCACACGACAAATGAGATTTGTCTCTTGTCTAACTATACATTAACTAAAACAAACATAAATCTTACTTGGCCCCATAAGCGGAAGGTACAATCAGCCTGAGAATAACCCACACAGGCCCCCATTGGCCTAGTGAGTACACCTCAATCCTATACCCCTATCAAGGTCATACCGAGTCAACTACTAGCTATAAGCGTCCTGAGTCCCTAGGTGCACTCCGTGGGCCCGCTCGGCCCGACATGGTGTGTCTGAGTGAGACTCGATATCTACACCCCGGGTAAACACTCGTCAGGAGTGTGTATAAGGCCAACCGACATATGAGGATCTGGATCATCTTTTGTCCTTGCAGATGGCATGTTGCTCACAGGTAGAGCGACGTAATCTCGCCCCTAGCGGCGGTGACACAACTATTAACCCTGGGGTGGTCACAGAAGCTATAGAATTAATCCAGCCCAAAACAATACAAATTACGAGCCTCAACTGACAATAAAAACTAGACATGATAACATACTCCTGGCATGCTTTACTGGGATTCCTACTAGACTACTATCTTTTGAAAAACTATCTTCTTAGAAGAAAATGCCTTAACATACCTCATTCGTGGTTTACCGATTAACTGATGAGTTTCGTCTCATGTTCAACTGCCCTTCTCCACTGTAAATATATTAACGGAAGAATAGGGCTACTTTATTATATATTCGAAGAAAATGATAACTTATACAATTATATACTTACTATACTTCAACTTATCGAAAATTGATCAAAACTCATAATTTCTCGGAAATCTAGAAGGGAGAAATACTTACTTTAGGCACTTGATCATAATGACACTAGTTTGAAGTGAATTCCCACCAACTTAGGCTCGGCAGGACGACGATTCGCTGGGCGTATTTTACGAAAATAACTCGCGGCGATGCTCTGCGCGACCTTATACTTCACTATCCGGAGTTAATTTAGATTTGGATGGGGTTTAGCGGCGTAATCGGATGATTTTCAATAGTTTCCCTTCGTTCCTACCTGTTCTGGCCGAGAATACATGAGAAATAAAATAACATCTAAGTGTGAGGCCTTTATATACTTGAGGCGGCAGACAAGGCAACGTGGCACTCTACCTGGTAGCGCCAATTTACGGGGCGTGCCACTTTGGGTAATGCGGAGGGGCTTCTCCGTGCCACTTTTCCCCTCCTGGGAAACTTGGTTCCAGCTTCCTCAATGAAATTCTGACTTGGCACCCGTTCAGCCTTTCCCCGAGCCCTTTCCTCGTACATGCGTAGCACTCAAAACTATCAAGCAACATACGAATAGACCGACTAAACATTAGAAACTTACGAGTGCCAACGAGGTAATGAATTTTGGGGCTACGAAGAACATATCTGCAGAGTTGAATCCATTGAAATTGACTCGGATTTACGGAGCCCTGAGGGGTAGAAGCCGTAGAAATCATCGCTATTTAGTACAGAATGCTTACAAGTGATAGTAAATACTTCTACCCTCTTAATTCATAAAATTCGTAAGGTTTTCACGAAGATTAAATTCGTTATAACTTGTTGCCATTGTGCCTTATGGGATGACCTTTGCTGACCAATTTTCTTGAAAAAGAATAGCCTAATTCGCATGAAGTATGAGCTAATACATGGAAGGATTGATCATTTATAGTTGAAGCTTGATCGGTTAAGTGGAGTTCAACGATTGAGGGTATACTAGGCTAAACCTCCTTCGACAAGTTTCTCGTCATATAGTCGATACGACTTGTGCTTTTGTAGTAGTATTTATGGTTATGTGTTGTAGTTTAGGTGCTGTAATTTGAATCTATGATTAGAGTAAGTATCCCTTGTCGGGATTGCCCATGCCTAGCTTTTCCACTTGTTAGAATTGACTTAGAGGTTACTCGGTTGTATTATTGTTTCCTAGATCAGGATGGTGATGTGTCTTTTACCAAAGCCGTGAGGCTTGTGGTTAGCCATTGAGTATGTCTTGCTAATTTGGATAGCATAAGGCGTAGCTTGACAATGTAATTTCCTGTTCATGACTCCCTAGGCTTGATAAAGTGTGCCTACGGGCTCTTTGGCGTACTTTGACGCCTGAGTTAGAATCTTAGTATTGTAATCCTACCTTTGGGTTAATAATTTGTGTGGGTGCCTCTAAGGCTCCACAGCCTTGGCTCTTAGGATCATATCTTGTTATTAGCAGCCCTGTAGTCATTTTAGGAAAAATAACCATATAATGTGGTCGTCTACGACTTTGTTGATAGCTTATAAGCCATTTTTGTACCACTATACCTTTGACGATTATTCCTAGCATCCTAAAGTTAGCAGTACTACTTATCGTGGCTGCCCGGTGGGCTACACAATTTAGATGCAAGGGGCTACACCTAATATTAGTGATCTTCTAGCTTGTTATGACATTGATTATTGTTGAGTCACTTGGGACCTCGCCCTTTTCTTTCTAGAGGCTTATTCTATAATTGTCTTTATATTTGTCATTTCTGTGGACACATAGGACATGCCGGTTGGATGTTATACAGGTTTCTACAAGGGCAAGTAACGGTTTTGTTTAGTCCTAAGAGGCTATGCTACGCTCACCGAGCGATATGTGGAAATATAAGTTAGGCATGTCGGTTGCTATCCGGTATGCTCAAGGAGCAAAATATAATTATGAAGTGCCTATAGGGATAAGTTATGCTCACAGAGCAATATGAAGTCTAGATCGACTATTTTGAGGCTTGTAGAGCCACTTGAAGTCTGGTGCCTTACCACCTTCCTTTTGCCTAAGTTGGCATTACTGACCTTCAAAAGAGCCTTGTGTGCTCGAAGTGCAGTTACGAGGCCTAAAAGGTTGATCTGATTACAGGAGCCTAGGGCTCAAGATACAGATACAAGAGCCTCATATGCTCATCTGCAGTCACCTGAGGGCTATTTATGGAGATATATTGATTGTCTAAGGGGCCACTTATATACATTGATTGCCTAAGAAAGACTAGTTAGATTGGTACGGAGACAACACGGATGTATGTTGATTGCACAGTGTGGGGGCTAGTTTCAAATAAACTACAGAATTCCTTTGGGGCTACGGTAATCTTGATAGGGGTATACAGATTGGATTGTACCCCTTCGTGGCTTATGAGGGCCAGGTAGGTTATTGTTTGACTGTTTTTACCTACCGGGCTTATGCGGGTGGGTTAGGTTCTTGTTTGTCTAATTTTTTTTTAGTATACAATTGTACAAATGAGATTATTCGGGTTAGTTTATGACTCTTTTAGCTGTTTACATTGAATTCTTATTATCGTTTCATTTCCGACATATTATTCCCTTTATACTCAGTGTACCATGTCTTGCAATTACCCCACACTTGGGAGTGCATACTTGCTGCGAGTTCGATTAGTCGGATTTGAGACCTCCCTATTAGTCGTTCGGACTCCAACGAGTGGTCAACTCACTTCTTCGGAGTTGCCGCACTTTTGAGGTTTATATGATTTTTGCTGTCCAGTTTTTGGATAGGTCGGGGCCTTATATCGACTAGTGACACTATTTAGAGCTTATGGACTACAGGTTTTGTTAGTCATCGTTGTTGCCCATCTTGATCCTAGTTGTTTTGCTAGTTGGCATCCTTGTTGGTTTGTATATAATATATATGGCTTGCCTTGCTTTTAGTCGACACAAACTGACATGGTGGTCTTGTCGGTCCATGACAGGATATTATTGTACATACTATTGGGTCAACTATTTTTGCGTAGGTGTTTATGTTGTGGCCTTGTCGGCCTAGGGCTATATTTTAAGCCGAGATATAGATGATTTTTCTTGATTATGTGCGGTATACACCAAAGGTGTGTATGTCCAGCTAGGTTAGCTCAGGGTCAGTATTGCATTAGGTGCTAGTTACGTTTCCCAGGGTGGGGCGTGACATATATAGTAAAATGATACTACATAGAGTATGCGGTCGGTACTTGAGTATGTGTTATGCGGCTGAAGTATAAGACATGCTAGTAAAATCTGAAAGTATAACTGGGCTGATGTATAATGCCCTATCTGAATGCATAAATACTAAAAGCCAACATAAGAATCTAAAAGTACGCGAGTCTTGATAAAACTAATATTAGGGACATGTACATGCACTAAAAACCATAGTGAGACTAGTGAATCTTATCATGTCTTGTAGGAGTATGTTGGCTACATATAACCACGTGAGTTAGACGTGGAGTTTGATGTATACTCTCCATCGATATTATCCAATATACCTTGATAGGGTATAAAGGCATGGTTGTGTGATCACTAAACAAATGCCTATTCAGGCTAAAACCTATGGTGACAATGTAGTTTTAGGAACTTTGTAGGTGCGTTGAACCTCGTCCCCCTCGGTGCTAACTTCTACTTCCAAGCGTGGCTCGGTGTAATATATATATATGTAACTATATAACTATATGGTAGCTCAGTACGATGTCGTAAGATTAGAGTCGAACTACTTGCTCTGGAAGTGTTACGATAGTCTAAGGACACGATAAACTAATATGCGAAATACGATAATACTATTATTTCTGATTATACTGTATATATTGAGATTTCTAATAATATTACTGTGACTGAGTATACTGAGAATGTTGTAAATACTGTAAGGCATAAATGCACTATTCTTGAAGAAATCATATATATACTTTGACAAATCATGCTAATTGAGAATAATGCTAGTTCAAGAGGTAAAATCTCTAAAATCAGATAAGGAATAAGATTATGGAAGAGATACCATGTAACCTGAGAATAACTTCATAAGACCCATGACTCTAGTCATGAAAACCTTAGAGCATGGGAGATATGAGAAATTCCAACTAATTAGAAGGAAACCTAGTCATGATTTCTAGGAATTACTTTATAACTAGAGGTTTGCTAAAAAACTTGAGACAAGGGTGGAAAAGACCCTTGTTAAGAGTTCAACATATCAGGAGAAGAAATCCCTTGGATAGAAACTTAAATTCTAAACTTTGAGGAAGAACTCTACTTTGGCCAGAGAACCTTTGAAGTTTTACGTGATTTGAACCTTGAGAGTTTAGGAGAGAATGAGAGAATGATCGGCTAATCCCTAAATATCTCTTCAATTAACCCCAATATGACGTAATTTAGGAATTGAAATAGCAGAAAATTATAAAAATACCCTGAAAAGTTATCTAAAAAACTGCCCGTCCAGGCCTAATGGGTCATCCCTAACGAGCCGTTGGTTGTGACCACGACTCGTTAGGACTAATCCTTAGCCACCGGGCTTGAAATTTCGGTTCTGAATCTCTCCCAACGGGCAAACAGAATGACCCATTAGAAGACCCAATGGGTTGTTGCATCCATTTGTTGCCACTGGAATAAATTTTGAACTACGGACTTCAACTAACAGCTCCTTAGGATGAGTCGTTATACCCTCGAACGACTCGTATCCAGTGGCTCATTGGATCAAGAGGAAAAATGCGGGACAATAGCGATTGACTTAACATTGTTGGGCACGGCAGCGGCTCGTTGTCGAGTCGTGCTATAGAAATTTTTGGTTTTCTGCTGGTTCTCCATTTCAAGTATGGGAGTTTGGTCTTAGGGACTTTCGAGATTATTACAATACTAACCTCCAAGGTAGATTTTAATTTTTATTATTATCCAAGGGAATTTATTGATATACTAGTTTTAAGAACACGTGTACATTCTAATTAGTAAAAAAATTAAAAATATTAGAGATTCTTCTAATATATTAAACATTCAACTTATTAAATTTCAACAACATAATTTAAAATATAAATATTTAAGCAATATCACATATGATTATAAATACTTTAAGTCATAAAATTTGTACCTTATCTTTAAGAAATTGTAACATCCATTATTTTTTAACTTACAGCCTCAATATCAAGAAATTGTCGGATGAAATTAGTAAGTATTAAAATTTTAAGAAATTCTATTAACATATGTCTTTATTAGGATGACTAGTAGACCATTGTCAAGCCGGTGAATCTTTTTTCATGTTGTAGATTTGATAGAAAATATTAATTGAATTGTATGTTACATATATAATCATATTATAAATATAAATATAACACGATAATAAGTTAACATCAATGCATTTGTGCGAGCATCCAACACCAAATTAGACAATAAATTAAATGTTGAATCACATTCCACGAGTATAAGTGCATATAAAATATATTCTTTTTTCTCCCCGCAGTTCATCTACCATTTTTTTGTTCATTTTTTTATCATTCACTCTAAAATGAACACCATCGTCAATTTTGACATGAGAATTGAAATACTTCTACCTTGAATATGAGGTAGAGATAAATTACGTGGGAAAAAGACTAAAATCAATTAAATAATAAATAAAATGAATAGTTACCTAGCAATTTCCCTTCTCTTTTAGCATCACTTGAAAAGTTTTAGAACAATACTTGAACCTATTCTAACAATATCTCATGCTGTAGAGGTTTGTCAAATATTTGAATAAAGATAGAAATAAAATAGAAAAATAGAAAATGACAGAACAAAAAAATGCTGCTCGAAAAATTTTGGAGGAAATGAATCGGAATGTTGTATTTATATAGTTCTTAATCTCTTGATTAGTATTCGTTGGACTTCATAACCACATTGGAGTATTAATAAGATTGAATTAACTTATATTTTGATTAATTTAATCTGCCTACATTTAATAACATATTTCAACTATCTAAATTCTACGGTGATACTACCGAAGAGATAAATGTATTTAATGAGAAAATAAATTATATAGTTATATTGAAGATGAAATGTAAAAGTTTTGATATGTGTTATATTAAAATGCAACCTCAATTATTCATATGTATTTGATCGTTTAATATATTAATTTAAAGAATACAATAATAACATATAATTAATAAAAGATACCCAATTATATTAGTTCTAGTGAATTTATCAACGCCTAGCATGATTTTGAAAAATTATATTAAATAACATTAAATAATCTCTTTTGGATAACTGAATATTAGAAATATGTTAAACACTTTTTCTGATCGCCAAATTAAAATAGATTAAATTTGAAGTTCTAATTCATTTTATTATTAACATTTAGTTATTATTTTTTTAATTTTCATCATAAGAAAATTAAGAGTTTTTTTTAGTCTAGTATAGACTCTTGGGTAGTAAATTCATACAAGTAAAATTATATTTATTTTTCTTTTAACAAGGCGTGCAAAATAAAGGAAACCCATTTTAAGAAAATTGAAATCTATTTATATGTAAAAAGAAAAAAAACAATACAAAGCCACATGATGACACAATCTTTTATAATCATAAAAAAAGAAAGGAAAAAAGATAAATATGATCCTTGGTCAAAAAGAGGTGTTACATTACCTACTCTAATTTTAACTTTTAATGTGTTTTAAATATTATTATTTTTTTTGGTTTTTGGGGTTTTTTTTTTTTTATGAATTTTGAGTTTTTTTAATTTTTTATTTGTTTGTTATTAAATATTTTTAGGGATAATTTTGTAATTCAACTTTTAAGATAGGGCTTCCCTTGTATAATAATATGATTTATTGAATCATTCGGGGCCAGCGAGGCTTGAACCCGCACAAAGTGGGTCATAGTGACTAGAAGCGGGGAGGTTGTTTACAAAAACATAGGTCTTCGCAAAGTCGTGAGACCATATAATAGAAATAAGACGTTAATCCTTACTAAATTGATCTTGTTGATCCCGACAATAAACATGCATAAACCTTAATTTCTTGATTAGAGTTTATAATTGGACCGATAATAAAATGTCACATGAATTTTATTTTATTTTTAAAAAAATAACTCAATGTTGAGCTTTAGTCAAAGGGAATAAGTGAATAAAAATGTAATCAGAGGAACATTTTTAGCAAATAGGTGGATAAAAAATATACCAGGAGCATTTTTAGTGTTTTTCATTATGAAAATTAATTTCCCAATATCCATGAAATCTCAACAATCACCCTCAAATGAACAAGTGACGTCCTCTTCATAAGCACAAAAATTGTAAGGACCTCTTTTATAAAATCATCAAATTATTGGCTAAAATCGGATGTTTCAATTCCCAAGGGATATCTTTGTTCTCGACCTTTACCAAAGCCGAGGTAAAATTCCGATCATCAATATTTAGTTTACCGTTTGAGTCGCTTTAAGATTTGGAGCTTTAAGAAGCGCAAAAGTTAGCTAGTCTAAGTGTTCGAAGCAAAACAAGATTATGGGCCAAACTTGAAGGTCATTAGAGTATTATATATGTACACTTTATGTGTGGTATACAATTTTGTTAATTAGCAACATTACAATATAATGTTGTACAATATCTCATTATCGAAATCTTTCTCTATTTTGAATTAGAAGTAATAATTGTAGACTTTATTCTACTAAATAGTTAGCACTAAGATACTTTCTTGGCATTGTATGTGCATTATATGTGCAAGTGTAGTGCATAATTTTATTACGCAATCTACAATATTTCATTATCGAAAATTATAAATCATTTTTCTATTTTGAATTATGAGATACTCCTCATCTCAAATTATAAGGTGCTACTTTATGATTATTTTCATATTTAAAGGTTTTATAATTACATAAATATAGACATATTTGCTCCTCATTTCTTTATTATGTTTCAAGATTCAAGAGTGCTACTTTGTTTATCCTTTCATTTTCCTCACATATACTCATTGAAAAAAATCTCATTTTATTTCTTCATTTTGTTTATATAATTTACCTTGCAATCTTAAAGAAGAATCACCTTTATATATTTGTAAGAACTATCAAGAAGTAAAGAAATTTTTTTAATCTTATTCATATATCATTATCTTGCATATTAGGATTTTAAGGATCTTTTGAATGAACATTTCACTATAAAATAAATTAATACCTATTTTTAATTATTTATTTTATTTTATTTACCAGTTATTTGATGCATGTGTTCTAAGAATATTTTTTTCTTTTATATAGTTTCGTGTTGAAATTGATTGTTATGTAAAGTATTTGACCTTGCTCAACATAACATTGTATCGTATTTATGTTGTATATATGGAAATTTTTTAGAGGTTATTGAGTTGATTTCTGTATGTGCATGCTAATGCCCAATTTTGTTAATCAACCTACAATGTAGTAGTACAATATTTCATTTATTAATAATCATTCTCCATTTGAATTATGAAGTATGAATGAACTTTATTCTACTAAATTAATTGTGATAAGATACTTTCTTTGTGTTGTATGTTTAAGTATTGTACACAATTTTATTAATCTATAATGTTATCATTGTAAATTTGGAAATCATTCTCTATTTGAATTATGAGGTATTATTTTAGTACAGCAGTAAGATACTTTTTTTGTATGTGCATGGCATCTGCAAGTACTATATACAATTTTATAAGCAACCTATGTGTTTGACATTCAATATTGGCTTTTCATGCTTAAAATTAATTCCTTTGAATTTTCTAATCGTTAAATAACACAAAATACTCAAGTTTTATATAACAATTTTGATAAGTTGATAATTATTCTTAGGCGAGAATACATAAATGAATGTTTCAAATTTGGTCTCATTGTGGTCACCCTAGCGGAAATCCTTTATGTCTTGTAGGCACACAATGCTGATGTGGCACATGACATAGTGAAACCAAGAATGAGATGCCTAGATGATCATCTTGTAAGTTGGAGTGCTCGATTGACACAGTGAAACCAAGTTGAGGTGCCTAGATGTGCAATCTCAAGTTTGAGTGCTTAATTGCCCGTTGAAGTCAAATTTGAGTGTCTATTTGTATATTATACCTTATCCTTATTTTAAATTTTATTTTATGTTTCAATTTTTAACAATTTATCCTTATGTTTGGATTTTGATTAAGGTTGTTATCCATTGTTTCGTTTTAACTATTAGAAATTAATCCTTATTTTAAGTTTTTTATTATTTTATTTTACACTTTTTATTTTTTTTACAATTTATTAATAATTATCCTTATTTTTGCAAGTAATATAAGTTTTATTAATTTATTGTCATTCAATTAACTGATAATCATTATTGTTTTTCACAATCATCTATTACTTTACAACATTACAATTTTATTTTTAAAAAATTCCAAAATACAAAAAAAATCCATAAAATTAAAATTCTAAAAAAAATTATATATATATATATTCTAATACAATCTCCACATAACAAATACAATAAATTCTTTGGATATTTAAAGTTTACATTAATACAAATTAGCCATCAATTCCTTCTTTATACAAATTTGGGAAATATATTTCCTTCTTTAGACAGTTGAAAAAGTCATTTTGACCATTTGCTACTACACACACTTCAATTTGAACCACCAAAACACACACATTCTCTCTATCTCTCCTCAACATTTCTCTCTCATATACACTTTTCATTTGCTGACTGATGTCGTTCAAATATACCATGAAAAGATATAAAGTGATCATCTTATCAAATATAAAATTCAGTAATTTTGAGTCGAATTTCTCAGAGAAATTAGCGAGCGCAGTATAACATCCGACAAATATAAATTTCTAAAAGAAAGGGGAATAATGTTTGATTTAATTAATGATTTTGCAAATTTTATCACGTTGTAACTATACAAGTGAGACTAGCTAAGATTGTATTTCTAAATGAGGAGTACTTTAATGGGTCTAACCAATAGATTTCACTCCTTAGATATGCATGGGCATAAACAATGAGTCTTAGATACCTTAAGTCTTGTAACATTTGGATCGACGAAACTCACTCGGTCTACGCGCCTATTGGAGCACTATACTGACTTTTATATTTATGATATAAGGTGCTCCCATTTAAAGACAATTAAATTTTGACCCATTTAGAGAATATCCTCAAGTCCTTTTGGCATTTGAATGTCTACAAAACAAACACTCATCAAATAGTAAAGGTTGACTCTAGTTGTAATAACTCATGTCATAAGATAGGGTTAAAACCTCAAATCCCACTATTCATTCATTTTTCTAGTCTAGTTCATTGTTCAAGCAAACTAAGAATAAAACCACACTTTGATGTTTGCAATCACCAAAATTCAAGAGTGAAGGAATGAATAAGTAATCATACAACATTTCTAACACAAAATGCTATATTTAGGAGCCTAATAACATAACCCCCACATTAGAAACTACAACCTTAAATGCGTGGTTTAGCCACTCATGCTACCAATAATCAACTTATAGAAGAGATGAAGGGAGACATTAATGTTTACAATTGATGAGAGAGAGGCAATCTAGATTCACCAAAGAATTGCTTTGAAATTTTCTTTGATTCTTTTTTGCAACGATGCAAGTGGTGCTATAAGGAAAACCCAGAACAAATAAACTACTCTCAATTAAGTCCTAAATATGATAGCTGATATGTACAAGAAAACTAGAAATGTCTTTTAAGGGCTTAAAATTGGAATTTAAATTACTAAAATTGTGTAGTATTTCTCCTCCTACGGTCCTTGGATGGGACAACAGAGATGGTCTGCAGTCCATTATTGTTGGATAGGGGACCACAGAGTGGGTCTTTATTTTATGCCCTAGGCCTTCTGTTAAATTCTTACGATTTTAGCAAAGGCCGATTCTTGTGATCTATGAAACTGATATACGGCCTGCGTATTGCTTTAGGAATCCTCAAAGTAGATCTTGATATTTCTTCCTGCTTGTGGTCGCAAACTGATCTGTGGAATGCAGAGTTGTAATGTGACAGCAGAACGAGACCACAAAATGCACTTTTTATGCCTTGGCTTTTGTTCCTTTCTGTGGTGAAAGTGGCCCTTTTGTGAGACCGCAGAATAGGCCAATTTCCTTCAGTTGCACAGCTTTGCTCCTCCTTTTACTTTTGTTAATTTTTTTTCTCCATTTTAGCATCAGAGTTCATACACATGAAAGTTATCAAAATATCATGATAACTAAGTCTAAAAAGTGTATTGAGGACCTAAAATTATATGCATTTGGTATAAATTAAGACGTAATTTCACAGCTTATCAGCCTAACTTGAACTTTGTGTCTATCAAACAGTCAAAACCATCAATAAAGTTCTATCGTGTGACAGATGAATGTGGACGAGTCCTACTTGTGAATAAACCGCATGTGACCTCAATCAAACTATATCGCCCCTCCTTTGTAAGACAACAAGAGTAGCTCAGCTATCAAACAAATTACATTGTAAATACCAAGTCTCCTTAAGCTGAGTTGACATTACTAGATTACAGATGTGCACAGGCACACATTCAAAATTATATATGTGCTTTTATCATGCAGTTCATATTACTCTAACAATAAAGAAAATCCCCATACTCAATCCTTACAGCAACAAATCTAAAATGATGGTAAAGATGTCACACTCACAAAAGCCAAGTCTTGCAAATATCTTTTTATGGAGCCTAGCCTTATCTTAAGTCATTAATATACAAGGAATTCTTGGTTGAGGATCTCAAAGGATATACCCAGGCTTACAATGTAGGATTAGGGCTGGTAAAATATTCATTTAGGTACATTTATTCAATCTTCCCTAAAAACTACATAACTTCATTTCTTTTCTTCCACTTCTACCTTTTGGGGCGGTCTAATGTTTGTAACCTGTTTATTATATTCTTTCCAGTGCTAATCTTTTTGTTCTTCTTTTTCATATACTGGAAAATATACTAAGGAAGGATGTTCTCATTGATTATATATATATATATTTGTTGTTTCTCCATATAATTGTTTCTCCCTTCTAAGCATCATTATCATCCCTAATTTTGGGAATTTGGCCTCCATATTCCAGAAGTTTCTTGGAATTAGGATTGGTTCAAAAAGAGGATTCTAGAAGGGCTAAAGGCTTGTAATGTGGTGATAAAATGTAATATAACGGAAAAGGCTGAGATCACACGAATCAACCGTAAATAATTAGGGTTTAAAAAGGTTTTCTCTCGGTTGAAGGCCTAAAATCATGTCCTGGCGCCATAATGCCTGGTTTTGTGGCTGAACAAGGCAAGTTCTAGCACAAGCAAATAATCTGATTCTTTAATAACAATATTCAACAATATTTTCAATTGTCATTTGAGTACATGGCTACATCACAGAGTTTTACACACCAGTATTCATAAAGTCAGAAAATAATACATATTTTCACAATAATAAATCATTCAACTATACATTTGACAACTCTTTTATAAACATTTCAGTTTGAGAGGTTTCCATAAAGTCTATAACATAGCTCAGCTGTCTTGTCCACATCACTTCTGCTTCTATTGAAACACAAAGATTCCCCTTTTCTGTGGAAAAGGCCGTAATCAATAATTACGGTTACCAACCAAGTTAATAAATTTTATTAATAGGTCATAGTTTCTCAAAATACACTCTTAGAAAATAACCGGAAAAGAAAAACCAAGGAGAATCTAACAATTAAGAAGCTAAATATACTAAAATGTGATGGTAAATAATAAAAATAAGTACCCTCTTTAGCTAAAAATAAATGCACATTGTGCTCAAATGTATTAAGAAAAAATAGTACAAAAAGAGGTAAGGGTCTCACAGGACACCCTATGTGCCTTGGTATGGTGGATTGGTGGTGCAGCTGTCAGTCGACATAAATAGGCAGATGTTCCCTCAGGTGTGAAAAGAAGGGTCTATAGGAAGTGCATGTTCGGCGTGAAGCGCTCAGATGTGAGGTGTTTGTGGTGTGGGTTGCTGTAGCATGAAGCACCCTCTTGTCTCCATCGTGCCTTCTAAGTTGAGCGCAGTACCATTGGTGCCAACCATGGATTTCTCCTTTCTAGACCTTTCTATGGACCTTAAACCATCACATCCTCAAATTCTCACAACTCTATGCTACTACACAGGACCAGCTCCATAATATATCCTCATCTATGTCATTCTCCTCCTTATCATCAAGAGAATCACCCGCACTCTCATATGAGGCCCCACCTCTCTCAGCCAGTGCCCTCTTGGATGAGGGGCTCAGAGGCCTGATCTCTACCAAGGAGACTCCCATTAGTGGGTCCATCAAGAAAATCAAGCTCCATGGACTTAAGCTCGTCCATATCATACGGAGCATTTGAAAGTCGGTCATGAGGGATGTCATGTCACCCCCGCTACCAGCCTTAACCTTTACTATTAATTTATAAGGGTGCTATTTTGTAGATCATTTCACATTGAAGGTCTATAAATATAGTTATATTTGCTCCTCATTTCTTCACCATATCTCAAGACTCAAGTTGTTTTCTCTCTTTGTTACTAGACTTTTATATATATATTCTAGCAAAAGATTCTCATTTTATTTATTTAGTTTGTTTATAATTCACCCTCCAATCTTATAGAAGAATCACCTTTGTATATTTGTAATAACTATCAAAAAAGTAAAGAAAAGATTTTACCCGTCTGTATATATGCTTGTCTTACATATCGGGGATTTTAATGATCTTTGGAATGATAAAGTTTCACCATAAAATAAATTAGCCTATTTCTCTTTGAGTTTGTTTCTCTTTGTGTTGGTTCATCTTGATACATGTGTTCTAACAATTTTTTTATTTTTTTATATAGGTTCGTGTTGGAATTGATTGTTCTAAGTGGTAGGTATGCTCAACTTATTTAATTATAAGCATATTATGGTATATATGGGGAGAATTTATAGGTCGTGGAAATTTATATATCTGCATGTTATGTGCAGAGTATTATACACAATTTTGTTAATCAGCATTACCATAACGTGTGTCTTTATAATGATCCATGATGTTTGTGCTTTCGAACTTATTCTTTAGTTTTGAATCTTTCACAACTGACCTGTATTTATGAATTACGGGATAATTTTCACAATTCCAGGTGTGATCAGATGAGTTGATCGATTTTCAATTTTGAAGGTTTGCAATTTGAGAGGTTTGTTAAGATTAACAGATTCCAGTTAACAAACTCAATTCAAATTCTAGTAGTTTCGTCAGATTAGACGTTTTGACATTGGATGGTTGGTGCTGGATCCCAATTGTTAGTGTTTTGAGTTATTAGTTTAGTTTAAGTTTGGGGTCAACAGGCTGATCAATAAGTGAGTCAGACAATCAAAATGGTGATTTGATGAATCAACGGAGTTGAATATATTTTTATAATCGATTGCCATTGTTGCGTCTTAGGAGTATTGAATAAGTTTCATGTGTTAAAACTAAAATATAAGACATAGTAGATTTTTGTTGGTATTGGTGTACAGTGTGGCGAGAGAACTCAAGCTGGACTTCCCTTCATTTGAGACATCAATAGGGACCTCCACACCTGAGACACTGCCTTGAAGGTATGTTCCTCGCACGGTTACAATAGGCTAGGTCAGGTACGACCAGCTATAGGGATGCAGTAAAGTTAATTTTAATCTGAAAATTTCAGTATTTCACCATATTTGGAGTTCTAAAGCTCGAATTATGATGATTTTGTTAATTTATATTTGATTTCTAAAGGGTAAAGTTTTAACTACTATTTTAATAATTCCCTACTGATTTATTTTTAATTCATTTGAACCACAATTGTAAATTGGGATTACCAGGTTATGAATCCAAGTATTTTGATGATTTGAGGATCGACTCAAATTCTATTTTGGCTAAATTTCAAATTTGGATTCCTCACTCTATCAGAGTAAATTGATTTCAATTAAAAGTATTATTTTTACCTTAGAGGCATGGGGTTAACTTTTGGATTGACTTTTGAGCACAATGATATAAGTATGACAATATGGGTATTTCTTGGCTTCGTATTCTCATTTCGGTTGTATATTTGATTAGATTTAACACTGTTAGTTGCTTTAAGGAAGGGCGATGTCGTGGTTGCTTTTCAGACTCCGGGTTGAATGAGTTGAGACTTTCTTCATCCTTATAAAGTGTTAGTGTATTGAATTCAGTTAATAAATAGGGTACCATATAAATGAGATGATAAGCATTTGCTCAAGTTTGCATTATGTATGGAAACTAGAAATTATCCTCCCAAATTAATAAATTTTGTTAATATATGAGCATAACATTCTAGTTTGGTATTGGACAATCGATCTGTTTATACTTGATAATTTCTCCTTGATATTGATAAGAAATGATTTTTGGTTAAGCTTATTGAGAAATGCTTACTTGAGACTCTTTTATTTTCCTCTCTGAATTATTTATTTTCGTGGAATAAGGTTTTGTTTGTATGTGAGGATTGAACTCGATAATGATTTGTTTGTAATAACATTGCATCATGCATATGGACATTGATTAAGTGAAGAAATACTCGATGATATAAAGTCACTAGAATATTTTCGGATTGGGTGTTGCATCTTCAGTCTTCCATGTCTAGGGTTATTCGGTACAAGATGCATATATGAATCTCATGAGTCTCCTATAGGTCTCGACTACTAAGTAGGAAGAGTGTGTATACAGGTTTTTGGACAGGGTATATGCATTGCATTATCATTCATTTTCATTGTCATGGTATGTTGGTTTGATTGCAATTGTGTTTTTTTGGTACATTTGAGGTTCATTGTGATTTTATCAGTGGTGTAACTGATGTGGTGACTATATTGAGGCTGCATTAAGTGTCATCGGTGGTGTATTTGATTTCAAATAATATATTTTTGCTATATTGCATTGATATTAAGTATATACATGGTTATTGAGGTGAATTCACTGTTATTGATACTTTGAATTTGTTGCTTGAAAATCTTATATTCTCTTGAACAAAAATATATAGTCTTTAGCTATATTTATGCCTTGCTTTTTTTTGAGATATCTTATGCTATTCTATTTGATAAAAGGGAATTGAAAAAAACATGTATAATGATGTGATTCTCCTCATCTCGCATCATCTAAGAATCAACTGATGATACTGTTGGTACATATTCATTGTACTAACTCTTTTTTCTACACTTTTTTGCGGAGTTAGACTTGGTTCTTGCGGTAGGTGATCCCTTGTGATTATCGAGAGTCCGCTCGAGTCTTGGAGGTTGCTGCCCCGCTGTTTACAATATTCCAGACTTTTATCTCTTGTTTTTTATACTGTCTTGATGTATTCCTAGATAGTGTGTTTGCTTCACTTTTTTTGCATTTTGATATTTTAGAGTTTGTCGTGTCACTAGATCTTGGGGTGTTGATCGCCGGTTCGTTCTTTCTTGATTTTATGAAAGATAAGGTTTAAATAGCTTTATTTCTGCTTGAAAGCGATATATGCACGGTTGGATAAATGATTTAGTGGTTGTCTTATCGTTAGGGTGGGATAGGTGCCATCATAGTAATAAAAAAAGAACAAGACAATTGGGTAATTATTAGCAAATTTTACAATAGAAAATAATATTTTTTTTAGATGAGGCAATCAAACGCCCGTGTATGGGTTTTGGTTGGATTATGAGTTATGAGTTGAGTTTTAATAAATTATAGGTTGATTTTAAATTTTCTAATAGGAATATGTCATATAATTAATAAATTTCTGAATATTATTTTTAAACTAGTCGGAGTCAAAATATGCGTTACTGGATGGTTTTTCATTTATTTGGGAAGAATTTAAATTTAGACCAATCAGATTAGGCCGCATAATAAATAAATATTTAATTATTATATTTTAAGAGGCGGTTAGAAATAAGAGGCGATTTGAGTAGAAAATTTAATGTAGAGGACATTTTGGCCCGAAATATTAACCGGGCGCTTTTGGCCAATAAATAAATGGAGGATAATGTTGTACCAAATCTCATAGTTCAAGGAAATTTTAGGCCTTTCGTTGTTAATTTTAAGAGTTCTATTTTGTAGATCATTTTTCACATTCGAAGGTTTCATTGTCCATAAATAAAGGCATATGCTCCTTATATCTTCACCATGTCTCAACACTCAATTGTTTTCACTCTATTATCCTTTCATTTTCTCATATACTCATAAAAAAGATTCTCATTTTGTTTCTTCATTTTATTTGTACAGTGCACTCTCTAATCTTATAGAAAAATCACCTATGTATATTTGTAAGAACTATCAAGAAGTAAAGAAATATTTAGATCTTGTACGTATATCATTGTCTTGCATATCAGGATTTTAATGATCTTTTGAATAAACAAAGTTTCACCATAAAATAAATTGATGCCTATTTCTAACTTTTGGATTTTGTTTCTCTCTTTTGGTTCATCTTGATACATGTGTTCTAACTTTTTTTTTGCTTTATTTTTATTATATGATTCTGTTGAAATTGGTTACGTAAAAGTATTTGATCTTGCTTAACTTAACATTATATGTATATATGTTGTTTATATAGGGAGAATTTAGAGGTCATTCAAAATTTTATGTATGTGCATGATTTGTGCAAGTATTGTACAGAATTTTGTTAATCAATGTATAATATAATTGTATAAACATTTTGTAACGATCCGTATGGTATTTTTGTGCTTTTGAACCCATTCCTTCAATTTGAACCTTTCCATAACTTCATCATGTGTTTACTGACTTATGGGATGAGTATTGTGATTACCGAGGTGATTGGATAGAATTTTAGTTTTGAAGGTTTGCAATTTGAGAATTTGACAAGGTCAACATTTCGGGTTGTCAAACTCAATTAAAATTAATAGTTTCATTAGGTCCGGAAATAGACTTTTGACTTAGCGGATAGTTGGTATATATCCCAAGGTATTGGAGATTTTGAGTCATTAGTTTGGATTTTGAGTTTTAAGGAGGTTAAGATTAAACCATAGTCAATATTTGGATCCGAACGATCTCAAAAATGGGTGATTTGATGAATCTAACGGATAGTATTTATGATCAACTTGCACCATTGGTTTGATCGAGAGGTCTTGGATGAGTTTTGAGTGTTAAAACCAAATACTGGACATAGAAAATTTTTGATGCTGGTGTCTGGGCCTTCACGCATGTCCTTGGAGACCTCAGCTGGAGTTCGCGCGCGTCGGTGGAGACCTCTCGGCTGAGTTCGTGTGCATCAACGAGAGGTGTCGATAAGGACCCCTGCGCCACAAAGGCACAGAGCCGCATTGGCAGGTGCCTCACACATGAACTGCTTATGACCAGGATGGATCAGGTACAACCCGCTATAAGGTGCAGTGAAGTTATTTTTAATCTCAAAATTTCATTTTTTAAACTATTTAGAGTTTTAGAGCTCGAATTATGACAATTTTTAATGCAATTTCTTTAATTTTGAAAAGGTAAAGTTTTAAAATCACAATTTTGGTAATTCCCCTACGATTTATTTTTAATTCTTCATTAAACCGCATATGGATATTGAAAATTGGGGATTCTGCCCCTAAGGTTATGAAATTATTTTTTGATGATTTGCGATTGCAGCTCCTTAAGCAGCGATAGATCTTGCACCGAGATACCAAAAGAATTCACTATATTCCAAAACTTGGTTTCAACACTTGAAACTCTTCTAGAACCTCCTAGACATAAATAAAATGCTTAAAATTGATCATAAAATACATTACGGATCTGTTGGAATAATCAAATATTCCATTATGAAGTTGTTTTGATCAATGTTGGTGTGGTCAACTCCAAACTTAAGAAAGACTTAGATTTCATCAAGGGTCCAAATCAGCCGAGTGCGTTGGGATCCTTTCCAACCATCTTCTAAGTCACGAATCACCCAAGGACCTAGTCGAATCGGCTAGACCTCAAAATTGTACTCGTTAACCCTAAATATATAATTTAGTCAAACTTTTAACTTTTCAATTTTTCAAAATTAAAGTCTTCCTCTAAATGCATCCTATCATTATGGAAATGTGATTTGGTATAATATTACTCTTTGTTTACCTAATAAACCAAAAATTCCCTCAATGCTAATGTTTTGGCTCAAATTTGCCCTTATTTCCTAACGTTCCACACTCATAAGATAGATCGAGGACAATATTGTACTAACATCTACCATAATTTAGGGGCATTTTTAGAACCTTCTAATAATTTGAAATTACTATTAATATGTGATATTATATCAATGGCTTAATTTTGAATTCCATAGTAAATTAAAAATAAAAGTTGATCCTCTTTACAGTCATATCGAGTGTCACTAACCCCCCACCCCACCCCACCCTTTAGATGTTGCCACCATTTTAAAAGGGTAAAACAAAGCAAAAGAAATGACGATGATATTCTTACATTAACAATTAGATGAACAGAAGATGATTTAATTAAACAACTTCTGAACACTATATTTCTGCGTTTGTCTATATACCTAAAATAAAAAAATAAAATAAACAATGAAAACAATATTTTTTTATACCCTTCGCCCCTACCCCTCACGATAATACAAATTAACAAAATATGAATATGTTAATTTATTTTAAGTTGAGTTCCTAATATCCTAGTGGGAAGAAATTACATTAAAAAAAAAGACAAATGGGTAGCGATGAAAATTTTACAATAGAAATTAATATTTTTTTTTTGAGATGGGGCAATCGAGATACCCATGTATGGGTTTTGATTGGATCACGAATTATAAGTTGAGTTTTAATAAATTATGGGTTGATTTAATTGAAAGATGTCATGTAATTAATAAATTTCTGAATTATTTTTAAATGATCGAGTCAAAATATGAATCATGAATGATTTTTTTATTATTATTTGGTAAGGATTTAAATTTAGGTCAATCCGATTAAGCCACATAATAAATAAATATATAATTGTTATATTTAAGGAGATAGTTAAAAATAAGGAGATTTGAGCTGAAAGTTTAATGTAAAAGACAATTTTGGCACGGAAATATTAACATAGGGGCCTTTTTGGTGATAAATAAACGGAGGATAATGTTTTGCAAAATCTCATAGTTCAAGGGAATTTAGGTCCTTCTATATTAATTATAAGGATACTATTTTTAGATCATTTTTCACATTTGAAGGTCTCATAGTCATTAATATAGACATGTTTGCTCCTCATTTCGTCACGCCTACATCTCAAGATTCAGAGATTGCTTTCCTCTCTTTATCCTTTCATTTCTCACATATATTTTAGGAAAAAATATTCTCATTTTATTTCTTCATTTGTTTATTAATTCACCTTCCAATCTTATAGAAGAATCATCTTTGTATATTTGTAAGAACTACCAAGAAGTAAAGAAAGATTTTAAATCTTGTAATATTAAATTAAAAAAACAAAAAAAACATTTGAGATAGTCAGTTATATGAAATTGGAAATTAAATTATGATTGAAATAAATTAAAAATATTTTTAATTTTTTATTATTTTTTTATTTTAGTTCATCTTGATACATGTGCTCTAACAATTTTTTTCTTTTTATTTTTATTATATTGGTTCGTGTTGAAATTGATTGTTACATAAAGTATTTGAACTTGCTCAACTTAACATTGTACGTATATATATATTATATATGGGAAAAATTTGGTGTTTAAAATTTTATATATGTGCATGTTTTGTGAAAGCATTGTACATGATTTTTTAATCAACGTACAATATAATTGTACAATATTTCATTACCAAAAATTTGAGATCATTCTTTATTTTGAATTATGAGATACTCCCTCTGTCTCAAATTATGAGATGCTATTTTGTAGATCATTTTTCACATTTGAAGGTTTCTTAGTTCTATAAATATAGGCATATTTTCTTCTTATTTTTTTTACCATATCTCAAGACTCAAAGTCTTGCTTTCCTCTCTTTATCCTTTCATTTCTCACACACACACAAAACTCATTTATTTGTATAATTTACCCTCCAATCTTATAGAAGAATCATCTTTGCATAATTGCCAAGAATATAGAAATAAAGAAAGATTTTAAATCTTGTACATATATCATTGTCTTGCATATCAAGATTTTAATGATCTTTTGAATGAACAGAAATATCACACCCTAAAATAAATTGATACCTGTTTCTTAACTCTGAGATTTTGTTTCTCTTTGTTTTGGTTCATCTTGATACATGGGTCTAACAATTTTTTCTTTTCTTTTATCTTTACTGCAGTTCGTGTTGGAATTGATTATTATCTAAATAATTAACTTTTGCTTAACTTAACATTGTATGTACATATGTTTATAGGGAGAATTTGAAGGTCATTGAAAATTTTATATATGTGCATGCTTTGTGCAAGTATTGTACAGAATTTTGTTAATCAACGTACAATATAGTGTACAATATTTTGTAATAGCCATGGTCCTTTTGTACTTGCCCAGACCCATTTCTTCGGTTCGAACCTTTTCATAACTCCATTAGTTTATGACTTGCGGGTTGAGTGTCATGATTCTTGAGGTGATCGAATGAAGATTGGGTAGGATTTCCATTTGAAGGTTTGCAATTTGAGAAGTTTGACCAAGGTCAACATTTCGGATTAAAAAATTCGAATTCAAATTCTAATAGTTTCGTTAGGTCCGAAAGACGACTTTTGACTTAGTGGATGGTTGCTCTAGATCCCAAGGTATTCAAGAGTGTTTTGAGTCATTGGTCGGATTTTGAGTTTTTAAGAGTTACGAGTTGACCACAGTCAATATTTGGTCAAGACGATCTCAAATGGTGATTTAATGAACTTGAGGTTCGAAATGTATTTTATGATCAAGTCTCAATATTGATTTGCGTTCGGGGAGGGGGTGGGGGGCGGGGAGAGGGGGTCTCGAATGAGATTTGGGTTAAAACAAAATATTGGACATAATATATTTCACTAAATGTGGTGTCTGGTGTTTGGTAGGTAGCACCGCATATCGACGGGGACCTCGCCTGAGAGGCTCGCGCACGTTGACAGGTGCCTCGCATGGGCCATGGCTGGAATTGGTCAAGTACAGCCCGCTATAAGGCTGCATGGAAGTTATTTTCCAATCTCAAGATTTTATTCTTTTCACCATATTTGGATTTCTAGAGCTCAATTAAGATGATTTTTATACAATTTCTTTAATTTAGAAAAGGATAAGTTTATAGCTACTATTTTAATAATTCCCAGCAGTTACTCTTAATTCTTTATTTGAACCGCATATGAGTTTTGAAAATTAGGGATTCTGCCCCTAAGTTTGAAATTATATTTTTGATGATTTGCGATTTTGCTTCCTTACGTTATAAGCTGTTTCACGGGATATCGAGATGATTTGAGATTGTGCTCCTGTTAGCGATAGCTCTTACGAGATACGGAAAATTTGCTATGTTCCAAAATTTGGTTTCAATACTCGAAACTTATTCGAGACCTCCCAATCATTAAAAAATTAGTGTATATCAATCATAAATCACATTTAAAGGATTTATTTGGAGATAATCAAATAGACATCATTAAGTCATTTTGACCAATGTGAAGCGTGGTCAACTCGGACTTAAGAAAGACTTGAATTTCATCCAATGGTCCAAATTACTTTCCAAGTGCCTCATAACCTGCCCAACCATCCGACTAAGTCACGAAACACCTATGGATCTAGTGGAATATTTAGTCCTCAAAGTGTACCGTTAAACCTAAATGTTGACTTCAATCAAACTTTTCAACTTTTTAATTTCTAAATTAAATATATTCCTCATACATCCAATTATCTTAGAAATATGATTTGGTACAATATTACTTTCTTTTTACGTAGCAGTCAAAAATTCCTCCGACGTAAATTTTTTGTCTCAAATTTACTCCTCTGTTTACCGACGGGTTAAAAATATTTCCGATGTTAATTTTTTGGCACAAATTTGCCCTAATTTCTTACGGTCCACACTCATAAGATGGATCGAGGCAATATTATATTAAATTCCAAAATTCAGGGACATTTTAGAACCTTCTCTATTAAAATAATTTGAAATTACTATTAATATGTGGCTTCATATCAATAGCTTAATTTTGGATTCTCTGATAAATTACAAATAAAAAGAGTTAGATCGCTCTCTGATCCCTTCTCCAGTGTCGATCCAACCCTCCGCCCCCTCCATTTTAGATGTTGGTTACCATTTTAAATTTTATTTTTCTAAAGCTACGACGAGCTAAAAAATAACGACAATATTCATACAAAAATAAGTAGTTCAACAGAAGATGATTTAATTAAGCAACTATTAATGCTACATTTTCTTTTGTGTATGTGCCTAAAATAAAAATAAAATAATAAAAATATTTTTCTATTATACCCTTCCGCTCCTACCCACCCCCACAGTCATAATACAAATAGCAAGAACATGAGCGTGTAAATTTATTATAAGTTTGAGTCCCTAATACTCCTAATTAAGAAAATATTTTTAAAGAAGGAAATAAGACAATTGGTAAGCGTGTAGATTTTGCAATAAAAAATAATAGTTTTTCAGATGGAGCAATCAGACGCCCGTGTATGGATTTTGATTGGATCATAGTTATGGGATTGATTTTAATAAATTAGAGTTGATTTAAAATAGTCATGTAATTGTAATTGTAATTGTAATGGGAAGATGTCATGTAATTGTAACTTTGAATATTATTTTTAAATAGTGGAGTCAAACTATAGGTCGTGAGTGATTTTTATTATTTATTTGGGGAGATTATTATATCTTAAGCCATATAATAAATATATATTTAATTATTATAGCTTAAGAGATATTTAGAAATTAGGGTAAATTTGAGCTAAAGTTTAATTTAAAAGGTGTT
The DNA here is from genome assembly GCA_018107945.1 of Datura stramonium. Lineage (NCBI taxonomy): Eukaryota > Viridiplantae > Streptophyta > Magnoliopsida > Solanales > Solanaceae > Datura > Datura stramonium. Next base: position 378,044 of record JACEIK010000085.1, on the reverse strand, counting down.
CAGCCCAAAATATTAATGTGGGGGCATTTTTGACTGATAAATAAATGGAGGATAATGTTGCATCATATCTCATAGTTCAAGGAAATTTTAAGTCATTCTCTATTAATTATAAGGGTGCTATTTTGTAGAATCCCATTTACATATTTGAAGGTTTCATAGTCCTATAAATGTAAGCGTATTTGCTCCTCATTTCTTCATCATATCTCAAGATTCAAAGGTGTGTTCTCCTCTCTATATCCTTTAATTTCATATACTCTAGCAAAAAGATGCTCATTTTACTTCTTCATTTTGTTTGCATGTTCACCTTCAATCTTATAAAAATTCCAGTTTGTGTATTTGTAAAACTATCAAGAAGGAAAGAAAGATTTTAAATCTTTACATATATCATTGTCTTGCATATTAGAATTTTAATGATCCGTTGAATGAACTAGAATTTCACACAAAATAGAATTGAAATCTATTTCACAGATTCTTGATTTTGTTTCTCTTTTATTTTGTTAATCTTGATACATGTGTTCTATCAATTTTTCTTTTATTTTTTCTTTACATAGGTTTGTGAAATTAATTTATTAAATCAGCCAAAAGTATTTGACCTTATTCAACAACATTGAATTTATATATATATTTATATATAGGGAGAATTTATAGGTCATTGAAAATTTTATATATGTGCATGCTTTGTGCAAGTATTGGCACACAATTTATTAATCAACATACAATATAATTGTACAATAATTTTGTAATGACCCGCATAGTATTTTTGTACTTTGAACCCATTTCTTCAGTTTGAACCTTTTCATAACTCCATTAGTTTATGACTTGCGGGTTGAGTGTCATGATTCTTGAGGTGATCGAATGAAGATTATATGGGTTTCCAATTTGAAGAGTTTGCAATTTGAGAAGTTTGACCAAGGTCAACATTTTGAATTTATGGCTTCGAATTAAATTTTAATATTTTGTTAGGTCCAAATGGAGACTTTTGACTTAGTGGATGGTGAGGCACGGATCCCAATGTGTTCGAGTGTTTTTGCGTTATTGGTTGAATTTTGAATCTTTGGGGAGGTTAAGATTGACTACAATCAACATTTGATCAAGGCGATCTCAAAATATTGATTTGGTCAACCCAGCGGGTTACAATGTATTTTATGATTGATTTGCACTATTTATTTGCATCCAGGGTCCTGGATGAGTTTTGGGTGTTAAACCAAATAAACATAGTTGATTCTTGCTTTTGTTGGTGTTGGTGTTCGGTGTCGGTAGGCAGCACGCGCGTCGATAGGGACTCGGCGGGGGCATCGGCGGGATCTCGCATAGAGGCTTACGCGCCTCGGCCGGTGCCTCACAAGGTCGCGGATGCGTGGGTACAACCCACTATAGGGCTGCAGTAAAGTTATTTTCAATATCAAAATTTCATCTTTTTACCATATTTGGAGTTCTAGAGCTCAGAATTAAGACATATTTATGTAATTTTATAAAGGTTAAGTTTTAACCACTATTTTAATAATTTCTGTTCTTTGATTTATTTTTAATTTTTCATTTGAACCGCATATGAGTATTGGAAATTGGGGATTCTACCCCAAAAGGATTATGAAATCATATTTTAATGATTTAGAAGGTCAGTCTCAAACTTTATTTTTGACTAAATTTTCATTTGGATTTCTTACTTTACGGGTAAATAAATTTTGAAATAAACTTATTGTTTTGACCTTCCGTGGCACAGGGTTATTTTGGGCTTGTGATAGATGAAAATATGAGTGTCTACAGACTCGTAAACTCAATTAGATTACATATTTGATTGGATTAGGACTATTCGATCATTTTAAGAAAGGGAGAGAGCGTAATTTAACTTTTTGAACATTATACCCGGGAACCCAAAGGATCGGATCAGAATTAGAAACAGTGAAAAACTAAAATTTCGCCTGGTCTAGGACAAACCGTGAGGAGTGACCACAGCGAGTCGTGGGGTGACTCGTGGTCCAACAGTTGGCAGGATTTGTAGGAGACCACGGGCATGACCACAAGTCATGGTCGAGGCCTCATGACTCGTGAGGTCACCCGTGGCCTGAACTGAGATCTTTGGGCAAGGATTTTTGGGCAGTGTTGACCACGGATGGTGACCATGAGTCATGATCACCCACCACGATTCGTGGTGTCACTCCGTAGGCCCAGGGTGAAATTTTGGGTGTACCTCTTGACTCGAGCCACGAGTCGTGGTCCTTGGCAACCAGTCGTCCGAGTCCCTAAATGTAAGCTGACAAAATTCGGTAAAATTCTATGATTTAAGTAGGGCTTTTTCATGTGTTCTAAGTCCTAAAGGCCTATACTACGTCTTTGCATCAGAAAGGATGGTTTAGAGGGAATAGACTAGCCTAAGTCTCATTCATGCATGCAAGAGTTTGGGAAGGTGTAGAAGGGTGATCTAGGTGATTTCAAGGTGTTCTTCCTCAATTTCCTCTTGGGAAATCTAGGAAAGTTAAGAACTAGTTATTCCCAGGTATGTAAGGCTATCAATGAGTGTTTTCTTCCACACCCATGCCCATTCTCTACGATTTCATAAAAAATTTTATCAAAGTTTAGTGGGTTTTGAAGTAGAATTATATAAAAATCTAATGATTTGTTAATGACTTTGATTTAGAATCTTATGCATATTCTATGGGTTTTATAAGCTTTTATGATTTAAATTATTTGTAATGTCATCGTTTGATTTCTATGGAATTAAACCTAATTATGCATGACCCATGATGAATCGATTTATGATACTTTTTCATTAATGATACTTACAAGCCGAGCATAGTTCATGATTTGAATTATGGATTTATTCAAACACCCATTATGATTTGATAATTTTCAAGCTATATGCATGATCTACAAGTATGTATGAACCTTCACGATTTATGACTTATATTTTGGTCGACTCTCATTGCTTTGTTTCATGGATAGTTCACTTATGTACAAGTATGTTTACGATTATCATGATTTAACTAGCACATGAATTCATAGATAATTATATTATGAACACTATATATATTTTAGGATGGTATCGAATATGAGTAGGTTCGGGGCCTAGGTTACGCCCCCGAGATCTCATAAACTACGTGCCTGTGGTATGTGGGACCTCATATGGGACTGTCCCAGACAAATGGCCCTTTTCATGGTGATATCACAATTTCATGGTCCTACCCTTGGCAAGGTACGGACACCCTTTCGACTAGGGTTACAAGTTGGGCTTCATGTGTGCTCATAGGGTATGTCGGTTAACGAATCCCATTGTTTCTCATGATTTATGCATGTTTACGATTATGTATATGGGCTCAAGCCATGTTAAACAGGCTTTTCTCTAAGATTACGTTGATTCTATTCTGAATGTTTAGCTGACCCTTATGTTATGCTATGTATTGTAAATATAAGCATGATGTCCCATTCTTATGATCATTTATGAGATTTCTCTATCTTAATTGTCCATTTTAATTACGTGCATACTCGGTTCATTCCAAGTACTGATCGTATACTTTCTATATTGTATCGTTTCATGATACAGGAACCGGTTCTCAGGCTCACCCTCCTCGGTAGTGCTTTCAGGTATTTATCGGCTTGACTGTGAGTCCTCATGTTCGAGGGCCATATGTTGAGACTCTATGTTTCCTTTAGTTTCATATTTCTTTGTTTAGTTGGGGAGTTGTCCCATCAACCCGTCTTTACATGATTAGAAGCACTGGACTAGGTTTGTATTCGGCCGTCATGTATGGATCATGTATTGTCTCTTCTTCATTGTTATGGCATTTTTAGTTTCCTTATGTTTAAGTCTTCCGCTTATGTGATTGAATTAGATGTAAGCTCATGCCGTAGGTTGACATGGGGTCTCTCGGGGCTCCTTTTCCCGTGCATCTGATCCGGAGTGTACGATTCGGGTTGTGAGCAAGCTTGTGGAGCCATAGATTTTGAAGTTGTCTAGGGAGTTTGAAAGCGCGTTAAGTAGATTATTTTTCATGGGTGTGAAGCGTTCCATATTTATGATGGAGAGGCTATGAGAGGTTTTAGAAAATTTCCTTCTTTCATGATCTATATCGTGCGATGAAAAGTTTTCTACCCTTGGTCATACTATTCACGTTTTGCGGCATCATGCCTCCCTTGTTTGAGTGAACCCTAGAAGAAATGGTAACGATAATGATCATGAGGGTGCAAATGGTGAGGAGCATCAGCCAGACCCACCCGTTCATGAGGAGCATGCACCATTGCAGGCTGCCCACGCTAGGTTTAGGGCAGCGATTCAAATGCTGGAACAGGCCATGACTGCTAAGGTTCGAGAATTAGGCAGTGGCGCATTACCCTCGGGGCCAGAATCTGGCAGCAACTAGGGTGAGGATTTGTGAGAATGGAACCCTCCTAAGTTCACAGGGTAGAAGGTCGATGAGGACTCCACGATTCATTGGGGGTTAGAATCACCCAGAAGTTATGGGGGTGAACAATAGAGTGTGTTGACTTGACCTCCGATCGGCTAAAGGAGTAGCTCACATATAGTTTAAGCAATGGAGAGATGTATCGGGCAGTGCCAGGCACGATGGGTTGGGAGGAGTTCACACAACATTTATGGATCAGTTCTTCCTCGGGAGATAAGAATCAAGGATGAGTTTGTTAATTTAGGCAGGTAAGCATGTCCGTGCGGGAGTATGCATTGGAGTTCATGGTGTCGTATGCTCGAGTTGGTGGAAGATCGGAGGATCGAGTGAGCCATTTTGTGCATGGGTGGCAGTTACTTGGACAAGGATTGTAGAATCACCATGCTTCATGAGGAATATTGACTTCCCAAGTATTTTATTGCACGCACAACAGATGAAGTCGGTCTACTAGAGGTAAAGGGAGTCCAGAGGGCGGGACCGACAATTGGGGTTTATTTGGTCAGTCAAAGGTGGACAACACCGGAGTCGGGGGACGGTCATTCTCCGGCTCCATGATCGGCCAACACGCCATCTGGGTTCCGAGGAGGAGATAAGAGGAGCGGGCGTCGAGCTCGAGGATTAGGGTAGCATGCGGATGGAGCGCACACTTTTTCAGCTTGTGCAAAGTGCGGCCAAGAATCATCTCGGGAGGTACTTAGTTGGATCAAATGTGTGTTTCGAGTGTGGCGAACCCAGACACCGACTTAAGGGTAACCCCTCAACAGAGGTCAGGGTTGGTGGGTCCCATGTGACAAGGCCATTTGTTAACCCGGCGAGTATGTCCCCCTCGGCGGTGCCTCTACTAGTTCGTAGTGTTTAGCGCGAACGAGGTTTTATGTTCTAGTATCCCATAAAGAGGCGGAGGCTTGCAGATGTAGTCCCATGATATGTTACAGTTTTTCTATATTAATACTTATGCCTTGTTAGATCCGAAGCCACTTGTCTTTTGTGACTCTATATTGCTATTAGTTTTGGAGTTAGCCCCTGAAATTTTGTCAAAACATTTCTCCAGTCTCTGCAGTCTGTGAATCGGTTGTAGCTGAAAGCGGAGTGTATAGAGGTTTGCCCCATCACGTGTGCATAATGTTACCTCCATACTTAGTAGGTGCTATACTGACTTTGACATTATTTTAGGTATGGATTGGTTGTTTGCATGTTATGCATTAGATTGTAGGATCCGTGCGGTGGAATTCTGATTTCCGGGTGAGTCGGTTTTAGAGTGGAAGGGTAATTCATCTATACCGACGATGCGAGTTTATTTCATATCTTAAAGGCCGGAAGGATTTCTAAGGGCTGCATGTATCACATAGTTAGGGTTAAGGTGTTGAGTCCAAACCTGACTATCCGATCGATTCTGGTAGTGTGTGAGTATTTGGAGGTTTTTCCCGATGATTTTCCAGGTGTTCCTCTGAGAGGGAAATTGATTTACGGCATTGATCGCTTACCCAATATGCAACCTATCTCTATTCCTCCGTGCAGATTGACTCCAGCTGAGCTAAAGGAGTTGAAGGAGCGATTGAAAGACTTGTTAGACAAGGGCTTTATTAGGCAGAGCAAGTCTCTATAGGGTGCATCGGTTCTCTTTGTCGAAGAAGGATGGATCCCTTCGGATGTGCGTGATACACGACAGGTTGAATAAGGTCACCGTCAAGAAAGGGTCCCCCTTACCTAGGATTGATGATTTGTTGTTAACTCGGGGGGTTCAGGAAGTGACATTCCCGGCCGCTTTCAGGACTCGGTATGGTCCGTACGTGAATTTGTTGTTATGTCTTTTGGACTAACCAATGCCCCTACTTGACTTTCATGGACTTAATGAATATGGTGTTCAAGGCAATATCTAGACATGTTCGTGATTGTGTTCATCGATGAAATCCTTATATACTCCCGAAGCGAGGGGAACATGCGTTCATTTAAGAATAATCTTTGCGAGACTCTCAAGGATCGTGGAGTTGTATACAAAGTTCGGTAAGTGGGAGTTTTGGTTGGAATCGATTGCATTTTGGCATGTGGTATCGAGTGAAGGCATAAGGTAGATTCCCAAAAATTGAGGTGGTGGAGATTTGGCCCCGAGACGGTGAATCCTTGAGAGAGTCGGAGTTTCTTGGGCCTAGCGAGTTACTAATTTGTTGAGGATTTTCATCAATTGCGGCACCATTGACCAGATTGACACAAAAAGGTAAGTTCAATGGTCGGAGGCTTGTGAGAAGAGATTCTAAGAGTTGAAGATTCAACTTACTTCAGCACCATTGTTGACATTACCCGAGGTACCGATGGCTTTGTGTATATTGTGATGCTTCGAGAATTGGACTTGGGTGTTTGTTGATGCAACATGGAAGGTGATAGCATATGCCTCCAAGAGAGTTGAAAATCCATGAGGAAAAGAATTGCCCGACTCATGATCTTGAGTTGGCCGCAGTGGTGTTTGCCTTGAAGTTATGGAGACAATACTTGTATGGGGTTCACGTGGTCTGTATTCACCGATCACAAGAGCTTTCAATATGCGTTCACAGGAAAGATCTCAATCTTGGCAAAGGAGGTGGTTGGAGCTACTAAAGGACTGTCCTTGGTGTCCTTTACCACCCGGGTAAGGCTAATGTGGTAGCGAATGCGCTTAGTAGGTTCTCTGTGGAGAGTGTGTCCCACGTGGATGAGGGAAAGAAGGAGTTGGTGAAAGATGTCCATCGACTTGCGAGATTGGGAGTTAGATTGGTTGACTCGATCGATGGTGGCATTGTTGTGCAAAACGAATCAAAATCGTCCTTGGTGACGGATGTGAAAGCAGACAAGATGAGGATCCGATTTTAGTAAATTTGAAGGAAGCCGTCGAAACTGGAAGATTGGAGGTCTTCTCCCAAGGGAGATTGGTGTGCTATGGTACGGGGCCGTCTATGTGTTCCAGATATGGATAATTTAAGGGATCGGATATTGCATGTGGCACATGGATCTGGTATTCTATCCATCCAAGTGCCACCAAGATATCATGATTTGCGGGAAACATGTTGGGTGGAACGGCATGAAGAGGATATTGCGGAGGTCGTAGATAAGTGACCGAACTGTCAACAGTGAAAGTTGAGCATCAAGGTTAGGACGCATACTAGGATATTAGCATTCCCACTTGGAAGTGGGAAGAGATTAATGTGGATTTCATTACAGGCCTACCTCGTACTCGCGGACACTATGATTTTATTTGGGTGGTAGTAGATACCAGTTGACAGGCTGCACACTTCCTATCGGTCAAAACCATAGATTCAACAGCAGATGATTATGCCAAGATTGTATATATTGAGGAGTTGGTTCGGCTTCATAGAGTGCCCTTGTCTATTATCTCGAGATCGAGTACTTAGTTTAGCTCTGAGTTTGGCGGTCTTTCCAAAAAGGGCTTGGGACTCAAGTTAAGCTCAATGTGACATTCCATCCGCCAATGGAGGTCGGGCGGACGGAAAATTCAAACTCTTGAGGACATGTTGAGAGCTTATGTGATGGACTTTAAAAGAAGTTGGGATGATCACTTGCGCTTTGATCGAGTTTGCTTACAATAACAGCTATCATTCCAGCATCGGATGGCACCGTTCGAGGCTCTTTATGGGTGAAGGTGTAGATCGCCTATCGAATGGTTTGAGGTTGGTGAGGCAACTATGATAGGCCTGATTTGGTTCATGAGGCCATGGTAGAAAGTTTCCAGATGATAAGGGACAGATGAAAACCGCTTCCAGAATCGTCATAAGTCATATGCGGATGTGAGAAGAAGAGATTTGGAGTTGGTGACGATTGGGTATTTTGAAGGTATCTCCCATGAAGGGAGTCATGCGGTTCGGAAAGAAAGGAAAACTCAGTCCCTGCTATGTTGGTCTCTACCGGATCACGAGAGAGTTGGTAAGGTAGCATATGAGTTGGACCTGCCCTCGAGTTATCTTGTACATCCTAGTGTTTCGAGGTGTCGCTTTTGAAAAGGTGCTTGGGTGATCCAACTCTAGTAGTCTGGTGGACGGCGTGGGAGTAAAGGGGATAACTCGGTTGTGGTAAATTCCAGTTGCAATCTTATATCGTCAGGTTCGGATGCTGAGGAACAAAGAAGTAGCTTCGGTTAGGGTGTTGTGGAGAAGCCATCTTGTTGGGGAGCTACGTGGGAAGCCGAAGAGACTATGATGGCTAAATATCCTCACATGTTCCCTACCGGCTCGGAGTTTGAGTTTGAGGTATCGGTTTTCCCTAGTTCTCTAATCAGTTTCCCATGTTCAGTTCATGTGCACGAGTTTGATTTATAACATGAAGTGATGTATGTGATGTCTGAATTCGGTTCAGCTGTAGTTCTTTCGGAGGTAGTCATTCCGTGGAGTTTCAATTTAAATGATCAATATTTACATATGATAAATGTTTTATTATGAATTTTCTGTGTGTTTCCTAACATTCAAGGGGCCAGAATGTTTCAAAAGGAGATATTTATACGGGAACCCAGATCCCAGATCCGAGTAAAAATGGTGAAAACTAAAATTTCACCGGGTCACAAGGCAGACCCCGCGGGGAGGCATCGTGAGGAGTGACCACGAGTAGTAAGGTGACTCGTGAACAATAGGGTTGACAGGATTTGTAGAGGAGACCACGAGCATGACCATGGTCGTAGGGTCGGAGCCTCCATGACTTCGTGGTCACCCGTGTCTAGGCCAAGATCTTTGGGCAAGGACAGGCGTGTTGACTGGGGTGGGCATAAAACGAAAACCGAAAAAACCAAACCGAACTAATTCGGTTTTCGGTTGATTTTGATTTTTTAAAAAAATTTTTTTATATATAATTTGATTTTTGAAATTGTATTTGCTTTATGTAATTTTTACAATTTTCAATTTTTGAATTTTTTTACATTTTTTAAAAAAATTTTTTTATTTTTTTAGTTTTTTAAATATTTCTTTATTTAAATTTCTTTGAATTTCATATTGAAATATATAATTTATACAATTGCTTAAGTTTTTTTTTTTTTACAAATAACAAATTTTTATAATAGTTTTAGCATGTTAGAAAATTCTTACCATTATTAATATGCTTTTGAAAGAAAAATGAAATATATAATATTTATTTAACGAATTAGGGACCATAGATTATTGAAATCTTAAAAGACCCTTAACTTTTTATTGGTTTTGTCATAAGGATATTAAGCATATGAGAAAATTTATTATCAAAACTTCAAATATTCTTCTTGTATACTACTAAATGCAAATCAATTGATCCGCTATTTTCTTTATTTAAAAGTTAAAATTAAGCTTAGCTGAATTAAACTTTAGAATTCAAACATAAAATAATTTATTTTGAATTTAAAAAGATAAAACAACTCATTTTAATTTAAAAAAGTAGCTCATTTTGTAAGTTAAAATAGCCAACAATTAGCCATAACCGAAAAACCGAATTAGAAAATCCGAACCGGAGCAGACAGCGGGTTTGAAAAAAACCAAACGGGCGAATTAGTTTGGTTGATTATTGACTTCACTACATGAAAAACCGAAAACCGAATCGAAATTTAAAAAAACCGATCCAAAAAAACAGATACACCCCTAGTGTGACCACGGATGGTGACCATGAGTCGTGATCACCCACACGATTCATGGTATCCTCCGTGGGAGCCCAAGTGAAATTTAGGCGGTGTACCCTCAAGACTCAGGCCACAGTCGTGGTCCCTGGTGACCCAGTCGTCCCAGTCCTCGTGAGGGACGACGGTCGACAAATTCTGCAATTTAAGTAACGGTCTTTTCTGTAATTCCTAAGTCCTGGGGGCCTAAACTACATTGTTTTAACATTAGAAAGGATGGTTTAAGAGTGAATGAACTAGCCCTAAGTCCTCATTCATGCATGCAAAGGTTTAGGAAGGTATTAGAAGGTGATCTAAGATGATTTCAAGGTGTTCTTCCTCAATTTCCTCTTGGGCAATCTAAGGAAAGATTCTGAGCGGATTTATTTCGAGTATGTAAGGCTATCAATGGGTGTTTTCTTCCATACCCGTGCTCATTCTCTACGATTTCATGAAAATTTTATCAAAAGTGTATTGGGTTTTGAAGTAAGGTATATAAATCTAATGATTTGTTAATGGGCTTTGTGATTTTAGAATCTTATCATATTCTATGGGTTTTGATCAACTTTTATGATTTAAATTATTTATAATGTCATCGATTTTGATTTCTATAGAATTAAGCCTAATTATGCATGACCCATAATGAATCGATTTATGATCTACTTTTCCATTAATGATATTTACAAGCTGGGCATGAATTATGAATTAAATTATGGATTTATTCAAACACCCATTATGATTTGATGATTTTCAAGCTATTATGCATGATCTGGTATATATGAACCTTATGATTTATGACTTATGTTTTGGGGCCGACTCCACGGGCCTTGTTTCAAGGATAGTTCACGTATGTACAAGTATGTTTACGATTATCGCGGTTTATGGCTCATGTGGAATTGCATGTTATACTATGAGCTATGTATGTTTTGGGAGTAGTATCGAACAGTGAGTTCGGGGCTATCGTTCTTCCCAGATCTCCATAAACTACGTGCCACCGTAAGAGTATGTTGGGACCTCTTATGGGATATCCCCGGCCCAAATGGCCCTTTTCATGAGTGATATCATACTTTCATGGTCTACCCTTGGCAAGGTACGGACACCCTCCCGACTAGGGTTACAAGTTGGAGCTTTATGTGTGCTCATATGGGGTATCGGTTAAGAGAATCTCCCATTATTCCTCATGATTTATCACATGTTTACGATTATGTATATAGGTCATGTTAAACAAGGCTTTTCTCTTACAATTATTATTACGGTGCATTATTACGAATGTTTTAAATCTTGGGCCTTATATTTGTGGTGCAGTCTTTATGTGACATGATGTCCCTTTTTGATCATTTATGAGATTTCTATATCATAATTGTCCGTTTTAGTACCTTGCATACTCAGTATATTCCAAGTACTGACCGCATACTTTCTATGTTGTATCGTTTCGCGTCTGAGGGCCGGTTCTGGGGTTCACCCTCCTCGGTAGTGCTGAGCTGAGCTATCAGCTTATTTCATGAGTCCTCATGTTCAAGGGCCATATATTCCAGACTTTATGATTTTCCTTCAGTTTCAGATTTGCTGGTTAGTTGGGAGTTTTCCCATCGGCCCGTTTTCATGATTAGGAAGTTTAGGACTATAAGTTGTATTCAGCTTTGTCATGTCTGGATCATGTGTGTCTCTTCTACGTTGTTATGGAATGTTATCTTTTTTTCTTATTAGTCTTCCACTTATGTGATTGAATAGATGTACGCTCATGCCATGGAGTTGACATGGGGTCTCTAAGGCTCCTTGTCCCTGTCTCTGATTCGGATGTACATTTGGGTCGTGTGGACTCCTATTAAGGCAAGTTGAGAGAGTTTCTTCAGCACTTTGTGAAGTATTAGTATATTAGTTGACTCATAAATAGGGATAATGGGTAATGGAGGTCTCGTATAAATGAGATGATGAGCATTTATGTAGGTGTCGTTGTTATGTTATGAAGGAGTAGAAAATTATATCCTCCTAAATTGATGAATTTTGTGAATATGTGAGCATACGTTTAGTTTTGGCATCGGATGGATGCGTTGTTGCTCACTTGTGGTATACTTAATATCGATAAAATAATTTTTTGAGTCAGCTTGTTTATGAAATGCTTGCCAGAGTACTCTTTCATTATTATCTTTCGCATAGTTTATTTTATGAATAAGGTTTGTTTTTATATGTGCTGAGAATTATATCCGGTAATTGATTATTTGTAATGACATTGCATTTCATGCACATGGACGTGAGGAAGTGAAAGAGAGAAATACTCTGCTCTGCTGGTCACCCGGAATATTTTCGGTGTATGGGGTTACCATATATGGTGTTTTGCATCGAATATTCTAGTGTCTAGGGTTATTCAGTACAGGTATGTCTCTATGATCTCATGTGAGTCTCCTATGTGTCCCGATTATCCAAGGGAGGAAGCGGATATATCTGTAGGAGTTTTGGCCAGGATTTGTGCATTCCATTATCGTTGTTTTTCATTGTCATGGTGAGTTGGCTTGATTGTAATTGTGTTTATTGGTACATTTGAGGCTCATTATGATTTTATCAGTGAATTGTAATGATGTAGTAATTGTATTGAGGCATATTGTGATACCATTATTAGTGTAGTTGATTTCTAGAAAGCTGTGTTTTTCTTTGTATTGCATGATATTAAGTATGTACATGGTTATTGAGGTGATTTATTATGATGACATCTCTGAATTTATGGTGAAAATCTTATATTCTCTTGAACTGTAATATGGCTTTAGCCGTCTTTATGACTTAATTTGAGATATCTTATATTTATTATTAAAAAAAGGAAATTGACAAAGCATATACGTGCTCGATCCTTTTCTTGCATCATTTAAGTCGGCGGCAGTGTTATTGAAATCGTCTTCGTCATACTCACCCTTTTATCTTCAACACTTTCATGCAGGTTCTAAGCCCGGTGTTTGCGGCAGGTGGTTTTTTATATTAAAGTCTGCTCAAGGGTCTTGGGGATTTTTCTCTCTTCCTTCATGTATTCAAACTTTTATTGCTGTTTATCTATCTGTCTTGATGTATTCTCAGACGAGTGTATTATTTCTTTTGCATTTATTATTCTTTGAGGCTTATGAAATATATTACCAGATTTTGAGGTGTCATCATCAGATATTCTCTTTTCTTACTTGATTTTATAGAAAGACAGGTTTAAATGCTCTTGTAACTTGAAATTTTTATTTACCTTTGATCTGTCACCTTAGTTGGTTAAATGATTGAGGGGTTGTATATAGGAATTCAGATATGTGTCATGCGGTCCCAACTTTTGGATCGTGAGAACTTCATTATTGAAATCGTTCTATTTTTGAGTTATGAGACCTGATTGACTTGCATTGTTAGATTAGTTAGCAGTAGATACTTATGTGTATGTGCATGACTTGTGCAGTTTTGTAGACAATTTTATTAAAGAAATCTCACAATGTCTCATTATCAAAAATTTGAAATTATTCTCTATTTTGAATTATAAGGGTATTATTTATAGACTTTATTCTACTGAATTAGTTAGCAGTAAGATACATTTTTGTGGTATAAGTGCATGACGTCAGTATTATACCTAATTTGTTAAGCAGTATGTTGACATCTAATTTTGATTTTCTAAGCTTAAAATTAATTTCACTTTGGAAGCACTGATGGGTAAATAACTTACCTCACCTTCCTTGAATTTTCTATTGATCCCGCATGGTTAATCATAGTTTGTTGACAATATATGCTTGGTTACTCTGAATCAACTTATCCAACATGAGCAACAACACATGATTAGAAAAAGTTTCTGCCATGTTGATCTGACACTTCAAAGGCTAATTCAACTTAAGATTCATGATCTTTTCAGGGTTGTCTTTTGCTTGAGGGCTGCATCTTAGAATTCCTTTAAACGCCTCTGCTCATACTCAATACACCTACACTTTTTACCTTCTCATATTATAAAATCATGGAACATCAGTTTGAAAGAAATATACACTAGTGTGGTACCGTTTTTAGATTATGATACAAGTTTTATTTTCAAATTTTTTTTGAGTTTTGAGTTGTTTATATTTTTTCTAGTTGACATATTTAAATTTCAGTATATAACAAAAAAAATAATATAAGTAACTATACAATAAAATAATTTAAATAACAAACAGCAAGAAGATAGCAGAAAACATACAACAATAGACTCAGATTGCGAAAGTTATAATCGCGATGGTGATATTAGAGATAAATCAATATGCGAGAGTTTTTACTATTTCCTTTGTTTACATTATTAACCTAAACTTTTGGAGTTGAAATAGAATGTATGAAATTCAAATTAACAATACTTTGATTTATATTTTTCGTTTAATATTTAAAAAAAAACGCAAGAACAAGAAATGAATTAGAAAAATGGTCAATAAAAGAAATCAAAATGTGTTACGCCATACCTTTTTTCTTAAGTTGTTCTTTTGATACATGTTTCCTTCTTTAAATATTTTATACTTTTTTTCCTTTAACAATTTTGTCTTTTTATAAAAAATTAAGCTATATATATATAATACTAATTTTAGGGCCCTTTATGTCGTTTTAGCAATTAATTAATAAGCTTTTGATAATGCACCCTCATGTGAGGCCCATACATCTCATTTTATTTCTTTCATTGTGTTTGTATAATTCACCCTCCAATCTGCAGAAGAATCACTTTTGTGTTTATGAACTATTAAGAAGTAAAGGATTTTTAATATGTATATATATCATTGTCTGCATATTTGAATTTTAATAATCTTTTGATTGAATAAAAATTACCATAAAATAATTAATACCTATTTCTAACTTTTTGGTTTTGTTTCTCTTTATTTTGGTTCCGTCTTGATACATGTGTTCTAATAAAATTTTCTTTTATTTTTTCTTCCATACAGTTCGTGTTGGAATTAATTGTTACGTAAAAAATGCTTGGTACTTCTCCAACTTAACATTGTAGTATAAATGTATTATATATGGGGAAAATATTTAGGAGTCATTTGAAATTTTATATATTGCTATATGCAGTATTATTTTACAATTTTATTAATTAACGTACAATATAATTGTCAATATTTTGTAGCGACCACTGGTCTTTTTATGCTTTGAGCCCATTTTTCAGTTTGAACCGCTTTTCATAGCTTCATTATGTTGTTATGACACGGGATGAGTGTCCACGATTCTCGAGGTGATCAGGGATTTGGTGGAACTTTCATTTTGAAGGTTTTGAGGTACTAAAAGAGATTGAACAAAGTCAACATTAGTGTTAACAAACTCAAATTCAAATTCTAATAGTTTCGTTAGGTCGGAAGGCAACTTTTAGCAGTGGATGGTTGATACGAATCCCAAGGTGTTCAGGAGTGTTTGAGTAACAGTTGAATTTTGATTTTAAGGAAGTTCAAGTTAACCACAGTTAACATTGATTGAACGATCTCAAAGTAGTGATTTGATGAATCAACGGGTTACGAATGTATTTTATGATTAATTTACTATTGATTTGCGTTGAGGTCTCAGATGAGTTTTGAGTTATAAAACCAAATATTGGACATAACAGTTTCTGGTGCTGGTGTCTGGCGTCGCGGATACCTAGGTAGGACTTCGCGTGCATTAGTAGGGGCATCACTTAGGGCCTCCAGGCTCACACACATCGACAGGTGGCTCACACGGTCGTGCTGGGATGGTTCGAGTATGACCCCCTATAAAGCTGCAATGGAGTTATTTTTAAATCTCTGAATTTCGTTCTTTTCACCATATTTTGAAATTCTAGAGCTTGAATTAAGATGATTTTTATGCAATTTCTTTAATTTCATAAAGTAAAGTTTACTAACCACTATTTTGGTAATTCCCGTTGATTTATTTTTAATTCTTCATTTGAACCACATATGGGTATTGGAAATTGGGGATTCCACTTCTATGGTTACGAAATCATATTTGATGATTTGCAGTTACTCTCTAGTGTGGTAGCTCTTGCAAATGCCAAAAATTTGCTATGTTCGAAATTTGGTTTCAAGCTTTTTCGAAACTCATCCCAAACCTACTGGACATTAAAATGATGTATATCGATCATAAATAAGTCAAAGACTTATTGGAATAATAAATGTCCATTGTGAAGTCATTTTTGACAACATAGTCTATAGTCAACTCAAACTTAAGAAAGACTTGAATTCCATCTAAGGGTCCAAATCACTTTCGAGTGTCTTTAGATCTTTCCCAACCATCCAACTAAGTCATGAATCACTTACTACGAACCTAGTAGAATCGACAACATCATTGACCTCATTAATCCTAAATGTTGACTTTAGTGAAACTTTGGTATTTTCAATTTCCAAAATTAAAAATCTTCCTCTATTGCATCAGTCATCTTGAAATGCGATTTGATACAATGTTACTCTTTGTTTTATGTCCAATGCCCTAACGTTAATTTTTTTAATCAAATTTGCCTTTGTTTACCTATTGAGGTAAATATATCTGACATTAACTCTTTGTCAAATTTGCCATTATTTAAAGTTTGTCATAAGATGGATTGAGAGCAATATTGTACCAAATTTTATAATTTACAGACATTTTAGAACCTTCTTCGTTAAAATAATTGAAATTACTATTATTATATGGTTTTATATTATTAGTTGAATTTTGAATTCATAGTAAATTAAAAATTCCCAATTTTCTTCTCTCTTATATATTGCCTACCATTTTAAATTTTAATTTTTTTTTTTAAAGCTACGACAAATCGAAAAAAGGCAACAACAATATTCATACATAAATAAATAGGTCAATAGAAGATGATTTAATTAGTAACTGAACACTACATTTTGCTTTGTGTGTATACCCAAAATGAAATTCAAAAATAAAACAATGAAAATATCATTCATTTCCTCTCTTATACCCTTCACACTTCTACATCCCATGATAATAATATAAATCAAAAAGAATATGAGCATAAATTTATTTTAAGTTTGAGTCCTTAATATCCTAATTAGGAAAAAATTAAAAGAAGAAAATAAGACAATTGGTAAGTGATAGCAAATTTTACAATAGAAAATAATATTTTATTTAGATGGGGCAATCGGACGCCCCATGAGTTTTGGTTGGATCACGGGTTATGAGTTGAGTTTTTAATTAATTATGGGTTGATTTAAAATAGTCTAATAGGAAGATGTCATGTAATTCATAAATTTTTTAATATTATTTTTAAATTGATCGAGTCAAAACATGGGTCATGAATGATTTTTATTATTTATTTGGGAAGGGTTTTAATTTAGGTGAATCAGAATAGGGCAATAAATATTTGATTATTATATTTTGAGCCTGATTAGACATAAGGGCAGATTTGAACTAAAAGTTTAATGCGGGGGCATTTTTGGCTGATAAATAAACGGAGGATAATGTTGTACCGTCTCACATTTCAAGGGATTTTTGGCCAATGTTTGTTAATTATAAAGGTGCTATTTTTTGTAGTTTGTTTTCACATTTGAAGGTTTCATAGTCCTATAAATATGGGCATATTTGCTCCTGTTTTTTACCATATCTCAAGACTCAAGCATACTTTCTTCTCTTTATCCTTTCATTTCTCACATATATTCTAGGAAAAGATTCCCATTTTATTTCTTCATTTTGGTTATAATTCATCCTCTAATAGCCTGAAGAATTCACCTTTGTATATTTGTAAGAACTACCAAGAAGTAAAGAAAGATTTTAAATCTTGTGCATATATCATTGTCTTGCATATGGAAATTTTAATAATTTTTGAATGAACAATTTCATATAAAGAATAAATGTGATACCTATTTCCTGATTTTTTGATTTTATTTCTCTTTATTTGGTTCATCTTGATACATGTGTTTTAAAAGATTTTTGTTTTCTTTATAGGTTCATGTTGAAATTGATTGCCAGGTTTGCTGGTCTGAGCAGGAAGGATGAAAGTGTTGATATGCTAATTCCTCACGTGAAGTATTTGATCTTATTCAACTTAATATTGTACATATATATGTTATATATAGAGAGAAATTTAGATTGAAAATTTTATATATGTGCATCCTTCGTGCAGTATTGTGCAATTTTGTTAATCAACGTACAATATAAATGTACAACATTTATGTAACGACCATATGGCCTTTTTTGTGCTTTTGAACCCATTTAACAGTTTGAACCTTTTCATAGATCTATTATGTTTGTTATTACTCTCACGGAATGAATATCACAGTTAGAGGTGATCATATGAAGAGTGGATGGTTTTAGTTTTAAAGATTTGCAATTTGAGAAGTTTGACCAAGGTCAGCATTCCAGGTTAACAAACTCAAGTCAGGTGTAATAGTTTTGTTGAGTCCTGGTAGTTGGCTTTTGAGAAACAGTTGATGATTGATATGGATCCCAGGTATCAAGAGGTGTTTAGTCTTTAACGGTTGAATTTTGAGTTTTTAAAGAGTTAAGGTTGACCACAATCAACATTTGATCAAAATGATCTCAAATGGTGATATGATGAATACAATAGGTTCAAAATGTATTTATGGTCAGTTACATTATTGATTTGTGCCTAGGGATCTAGGATGAACTTTAGGTGTAAAACTAAATATTTGAAATAATAATTTTCTTTAGTCTTTGGTGTACAGTTTGTCAGTCAACAGCATTGTGTCAGTAAGTTATCAGCAGGACTTCATGTGCATCAGTAGGCGTGACAGGACCTCCCACAGAGGCTCATGAGTGCCTGTGCAGGTCATAACCCAGGATGTGTCATAGCAGGTTTGCACCACAGGTGACACGATACTTAGAACCATAAATGATCCCAATCTAACCTATGATACTAGCATGACACTAATCTTATACTCAAATAGCTCAACATAAGCTAACTGATACATAAACACTTAACCAGATAACTTTGAATTTAAAAAACATGTTTAATTCTAAAACAATGTAAAGTATTCATGAGAAATGTTTATATATTTGAAAAGCCTCTAAGTGTGAGCTGAATGGACAGATTTAACTAGCTCATGCTGAAACAGAAATGAAAAAATAAAAAATATAACTAAAATTTGTCGTCCTCGGATGATGAGGGGATATCAACAGTGAGATTGAACGTAGCAACATATCTAACTCTGGGTGATGCGTGCCTAAACCTATGTCGCAGATGATAGCATGAAATATGTGATCGGTACTTTGGCTTTCATTATATAAGATTAATAAGGCATGGGTGATGGAAACCATACTGAAATCATGTTGTATTAGTGAAATTTGTTGAAAGGAACGCAAGCTGATGTATAGCCAAACACAAGAGTGAAACATACATATAAAGTTGAACATATCGTAAGTCATAAAACAAATTCATTTTAGCAAAAATATGGGCCCTATATAATTACTAATAAAGTATATACGTAGTGAGTTCTCATAATCGACGTACACCATGTGAGCACCATGGAGTCTAACCTGTAACCCTAAGATTGAGATATTCTATACCTTGCAAGGTACAAGAATCTGGCGACATGAATTCACTCATGGAACATTGGGGCAAAGGGAGACATTCTCAATTGGCGATGACCCTTATCTGGGTGGCACGTAGTTTGAGACTTGGTTGATCTAAACCTACATCCATCGATGCTAAATACTACTCCCAAAACTATATATACGCTCATAATCATAACTGAGGTCTAAAGGTTGGCATGGACTAATTAAAATCATACTGTTTACTGAAATATCTAAAATACTAAAATACCCATGCAAGTTGTACTGATTACGATATCATAGATCATATGCTTAATGAATCATTCTAAAAATAGCAATTTGAATAAGTCATGCTAAGTTATGAGTATAAAGATAAATGGATATTTTCTAAAATTATAACCATACACTATAAAATTCATGGGAAAATCACTTGTGGAACATAATATACAAAAATTCATAGTTTTTGCGAAAAGATTTAGCTAAAATTATAGGTTTATATAATGATAGTTGAAAATATGGTTGGGCGTATGTTTGGATATAGGAGTGAAAATCCCTTACTGATAATCAGACATACCTAGATTGACGTATTCTTGCGATTTCTGAAAAATCAAGGGTTGGAGAAGAACCATAGCTTTTCTTGAGAGTCTAGAGATTTGTATTATTCTACGAAAATTTCAATGTTATGCGGGAGTGGGAGGGTAGTCGACTAAAGATCATAACTTCTCCCTCTAAAAGACCCCAAAACGACGTAGTGTAGGATTTAAAAATATAGGAAGTTATGAAACCATCCTAGGAGAAACATTTCGAAATTATTGAATTTAGTCTCCACGAATCGTAACATGAGTAGTACTATCATCCACGACTCGTGGATTAGACTCATGGGTACTAGGGAAACTTGAACAATTGATGGAAATCATACCACAAACTAACGATATGGTTCATGGTATGATACCACGATTCCCATGCATGACTCATGGTATCTTGGTTAGTGGGTACTCACTATATTAGGGACCGTGAATCGTAGTTACGAAATTAGTACTTTCATACCATAACTCATTAATTACAGGTTGTAGTTTCCTGGAAGAGGTTACTGGTGAGGAAGCAGCCATGAGTGCCACCTACAACTCGTGATCCAAACCAATGAGTCGTGGTTTGGACTCGTGATCTCTAGAGGAAAATACAAGGTTCTTTGGGATACTTCATTGCTTTCAGTGCGAGTCTTTCCATGACTCAAGGTCTCACTCATGAATCGTGGGTGAGTCATTTACTGAGGGAAAAATAAATTTTTTGATGGTTTCTATTTTTATGTCTAGGATATGATCTTAGAGCTTTGAAGTATTACAATATCTCCTCCTTAAAATCATTCGTCCTCATATAAGAAGGCAAATTGAAATTGATAGGGAAAGAGCTACTAACCTCGAAACTAATTTATGAGATGTGAATTTTTGACATAATAGTTGATTTAACTGAGAGTAAAACTCAATTGAATTCTGCAGGACATGCATGCTTACTAAAAATTATAAGGACAGTTGATGGGACATGGGCCCGATAAAAATACTACGGAAATTGTTACCTCAAGATGGTTACGAACTTGGATAGAAAATATAAGAATTGTGGCGCAATATTTTCTTTAAAGCTCAAAGTAGCTCCCTCAACCAACTGATTCCTCTATAAAACTTTCACGGAAATAACTTTCTTGTTTCTAAACGCCGATCTTGACGGTCAGAATCTCAACTAGAACCTCTTCATAAGAGAGACTATATTTCACATCAACACTTTCTAAAGGTACAACTAAAGATGGATCGTCAATGCACTTCTTCAACAAGGACAGGAAAGATCAAGTTACCGATGCTAACTCTTCAGGCAATTCTGCTCATAGGCCACATTGCCAATGTGCCTCAGAATCTGTAAGGACCAACACACCGGGGACTAAGTTTCCCCTTCATACCAAATCTCATTACGCCCTAAGGTCGAAATCGACCATGTCTAGCTCTACAAGATCAATGGAATGATTTATTCAAGGCGAGACTGGGCAGAAAACTTCTATACACCCGGTTGGGCTCTAGCGGCTCGCCAACTGGGGTGAGAAAGCGAGAAGGGTTCTGATAGGACCTCTAGACTTATGCGGGGCGACTGCTACATGGAGTTACAAATGAAAGAGTAGCTCCTAGATCTAGGAGGGCATACACGTCTGAGTGAAAGAGACATAACATAACAATAACTATGCCAGGTGAGCTTAAGCAGTCTGACGAGAGAGCATAAAATGATTCTAGCATTGACATCATCTCTGTACACGATGAGTTGCTTTCTTCAGGCGGTCGGCTGCTGGAGGTGATGAGGTGAGTGGTTGTGATCTCCCTCGCCTGCTGATGGGCACTCCCTAGCTTATTGTCAAGCTGTCCAATACCCAAAGAAACCCTCTTGTCCTTGAAGGCATTCTCCTGGGGTGATTCCCTGCCACACTTGGGACAAATTTGAATGCTTGTTTCTGTCTTGTGGGCTGAGGTAGGTGCTAGAGGGCCCCACCCCCTCCCGATCTGTGGGGATCGAAGGTTGAGGCATTGGCTGAGCTAGGTCTTTGGGGCCCTCATTTGCTGCTACTATGGGCGGCTACCACCGCCAGATCTCTAGTGGCCAAAATCTGTATGACCAGTTCTTTCCCACTTGTTCTTACGTTCCATATCTTCGGCTTCTCTGCCTCAATCTTTGGGCATACAAAAATTAAACTAGAAGGTCCATGTCCTTGATTAGCATTACCGTCCTACACTCTTTGGGGACTGATTAGATACTCCATTTACGAACTTCAAGCATGCGAGTCATTTTCTCAGCCACCATCTCTAGAGCATGCTTTGATAGTCTAGTAAACTCCAGTATACTCCTCGGTATCCGGTTTCCCTGCCGTAAGTTCATAAACTCTGTCTTCTTAGCCTCCCTCAGCTCCCGGAGAAATAACCTATCAGAAAAGTTGCGCTGAAACTCCTCCCACTCAACCGGTCCTGCTTCTGCTGACCACCCACTCCTTCCACTGCTCGTACCAGGCCTGGGCTACCCCTTTTAGATGGTAGGCGGCCAAGTCGGCACTCTCGGGAGGAGGCTGACACCCATGATCCTGGTGATCTTTCTGATCTCATCTACAAAGGCCTTATGGGTCCTCTCCACCTTTGTTCCGTGAAAGTCTGGAGAGGTTCATGGTAAAATCCACACCCGAGCAGCCCTTTGGACCTATTTGTGGCTACTTGAACCACCCTCTTGGTTCACTTGATTGAAGTGACGGTTTGAGCAAGCAACTAAATGGCCGCCTAGATTTAGCAGTAGACACGGAGTCATCCTGAGGAACTGTCGGAGCTGGTGGAGCGGGTCTGTTGGCGTTTCCGACTCTTCGTCCATTTCCACATCTAGGAGGCATTGTTCATTGAAAGGAAATAGGACACGATTTAGAAATACGCCTTTGGAATTGGACTTTAACGAATGATAAAAAGCATGAACAAAAAGGGGAATTTTCCTAAAAACATCTCGTAACCTCCTCGTCATAAGTGTGGCGCGCTTCACACCCATGAAAAGGAATCTACTCGAAGCGGCTTTCAGACTTTCTGAGGATACTCTAAACCTAGTGCTCAAATACCAAGTTTATCACGCGAGCTTACACCACAGACGTAACACGGTGCTTGAAATACAAGTGACCCCAAGTCAGCCCCTGGTCTATCATACACTAGCATTCCGAGTAAACATACAGCAAACTTTTAAATAATGATTTATCTAGTTTAAGAAAATGTAAAGACTTAAAGTAGAGAAAGAAATAGTATTTCTGAAATACAATTCTAAAGGAAAAGTCTGGTCTGAAAATAGCTATTGAGGAGTTGCTGGGACGGGCCCCAGCCCCACGCTCTAAGTCTGTAATAAATATCTATCAACTGAAGTAAATAGAAAAGGCCCTCGAATGATGAGGACTCACACTCGTCTGTGAAGTGGAATGCTCACAGCTGAAGCAACTTCTCATTATGAATCGAGAAACTACAGTGTATCATAAAATGATACAGCATGGAAACTTATGCGTCAATACTTTGAATGAACTGAGTAAGTGGGAGAAACATACTCAATATAAGAAAATTAAGTAAAAAATGGCAATACGCAATGACAATAATTAGCCCCAGGCGGAACTGCGTATAATCTGGAATGGTCAAGATGACCTGTCTAATGGTCAAGGACATGCCCTAAGTACGAAACACTGAATCTGAGATACTGTACTGAACTGAGCTATTTCTTCTGATACTAGACCTGAACTGATTAGTGGGAGTCTTTAACCGATATTTAACCACGTGAGCTAGACATGAGTCGATGTATACACCCCACGGGTAGGACCCAGCTATACCTTATCGGTATAAAGGCATGAACTGAGTGATCACAAAAATATCCGGGGCCAATCAGGACAAATAATACTGTACCCTACGCTAGCAACGTAGTTTTGGGAACACAGGTCTTGGCTTTGGAACCCCGAAGCCCGCTGGTGCTAAGTTCTACTCCCATTGGAAGACCTAAACCGAACTACTAAGCTGATAGCTCAAAACTGGTCAAAAGACTAGTCAGGGAAGAATAATTGCATGTACCTGAGAGCCTTATCGGACGGATGCAGCTGAGTTCAAGGCCCGAGGTGTTGCTTATCTGAAGCCGTAACCGTCACACAGAACAACTAATAACTGATCTGGGGTCCTGGGATGGTTAGAGCTATAACTGAATGTCATGACCGCCTAATGGACCAAATAACTGAAATCACAGATAAAATTCACACGGCCAGGAGGCACCACGTACCTCGAAAATATTGAGTCAAACTAATCGGTTGACATTTTCTGGACAACACTGAGGTTAGTAAAAATCTGACTGAAGCTAGGTTGATATGGTTCTGACTGAGACTAAGGAGCTGATAGAGTTCTGTGTTCTAACTGACTAAATTACTAAACAACTAATAGAAATTTCATTCAACGTACTAAAGTCATTCTGATTCTTGGGATATTTACCCAACATATATGAATAGCAAGAAAGTTCTAGAATTCAACCTAAAGCATTCTTCATTTACTAGAGGGAATTTAACGAGCAAAATCATTACTCGAAGAATTAGGGCTTAAATTCACTTTTTATATAAACACTAACAATTTGATAAGAAATTCATGGGGTCCTTATCAGCAATATACATGAACAACGTTCTAAGTGAAATCAATGAAAGATAAAACATGAATGCTTCTCATACTCGAAAGCTCAGGGCTTAAAACTGATAGAAGAAATTGAGAAGGACTTTGGGGACGCAAGGGAAGGACAATCCCTTGCTAAAACCCACATACGGCTAATTTCTCAGGATAAAGAAGCTTGAATGGGCGAAATTGGTGAAACCCTAGACTTCGCTTGAGAGTTCTTGAGAGGAGACTTCAATGATTTCTTGAGAACTGAGTGGGAATGAGGAATGGACCGCTTTTCCCCACTAAAGCGTCACAAAATTATAGCCAAAACGATGTAGTTTAGGGCTTGGGAGGATAGGAAATTACGAAATAACCCATAGAGATTTCTTCCGGGAAAAACTTTGGTGTCCCTAACGGGTGACCTAACGACTCGTTACCAGGTCAACGAGATCGTTGGGTCTCCTCCAATCAAGTTCACTGGAAAATTTCTACCGACTCCGAACGGGCTATGACGAGTCGTCATGACTAGGAACGACTCATCATGTTGTCGTCAGTATAACACAGTAAGAAAGTTAGAAGGGACTAAAGCAGAGGACTGACAGTGGAATTCTTGCTTATGATGACTTGTGGTGACCTTTCGTCAAGTACACTGTAAATTCCTCAAACTTCCTAAATTCCCGCTTGGCAACGGGTAGCTTAACGAGTTGTAGGGCTGGTAACGACTCGTGGGGCCGTCGAAGTAGGAATCTTTGGTTTATATTCTTGGCATCCTTAAATACGATTGACTGGCGAGTTGTTGGGTCCCTTTACGACTTCGTCGAGGTTGGTCGTTCTACCCAACATTTATGCAGTTTCCAAATTTTCTAATTAAAGTCCTGGATATTGATTTTGAGCTTCCGGGAAATTACAAACTCCTCCAGATGTTATAAAACTCATAGCAACCGGAAAAAATAACAATCAAGGTATTCAAATGCTACTCATACAACTTCAAAGCTTGGCCAAAAATGACTACCTCTATTTCAGAAAATATATACACACTGAATTTTTGCTTTTCATAAAACGCTATATTCAGAAAGAAAATCTATTTACATGAACTGAATTCAACAACTGGTTCAGGTCTTAAAACAAAATTCACATGTCTAGCTCGGCGAGTGTTAGAGAACAAGTGTGGGTATTTGGCCCTCATATACCTTCGGCCTCCCATGCTCCTTCAACATTGATTCCTCCATAGAACCTTGACTGAAGCTATTTCCCTATTTACTCAATCTACGAACCTGTCGGTCCAGGATCTGGACCAGTACCTCCTCATAGGTAAGGAACATCATACGACTACCAAACTATCAATGGCACCCGCAGTTGAATCTCTTGTTTCAAAAATGATACATGGAAAGTTTGGATGTACAATGCCAGTTCTGAAGGGTAACTCTAGCTCATAGGCTACCTTGCCGATACGCCTCAAAATTTTATAAGGTCCTACACACCTTGGACTGAGCTTCCCCTTCTTTCTAAACCTCATCACCCCTTTCATGAGTGAAATTCTCAGTACACCAATCATCAGCGCAAGCTCAACTCTCTTCTACGCACATCGGCATAAGATTTCTGGCAGCTCAAAATATTTTCAACCTTTCTAAGATGAGCTGAACTTTCTACATTGCCTCTTAGACCGAGTCTAGCCCTATCAAGGTGGCTTCACCAACTTCAAAACACCCTATAGGAGATCTACATCTTCTACCATAAAATGCTTTAAATGGGGCCATCTGGATGCTAGAATGGTAGTTGTTGTTGTACGCAAACTCGATAGAGGCAGATGGTTATCAATTACCCTTAAATCGATCGCGCACGCTCTTAGCATATCTTATAGAGTTTGAATAGTCTGCTCGGCTTGCCCATCTATTTGCGGGTGGCTTCTGAGGAAGCTTGACTGAGTAGCAAGTCCTTTCTGAAAAGACTTCCAGAAATGGGAGGTGAACTGGGTACCCCCTATTTGAGAGCCAATAGCCAATGGCACCCCATGAAGTCTAACCAGCTCCCGAATATAAAGTTTAGCATATCCTCGTTTGGATGTTGTGGTTTTGACTAGGAGGAAATGTCTTTGACTTAGTCATTCGGTCTACTATTACATGATTGAGTCATCTTTGTCGACGGAGTCCGAGGTAGACCCCTAATGAAGTTCATATTTATTTCTTCCCATTTCCAGGTGGGTATGCTGATATCCTGGGTCATACCTCTTGGTCTCTGTTCTACCTTGACCTCTTTGGCGGTTCGGGCATAGCTACAAATTCAACAATGTCTCTCTTCATGCCATTCCACGTAAATATCCATGGAAATCGCGGTACATTTCGGTAGCACCGGGGTGAATGGTGTATCTCAAGTTGTGTGCCTCAGCCAGTATTTTTTGTCTCAACTCACCAACATCCGACACGTACAATGCACTGCAGTAGCAGAAGCACCCTATCTCCCCTTAGGAGAGAAAGCCTCAGCCTCCTTTCTAAGGAATGCTTCTTTAAGTTTAAGTAGAACTGGATCTTCATCTTGTCTGGACTTAACATCAACTACCAAGGATGAATCCGACCCTTTTGCATTACCGCCACCTTCAATTTGAATCATGCATTTGCACGTAACGGGCTAGCATGAACTTCTTTGATAGCTCCCTCTTTCCTTCCTCAATGTGAGCTACTGCTTCCCATAGACCACCTGCTTAAAACGATCTTAAAATGGTGAATTGATAAATCAAATAAATTTGAAATGTATTTTATGATCGATTGCATTATTAATTTGTGTGTTGGGGTGATCTCGAATGTGTTTTGGGTGTTAAAAGCATATATTGGACACTTGATTTTTGCAAGTGCTAGTGTTTGGTGTCTGCAGGCAGCGCGCGTATTGGCAGGACTTCACACGCATCGAAAGCGGCATCGATAGGGACCTTCTGTAGAGGTTTGCGCCCATTGGTAGGTGCCTCACACAGTACCTTTGGGATGGATCGGAGTACGACCCACTATGGGGCTGCAGTGAAGTTATTTTTCATCTTGAAGTTCCATTCTTTTCACCATGTATTTGGAGTTCTAAGGCAGATTAGGGTGGAACACGCCTGCAATTTCTTTAGTTTTTTAAAGGGTGAAGTTTATAGCCACTATTTTGGTAATTTCGCTAATTTATTGTATTCTTCATTTCTACCACATATGGATATTGAAAATTAGGGATTACGCCCTAAGATTATGAAATCTTATTGCGATAAGCTCTTGCACTAGATACCAAAAATTTTGCTATATTCCAAAATTTGGTTTCAACACTGAAACTCATTCCAGAACTCTTAGAAATAAAATAATGTATCGATCATAAAATACAGACATTAACGACCTAGTGGAATAATCAAATGTCTTTATTATCATTTTGACCAATGTAGATTGTGGTCAGCAACAGAAAGACTTGAATTTAATCCGAGCGTCAAATTACTTCTAGTGCCTTAAGACCCTTCTTAACCATCAACAAAGTTACGAATTACCCTGGACCTGAGTGATTGCCAGGCTTCAAAATTGACCTTGTTA
Source organism: Datura stramonium (assembly GCA_018107945.1). Taxonomy (NCBI): domain Eukaryota; kingdom Viridiplantae; phylum Streptophyta; class Magnoliopsida; order Solanales; family Solanaceae; genus Datura; species Datura stramonium. The sequence goes on along the minus strand of JACEIK010000085.1, from coordinate 349,903 downwards.
ACCCTAAATGTTGACTTTAGTCAAACTTTTAAATATTTCAATTTCCAAAATTAAAAATCTTCCTCTAAACGCATTCGATCATCTTGGAAATGTGATTTGATACAATATTACTCTTTTTTTACCTAACGAGCCAAAAATGCCCTGACATTAATTTTTTTGGCTCAAATTTATCCTCTGTTTACCTATTGGGATAAGTTTTCTCCGAGCGTTAATTTTTTACTCAAATTCGCCCTTATTTTGTATAGTCCACACTCGTAAGATGGATCAGGCACAATATTAGCACCAAATCCGCATAATTCAGGGGCATTTTAGAACCTATCAATATAATTGAAAATTACTATTAGTATGTGGTTTTATATTAATGGTTTAATTTTGAATTTCATAGTAAATTAAAATAAAAGAGTTAGTCATCTCTGCGGTCATATCATTTTGTCACTCAACCCCCTCAAATTTTCTTCTCTTTAGATGTTGCCGATCATTTTGCATTTAAAATTTGTTTTAAGGTATGACAAAACCAAGAAAAATAATGACAATATTCGTACAGAAATAAATAGTTCAATAGAAGATGATTTAATTAAGCAACTATGACCTTTTTTTCTTGTTTTATACCCAAAATCAAAAGTCAAATACAGCAATGAAAATAGTATTTTTTTCCTCTTATACCCTTCCGCCCCTACCCACCCACACGATAATAATACAAATCAAAAGAATATGATCATGTAAATTTATTTTAAATTAGAGTCCTTAATATCCTAATTAGAATTTTAAAAAAACAAGAAAATTGGGTAATTATTAGCAAATTTTACAATAAAAACAATATTTTTTAGATGGGGCACAATCAGAGTCCATAGGTGTTGGTTTTGGTCAGATCACAAGTTATGAGTTGAGTTGTAATAAATTAAGTTGATTTAAAATATGATATAATAGGAAGATGTCATGTAATTAATATATTTATGAATATTATTTTAAATGGGTCGAGTCAAAATATTAGTCATGGATGGTTTATTATTTATTTTGGGAAGAATTTGAATTTAGACCAATTAGATTAGACCACATAATAAATAAGTATGTAATTATATTTTAGAGACACAATTATAAGCAGACATCAGTTGAAAGTTTAATGTTGAGACATTTTTGGCTGAAATTAAGCGAAGTGTGCGACAAATAAACGGAGGATAATATTGTACCAAATCTCATAGTTCAAAAGAAAATTTAGGCCTTGTCTGTTAATTATAAAATTTTCTTTCCTTATATCATTTTCACATTTGAAGATTTCATAGTCACAAACATAGGCATATTTGCTCTTCATTTTATTCACATGTCTCAAGACTCAAGGGTGCTTTTCCTCTTTATCACTGTTTCTCCATATATCTTGCAAAAAAAGTTATCATTTATTCTTCATTTTTTGTGCAGTTCAACTCAATCATATGAAGAATCACCTTTATATTTATAAGAATTATCAAGAAATAAAAAAAGATTTTAAATCTTGTAATATATCATTGTCTAGCATATCGGGATTTTAATGATCTTTGAATGAACAAAATTTCATCTAAAATAATTTGAAACCTATTTCTTGACTTTTGATTTGTTTCTCTCTTTATTGTGGTTCATCTTGATACATGTGTTCTAACAATTTTTTTCTTTTACTTTTTTTATATAGGTTTGTATTGGAAGTGATTGCTATGAAAGTATTTGACCTTGCTCAACTTAACATTGTATGTATATATGTTTTATATGGGGATAATTTAGAGGTCATTGAAAATATATGTGCATGCTTTGTGTATGTATTGTATACAATTTTGTTAATCAACGTACAATATAGTTGTACAATATTTTTATAATGACCCGCATGGTGTTTTGTGTTATTGTAATATTTCAGTTTGAATTTTTGTATAGTTCCATTATGTTGTTGCAATTTGCGGTGTAGTGTCCACGATTCTGGTGACCAGATGAAGATTAGATGATTTTTATTTTTGAAAGTTTGCAATTTGATAAGTTTGACCAAGGTCCAACTCTTTGGATTAACAAGCTCGAATTCAAATTGGAATGGTTTATTTCCCCCCAGTCCGGAAGGGGACTTTTGACTTCATCGATTAATTGACACAAATTTCAAAGTGTTCGGGTGTGTTTTGAGTCATTGGTTGGATTTGAGTTTTTAAGGAAGTTAAGGTTGATTATAATCAACATTTGGTCGAACAATTTCAAAATGGTGATTTGATGAGTCCAACAGGTTCGGGTATATTTTGTGACTCGTACTGTGTGATTTCATGGGGTCTCGGATGAGTTCTGGGTGTTAAAAGCAAATATTGGACATATTAGCACCTTAGTGCGGTGTCTGGTGTCCCGGCAGGCAGCACGCTGCATTGGCGAGAGACCTCGGCGGGACTTCGCACAGCAACGGTTGTATTGACAGGGACCTTACGCAGAGGCTGACGCACATTTGCAGGTGCCTCACACAGTCTCGCTGGGATGGGTCGGGTACGACCCGCTATAGGCTATAGTAAGGTTATTTTTTATCTCGAAATTTCATTCTTTTCATCATATTTGGAGTTCTAAAATGAGCTTGAATTAAGATGATTTTTATGCAATTTTTAGTTTCGAAAAGGGTAAGTTTATAGCAGTATTTTGGTAATTTCTCGCTGGTTATTTTTAATTTTCGTTTGAACCACGTATGGGTATTGAAAATTGGGGACTCTTCCCCTAAGGTTATGAAATCATTTTGATATATAATTGCGCTCTCTTAGCATGGCAGCCAGCTCTTGCACTAGATACCAAAATATTTGTTATGTTTTGCAAAATTTTATTTCAACACTTCAAATACATCTAAGACCTCTCAGACATTAAATAATGTATCAGTCATGAAATACATTAAGGACCTATTAGAATAATTAAATATCCATTATGAAGTTGTTTTGATTGATGTAGATTGTGGTCCACTCCCAATTTAAGACTTGGATTTCATCGCGTTCAAATCACTTCCAAATGCCTCGAGACCCTTCCCAACCATCCGACTAAGTCAAGAATCACCTTGCGGATCTAGTGGAATTGTTAGACCTCGAAATCGACCTCGTTAACCCTTAATGTTGGCTTTAGTTCAAATTTTTCAACATTTAGTTCAAGAAATTAAAAAATTTTCTGTAAACGCATCCGATCATCTTGGAAATGTGATTTGGTACAATATTACTCTTTGTTTACCTTATGGGATAAAAATGCCCCGACATTAATTTTTTGGCTCAAATTTGCCCTCCGTTTACCTTATGGGCTAAAAATTTCTCCGACGTTAATTTTTTAGCTCAAATTTTCCCTTATTTCGTGCGGTCCACACTCGTAAGATGGATTGGGGATAATATTATACCAAACCTCCAAATTCAGGGGCATTTAGAACCTATAAAAATAATTTGAGTTACTATTATTATGTGATTTTATATCAATGGTTTTGCCAATTTTTGAATTTCATATTAAATTTGAATTTAAAAAATTAGTCCTCTCTCTACAATCATGCTCCGATTGTCACTCAAGCGCTCTGTTTACCTTATGGGCTAAAAATTTCTCCGAAGTTAATTTTTAGCTCAAATTTGCCCTTATTTCGTAAGGTCCACATTAAGTAAGATGGATTGAGGATAATATTATACCAAACCCCATAATTCACAGGTATTTTAGAACCTATAAAAATAATTTGAAGTTACACTATTAATATGTGATTTTATATCAATGGTTTTAATTTTTAGATTTCATAATAAATTTAAGATACAAATAGTTAGTCCTCTCTCTACAGTCATATCGGTGTCACTCAAACACTCCCTCCCCCCCACACACACACACAACACTCTTACTTTTCTTCTCTTAGATGTTGCCCATCATTTTATATTTAAATCTTTTTAAGCTACGATAAAGCGGAAGAAATAATGATAATATTCATACAAAAATAAATAGTTCAACAGAAGACTATTTAATTAAGAAATTATGAAAATTATATTTTCTTTTGTTTATATCAAAATCAAAAATAAAAATAAAATAATGAAAATAATATTTTCCTCTTATACCCTTCCGCCCCAACCCACCTGCGATAATAATACAAATCAAAGAATATGATCATGTATTGTTTATATTAAGTTTGATTGTATCTAATTAGGAAAAGATTTTTTAAAAAAAAAAAACAAGATAATTGTGTAGTGTTGTAAAATTTTATAATAAAATAATATTTTTAGATGGGGCAATCAAACGCTCGTGTATTAGTTTTGGTTGGATCAGAAGTATGAGTTGCGCTTTATTAAATTATGGTTTGATTTAAAATAGTCTAATAGGAAGATGTTATGTAATTAATAAATTTATGAATATTATTTTTAAATGGGTTGAGTCAAAATATTATAGTTTTGGATAATTTTATTATTTATTTGGGAAGAGTTTAAATTTAGGCCAATTTTTGATCAGGTCACATAAATAAATATTTAATTTAGCTTATTTTTGGAGACGGATTTTAAGAGACGGTTAGAAACAAGGGCATATATGAGCTGAAAGTTTAATGGAGAGGACATTTTCTGCGCGAAATATTAACGTGGGGTATATTTGGCCGATAAATAATCGGAAGATAATGTTGTATCAAATTTCATAATTCAAGAAAATTTTAGACCCTTCACTGTTAATTATAAAGGTGCTATGTTGTAGTTTCACATTTGAATGTTTCATAGTCCTATAAATATAGACATATTTACTCCTCATTTCTTCAGCATATCTCAAGGTTCAAGGGTGTTTTTCTCTCTTTATCCATTCATTTCTCACAAATACTTTAGCAAAAGATATTTTCATTTTATTTCTTTATTTTTTTGTATAATTAACCCTCCAATCTTATAGTAGAATAACCTTTGTATATTTGTAAGAATGATCAAGAAATAAAGAAAGATTTTAAATGTTGTACATATATCATTGTCCATTGTCTTGCATATCAGAATTATAATGATTTTTTGAATGAATAAAATTTCACCATAAAATAATTTGAAACCTATTTCTTGACTTTTGATTTTGTTTCTCATTATTTTGGTTCATCTTGATACATGTGTTCTAACAAATATTGTACACAATTTTGTACATGTGCATGCTTTGTGCAAGTATTGTACAAAATTTTTGTTAATCAACGTACAATATAGTTGTATAATATTTTTGTAATGACCCACATGGTCTTTTTGTACTTTCGAAAAAGGTAAGTTTATAACCACTATTTTGGTAGTTCTCCACTGATTTATTTTTATTTCTTCATTTGAACCGCATATGAGTATTGGAAATTAGGGATTTTGCCGCTAAGGTTATGAAATCATATTTTGATAATTTGAGGGTCGATTCAAACTTTATTTTTTTTACTAAAGTTCAAATTTGTGTTCCTCACTTTACAGGTAAACTGATTTTGAAATAAAATTATTGTTTTAACCTTGGGGACACGAGGTTGATTTTTGGATCGACTTTTTTGAGCCCGTGATAGAGGTATGGCAATATAGGTATTTTCGGACTCATATACTCATTGATTACATGATTAAATTAGGACTATCTAGTCGCTTTAAGGAAGGGCGAGACTGTAATTTGATCTTTCAGACTTCGATTAAGGCAAGTTGAAACTTTCTTCGACTCTTTATGAAGTGTTAGTGTATTAGTTGATTGATAAATAGGGGTAATGGATAATGTGGGTCCAGTATAAATGAGATGATGAGTATTTAGATAGATGTCAATGTTATGTTATGGGAAATAAAAAATTATCCTCCTAAATTGATGAATTTTGTGAATATGTGAGCATGTGTTCTAGTTTTTGACATTGGATGGATACAGTATTGCTCACCTGATAATTATTGCCTAATATTGATAAAATGATTTTTGAATTGAAAGCTTGTTTATGAAATGCTTACTCGAGTACTCTTTGATTGTCCTACTCGCATTGTCTATTTACATGGAATAAGGTTTTGTTGCTATGTGCTAACGATTGAATCTGGTAATGGATTATTTGCAATGACGTTGCATCTCATCCACATGGACATTGAGGAAGTGAAAGAGCGAAATCTTGATATAGGATCACCCAGAATATTTTCGGTGTGTAGGATTATTCGATATTGAATGTTGTATTCAAAATATTCTCAGTGTCTAAGATTATTCAATACAGGATGCATACATGAATCCCATGAGTCTCCTGCTTGTCTCGACTATCCGAGACAGAAAGCAAATATATACAGATTTTCTCCCAAGATATGTGCTTTAATTTTTATTTTTCTTTTGTTTAATAGAATATGTAGCGCATATGAAAAAAGAACAAAAATGAAATAGAAAAATATGTTGTTCTTTTTGGCAACTTATTTCCTTCTTATTAATATTTTATACTTTTTCCCTTTACCAATGTTAATATTTTCTATATAAAAAAGTTAAGCTATAAATTAATTAATACTAATTTGGGGGCCTTAAGAGCTTGAGGGCCTAAAGCAAATGCTTCATTTGCTTGGTCCTTCAGCCGCCCTTGTATATGCTCTCTTTCATGCATGCGATCAGGCAAATCAATATCAATATCAATATATATAGAGAGAGCGCGAGCTCAGAGACATACTGATTTGGCATGCCTCTAAGATTTTTATTTTTTAATTTGTTTTGTAATTTTTTTGATTATTTTTTTATTTTTAAAATTATTTTATTAACTCATTTATTTAATTGTTGTTGTTATTTAATGTTATCTAATTAAATGATTTAATCTAATAAGAATCTATATCATCTTATTATAT
>JACEIK010000085.1:305549-317585 GCA_018107945.1 Datura stramonium | reverse complement strand
TCCCTGGGTATAATATGATGACTCAATATATTAATCCCACTTGGAGTACTATTGCTACACCTACTATATATCTACATGATGATGGGTATTATATGGTGAAATTTCAGTCCATGGAAGATATGAAGGAGGTATTGTATTTTGGACCTTATAGTCTACAAAATAAACCCCTGATCTTAAAGGAAATGGACCCTAAGTTTGATTTTCACGCTGATTATCTAACCAAAATTCCATAGTGGGTGAAGCTGCCAAATCTACCTATGAAGTATTGGAGTTGTGATTCGTTAAGCATGATAGCTAGTATTATTGGAACTCCTCTGTATGATAATGAGTGCACTTCCAAACAGAAGAGAATCTTCTATGCTAGGTTGTTAGTGGAGGTTAATGTTACTAAACCTCTACCTAATGAGATTATAGTTTTGGATCCTTCTGGAGAAAAAGTGACACAGGCAGTGATTTTCGAATGAAAACCTCAGTATTGTTCTAAATGCTTATGAGTAGGCCATATATGTAATGGATTGAAAGATAAAGGGGCAGAACAACGTCAGAAAAAAAAGGGTGTGAAGCAAATCTAGAAATCAGTTGAGAAGTTTGACAAGGTGCTACAACCAGTGGAAAAAGTGATACAACAGGATGCTGAGGCAGGAAATATGGAGTTGAATATGTTGGAAAGAATGGAAGTCTACTCACCATTTGATCTGAGTAACTTCCCTAACTTGCCAACTACACCAGTGAGGAATAGCTTTGAGCTACTAACTCCTAGGGGATTTAAGCAAGAAAACACTAGACCTCCTGAAAATGGAGGTCAAAGTATATGAGATGAATTGGTTAATCTGGAATATTAGGGGAATAAATAAGAGATACAAGTAAAAGGAACTGAAAGTGTATCTCAAGAATAAGCACATTAAACTTACAGGACTTGTTAAGACTAGAGTGAAGCAGCATAAGGCACAAGTAATAAAAGATAAGGTTGCTCAACAGTGGGAAATGGTTTGCAACTACAACTGTGCTGAAAATGGAAGAATTTGGGTGATTGTGGATATGCAATACTATAAGGTGACTGAGGTTCTGGTTGGAGCACAGGTGATTCATTGTTTAGTACACGACATTGAGCAGAATATGGACTGGGAGGTCTCAGTGGTATATGGTTCAAATGCTATTGAACACAGGAAAGAATTATGAGCTGATTTGATAAGGGTTTCTCAGCTAGTAACTAATCCTTGGTTGGTAGAGATTTCAACTCTATGCTATATTCCATGGATAGAGTCTCTAGCAATCCAATGACTTTGGCTGAGGATAAGGATTTCAATGACTGCCTTCAATATACTCATCTCATAGAGCTTCAATGGAGAGGAGATAATTATACTTGGAGAAATAAGCAAATAGGTGGTGATAGAATCTGTTGTCGACTGGAGAGAATGTTTGGAAACTTTGCTTGGATGATGAGGTAGGGGAATGTCAGTACTAGTTATGACTTGCCTAACATCTCAGATCATAGCCCATTGCTTCTTAAAGTTGTAACTGCTAAATGGAATATCAAAGTTCCATTTTGATATTTCAATCTATGAAGTGAGCATCCGTAATTTGAAAACATAGTACAAGGTTGTTGGATAAGGGAAAAAGATTCTAATTGTATGATGAATATCTGGTACAAACTGCAAAGGTTGCAACCAGTTCTTAAGAGGTTAAATAGAGAAGAGTATAGTGGCATTTCCAAAAGAATTACACAAGCTAGAGTTGAACTTGTTCATGTTCAAAGCTCTATGCAGGGCCTGCCAACTGATAGTCTAATCTTACAGGAGAAACAAATATTGTTGAATCTGGAGAAATGGTCGCTCATTAAGGAAAGTATTCTAAAACAAAAATTTAAAGCTAGATGGATCAAATTGGGATATGGCAATTATAAATATTTTTTAGCTGTTTCTCCATCTTCGAACTTCTCGTTTGATGAGACCCCAGGTCTCGTTGTTTCCATTTTCTAGTTATGAAGGAGAGAACTCATAATAAACAGATTATGGAGCTTACTGCTTTAAATGGAGCTCAGTTGCGTGATCAGGAAGCAATCAAGGTATAAATTCTACAGTTTTTTAAGGGGCTCCAAGGCACATCTAATAGTTCACTACCTATTGTAGACAGAGAAACAATGAAGAATGGCCCAATCCTCTCTCATGCACAACAACTGTTTTTGGTTAGGGAAGTCACTAATCAGGAGATTCAGGAGGCTTTGGAATCTATAGGAGATGATAAATCTCCAGGTATTGATGGGTATAATGCTCTTTTTTTTTAAAAACCTAGAAGATACTTGGACCAGATGTGAAAAATGCAGTTAAGGTTTTATTTAAAACTGACAGAATGACAAGATTAACTAACTGCACTACTATTACCCTGATACCAAAGAATGCTAATCCAACTAATATCAAGGAGTATAGACCTATTGCCTATTGTACTGTTCTATATAAAATTATTGCGAAGGTTTTAGCAGCTAGACTACATAAGGTGATGCCATGGTTGATAAATGAGGCTTAATCAGGATTTATCCTAGGGAGGAGAATCTCAGACAATATTATCCTTGCTCGTGAATTGGTTAAAGGCTACCATAGAAAAGGTGTCTCTCCTAGGTGTATGCTTAAAATAGAGCTTCAAAAGGCCTATGACTCTGTGGAATGGGTAGTTTCCCATGAAGTTTATCAACTGGATAATGCAATGCATAACCACTGTGAGCTATTCTATACTAATAAATGGTGAATTATCTGAGTCTTTTTCTGCTGCTAAAGGGCTGAGACAAGGGGACCCTACCTCACCCTTTCTATTTGCCATCACTATGGAGTATTTGAGAAAATCTCCTAATGATCTTAGAGAACAAGGAGTTTAAATATCATCCTAGGTGTGCCAAGCTAGGGATAACTCATCTCAGATTTGCTGATGATTTATTGATATTTGCCAGAGGAGACTGCCTCTTTGTTAACTATGTTCATAACTGCTTTCTCAAGTTTTCAAGGGCCTCAGGCTTACAAGCGAATATGGGGAAGAGTTCAGTGTATTTTGGTGGTGTTTCAATAGAAATGTAGAATAGAATCTTGCAGCAACTGAGATTCTCCCAGAGAAACTTGCCTTTTAAATATCTAGGTATCCCTTTGGCCACTAAAAAACTCTCTATTTTGCAATGGCAACCCTTAATTACTAAGATAACTGCCAGAATGTCTTCTTGGATAGCAAAAAAATTATCTTATGCTGGTAGAGCCAGTTGATTCAGTCTGTCCTGTTTGGAATACAAGCTTATTGGTCTCAATTATTTATGATGCATGTTAAAGTTGTTGAAACTATTGAGGCTTATTGTAGAAGATATTTATGGTCTGGAACTAACTCCATAGAGCACTGGTTTCTTGGCAGAAGGTGTGCACTCCTAAATCAGCAGGGGGTTTGAATTTAATAAACCTTGCTCTCTGGAATAAAGTAGTTGTGGCTAGGAGCTGTTGGGATCTTGCTTTGCAGAAGGAGAAGCTATGGATCAAGTGGATCCATGCTTATTATATCAAAGGAAAAGAGTTGAGTTCCATTACCATTCCCCAACAAGCTAGTTGGATCATAAGGAAAATCATTGAGGCAAAGAGTGTCATTCAGTTGCTCCAACCTGATCTAGTAAAGGAGAGTATTTTGATAAAACAGGTATATCTGAAATTATTGGGGGAGTTACCTAGAGTGGTGTGGAAGAGTCTCTTATTCCAAAATTGTGCTAGACCAAAAGCTCAATTTATCATGTCGTTGTCTATTCAGAATAGGCTATTGACAGCCAATCATTTTCTAATGTTGGATGTGAGCATTGATAAAATGTGTGTTATATGCCAAGGCCAGGAAGAAATGAGGGATCATCTATTGATGCAATGTGATTATACTACTGTTGTTTGGGGTCACTTAGTCAGATGGATACATTGGTAGCCAGTTGCGTGGTCATCATGGGAGCAGCATTTACAATGGGCAGTGAGAAATGCAAAAGGGAAATCTGCAAGGGCGCAATTGTATAAATTGGTTTATGATGAATGTATTCATGCTTGGTGGATAGAAAGGAACCAGAGGAGATTCAATATGCATAGGAGCAGTGAAACATTAGCTAAGGAAATAGCTTATTTATTCCATGTGAGAGCTAATTCTAGAATTAACAGTGTCTTGCAAGTGTTAGAGTTTTGAGTCAGGATAATGGTACAATGTAGAAGCAGTAGACAGGATCTGAGATAGTTGGTGTGGAGCTGACTATGGATTTGTAAAAATTACTTTGGTGATTAATGAAATACTAGTTACCAAAAAAAATTGCGTGTCTAGAGATTCGTTATACCCACCAACGACCAGTATAACGAGTCATTCTGAGAAGAAATCTCAGATTTTCTGCTACTTCTCATTTCAAATCACGGGTCTAATATTAAGAACTTCTGGGATATTACACCATAAAAGGCTTGAATATCTTATGCCCTACGGGTGTTAGATGAAATGCCTCTATGACTTGAAATTCATTGTAAAGGTGTTGATTGTAGTTCCTACCTATATAATTATTATAGATTGACGTTATAAAAGGGTTGTTGCTTCGCGGTAAATATTGGGAGGCCAAGGATAAGGTATGTAAGGTGATCTATACATATGGAAACCTCATTGTTCTTCTCCGCGCTATGTTATTCATTCCTATGAGCTTTTCCTTCGTGTATAAGTTATAGTTATGATGAAAATATGATTCCTTGATCTAATTGATTCTTATGAAATCCAAGACTTGCCTATGATGTTGATCATCCTCTATGATACATCCTTTCCAAGAATCTTATAATTTTCTGCATAAAATTATAAAAGCATAAAAGATACGAAATTCCTTCAAAGTTAGAGTTTGATGATTCCTCTTAAGGATTTACTTACGAAATTCCCCTTCTTCTTGAATTGTTACGGTTAAGGTCAATAACGCTTTTTCTATGATGAATGATTTCAAAACTCCATGAATTCCTACTTATGTTTTATGATCATTCTTGATTACTCCATAACTCCCTATGTATGTCTATGATCCTTCTATGAGTTCCATAAATCCTCTTATGAAAAGTGTCAATTTTACAAACTACGATTTTTCCTCTAAAAGAGAAGTTTCAATGATTTTATGAATTATGATTTTTCCTCTGTAAGAAGAGTTTTAGTGACTATGAACTATGATTTTTCCTTTAAAAGAGAAGTTTTGATGATTTTTATGAAGAATGATTACGACATGAAGATTTATGAACTTAAAGGTCTTATGACAATGATGAACTATGATTATGACTTATGATGATAAACTTGGTTACTTTATTATGATTTCAAGTAAATCACTTTATGAAATAAAAAGGGGAGTAGTATTATTAACCGAGAAGGCTTCGTGCCTGAAACTACATATGCCAACGTAGGTTATGGATCATTTTTGTTGGTTCGGGCGACTCCTTATGTGCCCCTAATACGGGCTTTTATAGATTCTTTCTAGCGAACTATGTTATGACGTCTCATACCCCGGCAAGGTATGCAATGGGTTAGCTGATCAGGCTGAGATCAGACTCCATGTTTACATGGTGGGTTATGTCAGTTATTTAAGAACCTCCCAAAGATGAAGTAATGAATGATGATGTAAACTTTAAATTTTTTTTACAAAGTTCAACCTATTGATTTCATATTCTCGGCTTTCTTCATATTATGTCTATACTGTTGGTTTTCCTGTCTATTATTAGTTATGTTATGTTTCATTCAACCATTTTACATATAGTACAATTCTATGTATCTCTTTTGCTGGGGGCACTGCATTGTTTTATAATGCAGACTCAGGTACTTAGAATAACAATCGAGCCGCAAGTTAGAAGTATCTCTATTCCATTAATATTGAGCCCCACTTATTTTGGGCTTAGTTACTTTACTCTAATTTAGTAGTCTTTGACTATAAGGTATGTCGGGTGCCTTGTCCCAGTAAAATTATTTATTTCAATTATGATAGAAGCTTCATAGACTATTTCTAATATTATGTAAACTTGGCACTACATTGTTTTATAATGCAGACTCAGGTACTTAGAATAACAATCGAGCCGCAAGTTAGAAGTATCTCTATTCCATTAATCGCGAGCCCCACTTATTTTGGGCTTAGTTACTTTACTCTACTTTAGTAGTCTTTGACTATAAAGTATGTCGGGTGCCTTGTCCCAGTAAAATTATTTATTTCAATTTTGATAGAAGCTTCATAGACTATTTCTAATATTATGTAAACTTGGCAAGTCTCTCTATAAGTTGATTTCTTTATTTTATCTTTAAAAAGAGCTTAAGTTTAGTGATTATTCCACTTATGTTAGATGTATGCTCTTGATGAAAGCCATGTTATGCGGTTTGCTCGGGAAAAAAATGACATCGGGTGTCAATCACTCCTAGGCCCTAGATCGGGCATGACAAACTTGGTATCAGAGCATTACGTTCAAGTGTCCTAGGGAGTCTATGAAGTCGTATCGGTAGAGTCTCGTTTATCATTTTGAGGGCCCCACATCTATAAACAAGGGGCTATAGACATTTAAGAAAAAATTTCTATTCTTTCTTACTCTAGATCATGCAGCGTAGCTATATCATAAGAAACTATTCTGATTCTGGCGTTACTCTCCAGTTCCGCTGACTATGCCTCATCTTCGAAGTGATAGAAGTAATAAAGCTAAAGCTCTTGTCTATGTGATACTTTTGGATGGGGTCATTAAAGGTGAAAGAGATTGCACAAGGCTTGGGGTAAGCCCATTAGTGCATTAAAATCTCTTATTTCAAGGGATATACTCTGGTTTAGATAAATTGTACATTTTAGTCTAAGGTAAGATATGCGTTCAAATCCTTATTGAAATATCGACGTGAATAATACCTTCTTAAGGGAAAGTATGTATATTAAGGCTTAGATAAAATTGTCATCTGAGGGATGATATGAGTTGTTGTAATCCTTAAGTAGTAGAATATATGCCATAACCAAGATATGAAGGCATGAATGTAGTAGCCAAGAAGGAGATAGTGATTGATTGAAATATGCAACTAGAGTCATATAAGTTTTAGGTAAATAGTGGGATGGCTATGTTTTTAGGCGCTAACAAAGAGGTAGTGAAATTGGCGCAGATTTAGAATATGCTTGGAGGCTACAATTTGATGGGCCTAGTGATTAGGATAAACTATTTTATCATGGATTTTCAATGACCTATCTATATTTCTATCTTTTATAAACGATTCAGGTTTCCACCCATTTTAGTAGTAAAACACTAGGATAAAACTCTGAAGGATCACATGATGAAAGAATGAAAATATAATGGTGATAATACTAGTTTTGAGATTAGCTCTAGTAGGTTTCATATAGGTAATGCAAGAACTTACGACATCTGCGAAGGCTTAAGCATGCTATATGTGAGCTCTAGATGAATAAGTTGATGGAGGCTAAGGCATTAGATAAAGATAAAACCCTAAGAATTATGAAGGGAGACGATGTGACCTGATGAGGAGTATTATTAGATGAGATTCTAAGCTTCTAAACTCCATGTGTGCCTAATGTAGTATCCTTAAGTCATGAAAGATGGAGAAATACTAGACGTATTATCACAGTGTTTCCATCCCAAGAGCTGAAGCGAGAAGATAATAGATAGACAATGTTAAGCCTCTTATTATAATTCTAAACTCATCTCAATTGGGTGGATAGAAATTTAATGATGAGGTATGAGTAAACTTATATGAGGAAATCATATTGTTAAGGTGATAAAGGAAGTGGTAAGAAAGACAATAAGAGTATGAGTTATACAGTGATAGCCTTAGAGACGGGAGAAAATTAAGTGATATCTTGGACAAAGATCCTACCATGACTTGTAGTACCCATGAATGTATCCCATCAAAGAAGTGCGGTAGGAACAAATATATTGATATCACTAATTTGTAGGGTAATACAACCATAGACTAGTAAGGCAGATTTGTCTTTTATTAAGTAAACATGTAAGAAGGTTCCTAGTTATGCTCAGTGCAAGAGTTGCATAAAGTAAAGAAAAATAATAATAAAAATGATCATCTGGGACTCTGTTTAGAGAAGGGGTCCACAGACTTAAAACACAAAATTTTGGACTAAGGGGGAGATGGTATGGTGAAGTACCCAAACATGTCACATATCCTAGGTAGTGAAGGACTCCAAGGAGAAATGTAATGATAACAAACTATGCTCATTATAATGAAATCTCGGTACTTTTTTAAGATGACACTCTACCAATATTTTAATGTATTCATGTCATGTATATGCCTACATACTTGCGAATTATTTTTTCATGATCATAGTGCCCATGGAAACACCAGGATATGAACCATAAGGAAAGAGGAGTTTGTGCAGCGCTACAATCTCTTTCAGAAAGATTTACGAACCAATATTGGAATTAAGAACAAGGATGTTAATTTCTCTTTTTCATGAAACTATGTCCTACATATGCTCAAAGTGATTCCCTATTCATATCTTATACGATCGGTGTACAAAGTACTCGTGCCTATGGTTCTTTCAATCATGACTTCCAGTCAAGATGATAATGTTATGATGAGATTCAGGGTGTTAGACAATATTCTATTCATTCCTTATGAGTATTCCCTAAAAGGTGGCACTCGATCCATTCCCTAAAAGGTGGCACTCTATTCATGCCCTACGCTTATGATCAAGACAGACCTCTAGTCGTATTACATGAGGCTCATGCTTATGTCTATTCCTCTTAGGGCTCTCTCTTGTAATGCAATATATAGTAGATTGGAGAGGGTGTACATTCCGTTTTGTTGGCAATAATAGGTATGCTTGTTCCGCAAAAAGTTAAATCATGCGGGAAATGAAGGAAGTTAATCTTTAACTATGTGTAGTGATTGGATGGAAATATTGCACATCTCCTCATATGGGTTGGTATGGTTGTTAATAGTAAGGAAATAGTAGAAGACATGGAAGTTTTTGGGATGGTCTTAGCAACAAGGGAGTAATGAAATGTATGTAGCAATAGGCTTAAATGTTGTATTGATGAATGTATGGATTCTTGCATCTGCGACTACTTCATGAAGTTTGAGGTAGTTTGAATATTGTGATAAGTATAAGTAATGTTCTTGGGATGACCCTAGATGCAAAAGAAATCTTGTTAAACATTGAAAACACCTAATAACCTAATCTATTATTGATGGACCCAAGAAGTAGTGTTGCGTGAAAGTTCTATTGGGAAATCAGGGTGTTGAAGAGGCTACCTGAAAAACAAAGAAAGAAATGAAAGCAAATTATCATCATTTATTACTTGATCTAAAAGAAAAATCTTAATAACAATGTTCCATTCTATCCTATGTCTAGTGTACTCATGATCCATGATTATGTCACTCAAATGAAATGAAGCTTATGTACAATGCTATGTCGGTCAAGTCCTACAAATACATGACCAATAGTCAATATGCTCTGTCTATGTTAATGTTTCAGCTCAAACGTCTCTCATAATTCATGCATATAGTCCTTCTTCCGTTAACGTTATGTGTTACAAGTATGATTATGATGATGATAGTGGTAAGAGTTATTACTTTTATGATCCCACGAACTCATGTCCCACGCTATGCTACTCATAATCCACAAGCTCATGTCTTATGATATGCTCTCCATGTTCGAGAGAACCCTTACTTTGACATGTCTTTTCTAAGCGTAAATATCCTATGTGACTTGTGCCTGCGGCTTCTTTCTAAGAACGTTATGAAATTCTTTATGGTGATGATGCCTATGATAATGAATAAAGACAAAGGTAAGTTCTAGAGAGGATTTTTCTTTTTTTTTATGATTTAAGAGGCCAATGAGGGCCTAGTAAGATTTCTATGTGTTCCTTCATGTTGATGCAAAGTTTGATGCCCTGTGAGGCTATGATGGTATTTATGGTTAGCTAGCATAGGTTTGAGAAATTTAGACTAGTATAATTTACAAAGGAAAATCTACCAAAATTTTTGAAAAATTTCAGAGTTAGAATCTATTAGTGACTGTAACCATCATTCGAGGAGGAATGATCCTAAGGGCGAGATATTATAAGACCTTGTACTGTCATACTAAGATTTGAATCATTTTACGTATGTAGGTAAGACTGACTCAAAACTTTTTTGATGAATATTAAGTGTTTGGAGGAGTCAATCATGAGCTACAATGTGTTAAGAAAGTTTGGAGTTGGTTAGAAATTGAAAGGGGTCGATTTTTGTGACTTTCGCCAAGAGAGGGTAAGAGCACGGACCATACCCCAACCATAAATAAGATGTGAGATTTTGAAAACTACTATTACTAGACATGAATCCATATACATAGCATACATGGGAAGTACGGGCAAAATGTTGACCGTATGTGAGAAGGGAAACATGTACAAAGAGAAGAGTGAAGAGTATGTGAAATTTATGAATAAGGGTCAATTTTAAATGATGATAGATCCCAATTTAAGAAGTATTTTTGGGTGATTCAACTCATCAAATTGAAACTCTTTGAATATTCTTTCCAATGCATCCAACCTTGCATCAATCAGAGTTCAAGTTAAAATGTTGTGGGCATTTTACTGAAGCATTGTCAAGCTGTTGCGAACCGCAGACTAAAACGCAGCCAGTGCCTTGGGAAGCGTGGCCCACGGATTTTCCGAGAAACACAATAGTGACCAGTCAGTAGAGGGTCCTAAAATGTGGACCAAATCGCGGCCAGCACCTTGGAAAGTGTGGCCCGCGGATTGGCCGCTAAACACATTTTTTTCACTAAAACATGATTTCAGCCCCTATTTAAAATGTGATTTCGAATTTACCTCCTTATTTATTGACCCCAACAGCCCCAAAATCTCTCAAAAACCCTTATAAGCATGTATAAACATCTCCTATGATCTTACAACATAAAATTATGATTCACACAAGATTTTAACATCAAATCCTCTCTCTCTCCTCTAGCAAGGTCAAGAACGACTTTTGGGTTCAAGACTTGAAATCTTTAGCACGAATTTTTCCTCCAAGGTAAGTAAATTTTCAAAAATCTTGTATGAGTATTACTTTCTACTCTTTAGGGATGTTCTAAGGTCAGAACTCATGGGATGGTTCTAGGAAGTCATAAATTCATGTGATGACCCATGAGTTAGGGTTATGGGACAGTTTTGATGTTGAGAATGGATGTGGCTATTTTGGTTGAACTTGAAATAATTATGCATGTTGTTAATGGGTGGTAGAAAGAGGCGGGTGTTAGTACACGCCACCCATAGTAGGCTCGAATATCCTATGCTCTTCGGGTGTTTGATGAAATGCCTCTATGACTTGAAATTCATCGTTAAGGTGTTGATTGTAGTTCCTATCCATATAATTGTTGTATATTGATGTCATAAAGGGATTTTTTCTTCCGCGGTGATTATTGAGAGGCCAAGGATAAAATATGTAAAGCTATCTCTACGTGTGGGAACCTCATTGTTCTTCTCCGTGCTAGGTTATTCATGCCTCTGAGCTTTTCCTTCGTGTATGAGTTATAGAGTTATGATGAAAATACGATTCCTTGATCTTATTGATTCTTATGAAATTCAAGACTTTCCTATGATGTTTATCATCCTCTATGATACATCCTTTCTAAGAATTTTATTATTTTCTACACAAAATTATGAAAGCATGAAAGATACGAAATTTCTTCAAAGTTAGAATTTGATTATTTCTCTTAAGGATTTACTTACGAAATTCTCCTTCTTCTTGAGTTGTTACGGTTAAGGTCAAGAACATTATGTCTATGATGAATGATTTCAAAACTCTATGAGTTCCTACGTATGTTTTATTATCATTCTTGATTACTCCATAACTCCCTATGTATGTCTTTGATCCTTCTGATCCTTTTATGATTTCCATAAGTCCTCTTATGAAAAGTGTCGATTTTAAAAAGAGAAAAGACATAAAATTCCCCCTGAACTTGTCCACAAAACTCACTTTAACACTTTAACTTTACAGGTGTTTGTTTACCCTCCTAAACGCATTTGTAGTCTATTAAATACCACCCAAAAGGCTGAAGTGAAAAAT
>JACEIK010000085.1:173149-268922 GCA_018107945.1 Datura stramonium | reverse complement strand
TCTTAACCTCAGCAAGAAGTGAATTAGCCACTCATTTGTGGATTAAACATCTTCAAATAAGTAGAATTCATACAAACAATTGAGATTAAAGAGAAAGAGATAGAGAAGAACCCTAGAATTTTCGTCCTCTCAACTGCCTGTAACCCATGTTTTTGCTCAACCAAGTAAGAATGTTTAAAATAAAACCTAAGTGTGATATTTATACTCTTGAGAATTTTTCCCCGAATAACAAGCAACGTGGCACGGAGTGTATCGCGGAGCATTCCCTCCGTGCCACGGGGGTATCGCGGACCCTCACTGGAAGTTGGCTCCCAGGCAAATGCACCTCAACATGGCACGACTTGCATCGCGGAGCCTTGCCTCCGTGAAATGGTGCTATCACACACCTTCACTAGAACTTGAGGTTCCAGGTAATTATACTCAACGTGACATGGAGTGCATTGGCGGAGCACTGCCTCCGTGCCACGGGGGTATCGCGAACCTCCACTGGAATTTGACAACATTAATTCACCCGAGGCAGAATGCCTCCGCAATGGCAGCGTGACACGGCTCCATCGCGGAGCCCTTATTTTTGCTGCTCTCCCTTGTCAACTTCCACTCCTTGTTTCCAAGTCCATTCTCGCTCTTCACCAACATGTATATTAGCTTNAACTAAGAATCACATGAGAATATACACATAACGATAGATAAACAAGTCGAAATGAAGCATTTGAGTATCACTTGGGCATGCAATTCTGCCCAAGATCAATCAACACCATCAGTAAACACTGTGGCCTCATCGTCATCTAGAGGCTGCTAAAAGGCTTGTCCCAATTTTCACATCAGCATCGTACTCTCGATGAGTGGGTACCGCTCCTCCGGTGCTGACATCTCTTCATTAGTGGTAGGTCTAACTCTAATCTTCAACTGTAGTTCTAGCATCCCAAATATGTGGCCTCTCCAACTATCATCCCGAGTGTACCACTCAGTGAGAGTGAGAAGTGAAGCTAAAGAAGTGGATGACTCCTTAACCTTTGTGACATCAATCATTTTTCCCGCCAAGTGCCTGCTAGTGGTAGATTAAGATCAATCTCTTCCTCCTCAGTGCCAGCTTCTCTAAAAAACTGAATCAATAAACTGCCATAGAAATACTTCGAATCACTGTTGTCTTTGGACCTCCTCATGTTATCTCTGAGCACTGCACCAAAGTTGATTGGCAACCCCTTCATCAGCATATACACCAAAACAACTCTCTCTTTAGTAATCTCTATGGTGTGTGTCCCAGGCTAGAGCAAGTCACATACAAGCTTGACCCAAACTCTTGCTTCCTTAGTCAAGTAGGAGAACGAGAGTATAGAATGGGTGCCATTATGGTCCCTCGCCCAACAGATAGCTGAATGCTCTCCACATAGTGTATGGTGAATATTAGGATACGAGGTCTTCTCTAGCAATATGTAGTACATAGACAGGTCCACCACAGGTCTGCAAAGGAAAGTATGGAATGAACTAGCACTGAAGCGAACCACTTGACCCCATATCTTGATTTTAGTGCTCTTTTCACAGGAAGTATCCTAGTTGTCATAGAAATCTCTCACCAAAGTGAGGTTGCACTCCTTAGGCTCAACAAACACGTATCCCAACCCCAACTCACAGACAGTGTCCCGGATATCAGGGAACTCAAGTGCAAGTCAGCCCTCATCAATCCAATTTCAGGAGCATACGTTGCTTCTTTCTGGGCATTAAACCACTTAAGCCCATGCTCCTCTATGAATTTTTCTCCAAACCTCCTAGCAGGGGGTGCTTTGGTAGTCGATGACTTTGACTCTTTTGTTCCCTTCCTGAGTTGCCTGAGACCTTTTTCAGCGACTATAACTTCTTTTTCTTTATCTGCACGGGATGCCATATTACCTGCCAAGCAACCACAAGACCTTTACAAAATTAGTTTGTGAACAACAGGCTAGCTAATTAGGTGTAAGAGGTGCAAAATAACCCCACACTTAATTCCCTAGCAACTTGCGAGAATTTGTCAAATAGGGTACTCAGACTTCCCCCATTATCATGCCAATCTCACCAACCTAAATTAGTCACCAACTTTGCAATTTCAAGTCATCTTCGTGATTTTCCTCACACCTCATTTAATTTTTCTTTTTAAGAGTGCTTCAATTTAGCCACTTCCTTCACTTTCTCCATTCTTAATTCTCAATTCACACAATCCAAATGTGGAAGTAATCCCACTAAATTCAAACAACAATTATCATAACTTTTACTACTTTCCACAATGAATTAACATGAATTTTTCAACAACCCAAGATTTTCACCATTCAAGAATCACACAAACTAAGCAATTTCTCTCTCTACAAATGTGCTCCAACTTTGCTATTTTTAATGAAATCATTCAATAACCCATTCATTACCCTCTTCATATCCACAACATGGAATCACAAAATTCAACCAAAAACAAGCAACCCAACAAGGGTATAGTAATATAATGGAAGAATACATGAGATTAAAGCCATGAAAATTCACATTATGAAGTTCAAAATTTTCACCCAACAATGGTGATTTTGGGTCTTTCAACTTGGGGAAGAAGGATAATGGGAGAATGTTTATAACATTAAGTAATAAATGAGAGAAGAAAACTACTTACTTGAGTTAAGGAAGATAGCTTCACCAAGCTTTTTGGAGAAGACAACAATGGGGGCTAAGGAGAGGGAAAGTTATGGCCTAAGAGAGAAGAGAGCGAAAATTTTTGTCTTTTTTTCTTTTGACATTTTTGAGAGAGAGAGGATGAATGAGGATTTAAAATAAAGGTATGGGTAATGATTTTTTATTATTTAACCCAAGGACCCACAATTTCTTTGTCCATCAAGTATCTAGTACGGTGTGCCACCCATAACACCAACCTAAATTTTTTCTTCTGAATTTCAACACCTGGCACCCTACGCTAGGTATTTTACCCCAAACTTAGAATATTTCTAGCTTATTTTCCCCGCTGTTTCACCTAAAAATCCCTGTTCGTCTCTATAAAATAAAAAATGTTAGAAAGATGAGTTGCCTCCCATTAAACACCTTAGTTATAGTTGTGGCACGACATTTACGGTTTGCCTCCTGTGTAGCGCCTGATTTAACATCGTGGCACGATGCAAGACTTCTCACTCCTTCGCACGAGTGAGATGATTTGTACCTTGACTGGCTGCTGAATTAACTTGAAACACCTGCTATTCAACTGAATGCTTAGATCCTCCACGCTCCACCATTGGTCTTATTGTAAACTCCTCATAATAGGGTGGCAACCTTGCCGCCCTGAACATATCAAAGACTACCTCTTGGCCATCCAAAATCATTGAAATTTTGCCTGATTTTACCTTTATCACTGCATCTGAGGTGGCTAAGAATCCTCTTCCCAAAATGATGGGACATTCTTCATTAGCTTCATAGTCTAAAATTATAAAATCCATCGGCAAGATGAACGGTCCCACTTTAGTCAATATGTTCTCAATAACACCATCAGAATACGCAAGAGACCTATCGACTAACTGCAATGTCACTATGGCGGGGTGTGGTTCTCCTAATCCCAAAGTTCTGAACAAAGATGCAGGCATCAAATTAATGTTCGCACCCAAATCACACAATGTTGGACCAACTTCTCTTCTCCCAATGACCATGGGATTAGTGAAGCTCCCAAGATATTTCAGCTTCTTTAGAATCTTGTTCTGCACCCGGGAACTACACTCTTCCGTAAGAGCTACAGTATTAAATTTAGTGAGCCTTCTTTTGTTTTCCATGTTATCCTTTAGATATTTGGCGTATTTCAGAACCTCCTGTAATAATTCTACTAATGGTAGATTCACATGTACTTATTTTTAAATATCAAGAAACTTCTTACAGGCTACGCCCTCCTTTTGCTTTTTGAATCTCTATGGGAATGGAGGAGGTGGTCTAGCTTCCACCACTTTCTACTGTGAGTTACTTGACTCATCGGCCTCATGCTTAGACTTCTTAACTTTCTTTGCCTCTATTTTATTATCTCTAGGTATCACATCAACCAACTCCTTTCACAGCGCAAAGAGATTGCGCTAACATTCCCCTTGGGGGTTCTTCTTAGTGTTGCTTGGAAGTGCCCTTTATGGTCTATTTGTCTACTGAAGGGCCAATTGCCCCATTTACCTTTCCAACTCGTTTATGGACTTCTGCATCTCATTGACTACTTGAGTTGGCTGAACCATCCACTAATTCATAGTCTCCTCTAAAGAACTGCCATGCTGCTGGCTCTGAGGTCTCTGGAAGTTGTTCAGGGGTCTCTGAAAGTTTTGATTTCCTCCCTAGGAGGGATTTGCTGCATTCCTGTACCCCTAATTGTAACCATTTCCTGCAAAATCTCCACCATGACTTTGTTGACCCACAAAATAAATAGACTCTGGATTTAGTGGACAACTTAAGTATACATGTCCTTCTCCACACGCCTCACATGATGGCGGTGGAGTCTGAACTTGCTGAACCTAATGAACTCGGCTTGCAGCTGGTGTGGTCACTAGTTTGCTAATCACATTCACCAATTGACTAATGTCTGCCCTGATTGCTGCTACATCATCAACCTCAAGCTTTCCTGGGACCTTGGATACTGTAAATCCTCTGCCCAATACTGATAATCTTGGCTACCAGCATTCAACAAAGCCTCTATCTCATCATAGCTTTTAGACAAAATTTGCCCCTATGCTGTAGCATCCAGTAAGATGTTAGACTCTGGCTTTAGCCCTCTATGAAGTTGTGCCCAATAATCTCCTTCGGCTGCATATAGTGTGGGCAATCTCTTAAGTATCCCTTGTATCTTTCCTAAGCCTGAGCTAGGGTCTCACCATCTCTCTTCATGAATCCTGAGATCTTTTCTCTCAACTCTTTCGTTCTCCTTGATGAGAAAAAAACTGTTTACGAACTTGTTGGAAAGAGCCTCCTATGTAGTAATGGACCCAGCTGACTGATAACGCTCAAATCATACCCTTGTAAAAGTATGATGTGGGCATTTTCAATAGAGAACCCAACTAGGTTGGGGTCGATCTCACAAGAAATATGGTCAGGATGTAGAATAACGCTAATATTTATTCTTTTAGTACAATTATTTCCTTATAGGGGGGATTCAAAGAAGTAAACAAGTAATGGTGTTGTAAATTGATGTTGTTGTCAATTTTATGTATTTAACTAGGGAAGAGATCCCCATGGATTCATAACAACTTCGTGTGGATACACTAGTGATCTATCTCAATAGTTAGCCTGTAGAACTGATAATATAGGTTCATTCAAATGATTGATTCATCCCTATTGGATGACTATATTCAATTACTGAATTAGGTGTCTTGAGTGTTTTCACTTTCACTGTTATTAATTTGTTCCAAATTAACCATCCGGCGATCGCAACTCAAGTTATTCAATAATTCATAAAGTTCAAGGCTTTGTTGTTCTTCTCTTTTCCTAATCTCTACCTCTCTAGATTCAAGCAAGTAGAGAATTCGGGCAAGTCCTAATGTTGCACTCCGTTAAAAATGTTTTAGATGAAGAGAAGACAATACAAACATAAGTATTGATTTTGAATCACTATGTGCAAACCCTAGTTAGTTATTCCACCATGGTCCCCACACAATCCTATATGTGGAGGTTTTAGCCTCTTATATTTGTAAGAAACAAATTAGCATTCATGAAAGAAATCATAATTAGAGACTTACAATAATGATTGAAATAAAAACCCAATTGATTATTGCACAATTCAACTTCCAATAATTCAAGAATAATGAATAAATCTCCAAGAATATTGGAAAACTCAATAAGAATCTCCAAGTATTCGTTCTCCATCAAAAAGTTGGTCTCCTAAAAAAATCTAAAAAAATATTTATACAAATAATTAAAATCTTTCCTAAATTAACAGGGAAACTTCTATAACTATCGCCGCCAAATCCTATGAGTCGTAGCCTCCATCTGTAAAATGCTAGGTAGCTCTGAAATTAGTTAAGTCTTAAGAGCTGGTACGAATCGTACAATGCTGCTATGAGTCGTACATTCCGATCGTGGTCAAATACTGTGAAGTCTGGCATCCTCTGAATATTTCCACGAGTTCTTTGGTATGAATCGTACCTTGATCTCACGACTCGTGGTATCCTCTCGTATCCTAAGATCTGCCAATCAACATTTTCTCTAAAGTTCACCACGGCTCCTTGGTACGAGTCGTATCTGTTTATCACGACTCGTAACTTCTACTCGCACCAGGAGACTAGACAAGTGCATACTTCTAAAATTTTTCATGACTGCTCTAGTACGGCTTGTACCAGGATAGTATGGCTCGTACCAAGAATTGTACTTGGACATCACCTTGTGCAGTTCCTCTGGATCTTATCACGAATGCATAGTACGGCTAGTACCAAGATGGTACGACTCATACTTAGGCCTGCAACTTCACCATTTCTTGCACTCTTTTCACTTCTTTTACAGGATTTAACTCCGACACATGATTTCCCTGAAAACACAATAAAAATGCATCATATCTGTATAAACACACCTAAGATCATGCATATTTCCTCATTGTTAAGCGTCGAAAGTGCTGTAAACCCACAACACACCAACACCCTCAATTTAAAGCTTTTTCATGTCCTCAGGCAAACAAAACAAAACTATAACACGATGATTAACTAGAATGTAAAGTAGAAAACCTACAACCAACACAACCAAAAATTTGCACACACATGACCATCATCAGATATTGACC
The DNA here is from genome assembly GCA_018107945.1 of Datura stramonium. Lineage (NCBI taxonomy): Eukaryota > Viridiplantae > Streptophyta > Magnoliopsida > Solanales > Solanaceae > Datura > Datura stramonium. Next base: position 262,192 of record JACEIK010000085.1, on the reverse strand, counting down.
CTTTTTTCATTCAAAACCAAGATAACTATGGATATATGCAACTACCATTCTTGAAACATAGGGATATAGATATACATCTAACCATTAGCAGTGAACTAAGCTATCAGCAATGCTATTTTACACAAACAACTGGCAAAATGCAATGTAAACCATGTACCCTCATGACAAATGAAGTCCCCAATACTCTCACACACACAGAGACACACAAACACAGACACACACTCACACACACATACATATATATGAAACTTGGGACTAACAAGCAAGATTCTCACTCTCACAAAGAAGTTCCAAATACTGCACAACGGATTCCATATACTTTCCCTTATTTTCTCTACTTTGATTTTTCAGACATTCAGGCTTGGATCACTATAGGACTTTTATCAGCTTCTAATGTAGGCTTCGGGTCGGGCATGGTAGATATGAAAATAGTGACTAACCCTCCTTGGCACTACACAACTTGACTTTAGTTTTTACTTTTTACCCCTTTTTCTTTTTTCCTCTTTTTCCTCCCATTTTCTCCATTCAACTATCATTTGTGGATGTAGTGAATTTTCTCTTTTTTTTTCAACTTTGTTTCTTGCATTTTTATTTTTCTTTTCTTTTTCTCTTTTTCTTTTTCTTTTTCATTTCTTTTTCTTTTTCTTTTTCATTTGTTTTTCTTCACCACACCCAACCTTTCATTAACTAGCTTTTTCTATTTTTCTCCCCCACCTCATCTATGCACCCCTATAATAGCCATCCTCAACTTAGGCATTTTATCTATGTTGAGGTTCACGATGTCTAAGGAGGATGCAAGGCCAAAACAGATTCATTATAAACAAAATAGAAAAGGTAAATGGGCTAATCAACAAAAAGGTCACTTTTAGGCTCAAACATTGGATCAAGGGGTTAATTTTATTTGGTAGCGAAATATACGTTAAAAGTGGGCTAAATAAAAAACGATCTATGATCCTTTCCGAACCAATTGTCCTACAACCTATGCAAAGACCAATCAGACAAGTTTTAGATCCTCTACACAATATTGAACTAGGTAAGAATCCTTACTCACACATGGTATATGTTTTCCTTTATTCTACCTATCTGGTTCATGCATAGCTAAGCTACAATTACACATGCTAATTTATCAAATGACATAAAAAGATCCACAGTAGTCATGCTTTGCAATCAACATACACAACTGAACCCAAAATTTTTTAAAAAGGGCCATTTTTCAACAATTTTTAAAACATCAAACACATGTGCATTTATTGACTGTAAAGTACTTATAAACTACTTCTAGTTAAAAAAACAAAAAACAAAAAAAAATCCTAAACATGATGGTTCTACTGGATAGCATGTACGAGGGAAAAGAAACATAGAAACAAAAACCCTCGGATGATAAAAAAACAAAAGACAGATATATCCCCCCTTTTTCAAAAGTCATGCTTTTTCCCTAACGTAGTTAACAAAATGAAAAACCAGGAGAGGAACATACCTGTGGCGCTATAAGAACTCCTGTTAGCTATTCAAACTTCATCGACCATTCATGGGTTGCCTCCCATGCAGTGCCTGATTTAGCATCGCGGCACGATGCAATTTTCTTGACTATTCAGGCCTCGTCTAGAAACTTGGACTCATCCTCAATTGCTGACACCGCCCTAAACTCATTAGACTACTTCATTAACCTACAGACATTGAAGGTGACCTACTCCTTGTTCAACCTAAACTTCAATTGGCCAGCCTCAACATCCACTAAAGCTCTTCCAGTGGCAAGGAATAATTGCCCTAAGATAATGGGGACCTCAAAATCGACCTCGCAATCTAGGATAAAAAATCAGCCAGGAAGATAAACCTATCCACCTTGACTAGCACATCAAGAAGGACTCCCACTGGCTTCTTAACTACGCGGTCCACCATCAGTAGCCGCATCAAAGTTGGTGTAGAGGCTCCCAAGCTCAGCTGTCTGAACACAGCTAAGGGCGTCAAGTTGATGCTAGCACCAAGGTCACACAAGGCCTTCGTAAACTCAAAATCACCTATCTTGCATGGGATGGTGAAGGCATCTAGATCTTCCTTTTTCTGAGCAGGGACCCTTGAGGCTATGGCACTATAATGATGCAAGTTACCAACTGGCTCATAGCTCATGGACCTCTTCCTAGTCACCGGGTCCTTCATAAACTTAGCATACCCATACATCTGTTATAATGCCTTGACCAATAGGATGTTCACAGATAATTGTTTCAGCATTAATAAGAACTTCTAGAGCTTCCCATCTTCTGCCTTCTTCTTCATCCTCTGGGGGGAATGGTAGTGGTGGTCCAGGGATAGGCTTGTAAATATGTTGGGCTGCTTCTTCCTTCCCTTCATCAGCCTTAGACCCCTTTGCATCACTTGGAGCCTTAGTCAAATTAGCATCACATGTAATATCTTGTTCATCAATCTCATCCTTGTCATTCAGCTCAATCTCCTTCTATCTCTCCATCTCAACTACAACCGGTAAGGGTAGGTCAATGGTGGTCTTCTCACTCCTAGTCATCATAGCCATACAGTGACTGTCATTTTTCAAATTTTGGACTGTATTTCTAGGAAGTGCACCCTCCTGCCTTTGGTTCACAGTTGTAGACATCTGACTCGCTGCTGCTTGATCTGCTTAATCTTTGTGGCATGGGATTCAACTGGCTCATGCCAGATATATCTCCCCGAATGTCCTTTATCTAATCATCTATGGATTTTTCTTTCTTGAGCAGCTCAGCCATCATGCTCTCCAACTTTGAGGATCCAGCATCGCCCTCATGAGCCCTAGGAGAAACATATAAACCTGTGTGGTCGTTGTGGTAGCCATCATTGTTTCTCCACTCACCTTCTCGCTCACAACCTCTACTCCTATCCTTGTATCCATTCCTGTTGTAGTTGTCTCTAAACTGGTTCTAGCCTTGATTTAAGGAACCTTGGTTCCAAGTGTCTTGTCTAGACCCTTGGGGGTTGGCCCGAAAACTTGCCACTTAGTTGTCCAAAAAGTTTGCCTCCTCCTCAAAATCTGACTGCTCATACCCTGGTTCCTGACCTTGAACTCCCACTACATTCACCTTTTGAACTCCAACATCCATAATATGCTTTGTGAGCAGGTCTAATGATATCATAATGTGAACCAACTCCTAATCACATTCCTCCTCTTTTCTGCGTTGATTTGCAGTCATCCCTATAACATATGTACCTGCAGCTGCTTCAGCTTCCTTCATGTGCCAGGCTCTATTTGTTTTGGTCACTCAATCTAGTATGATAGTTGCTTACTCCCACGAGTGACTCATTAGTTCTCCTACTACTACTGTATCTGCTACAACTTTAATACTGTTGTTCAAAGACTTGTAAAATTTTTCCAATAAACTATCATCGGGAATTTTGTGATTTCGGCACTTGGTTAGCTTTTTCTTGAATCTCAGCCATATCTTATGGAGTGCCTCAGTCTTCAACTATCGGAAATTGTAGATCGCATCCTTTAGCTGTAGCATCCTAGAAAGTGGGAGGAACCTTTCTAAAATGGCTTGTTTCAGCTCCGTTCAGTTGGTAATAGAGTCATTTGGGAACTCTGATAACCATAAAGTGGCCTCTCCAGATAGAGAGAACGAGAAGAGCCTTAGCCTAATAGCATCCTAACTCACACCTGGGGGGACTTATGCAATGGGCTATGCCACCTAAACCAACTAAGGGAAGTCGCATCCGTCCCTTTTCAAGCACCTACAGTAGAACAAATTCAAATCTTGGTAGAAGAAATTCAAATCTGGATTGGGGTTGGTAGAGTAGAGGACTGAAAATCTTTCTATTCGAATACAAGGCCCTACGCCTTATGGCGTGAGGAGATTAGTATAGTTGAGCTACAAGCATCTTGAGATTTAACTGCTAGGAAGTTTTACCATAGTAGCTGCATGAATCAAAGAGGATACTGGAGTGGGACCCTCCATAGCATCAGGTGACCAAGTATGCGATCCTATCTGTGCAGATTTCCCAACAGCACCAATAAAAAGTAAAATACAAATGTAGTCGGAATGTCTTGGCAAGAATGCCTTGTTCTGTAGCAAAAGAATAGCCAGCTATTGAATCTGCTGGTATAGAATCGATCGTTGCCAATTTATCCTTTGCCTGTCTTTTTTTATCATCGTAATATTTTTCCCTCAATTATTCTATTCCTGACTATGGGTAATTAGTAAATTTTTTTTAGAAATATTGGATATTTTGATAGCAAAGGAGTTCTTTCGTTGCCTACAGCATAAGGGGCATGATGACTTGACGTCATCCTCACCTTCCTCCGGCTTATCATCGGTAATTTGTACAGAGTTCCAAACTCAACAATGGAAACTAAACACGAGGGTTGCGCTCGTTGCGGGACTTAACCCAACACCTCTCGGCCTTGCAAATCACTATAAAGTTCATTGTTCGGTATGTTTTGCAACTACACGCAAGTGCACGTGGTCGAACAAGTAGTAAAATGGCTTAAGTAAGCAGAGTATCGATCCCACAGGGACTGAACTAAGGTAATAATCAACTTAAGTGTTAATGAACTATAACTTTAAAAATGCAGACAACAATTCAAATAAGATTTTGAAGAGTTTAATTTCCTAATTTATACGAACCTAAGACAAAATTATAAAGTGCGACTGAACTATAGTAATGAGCATACTGAGGCTAAATCGAACAAGGGGAAGTAATTATCGATACACTTCGGTTAATCTTTCCTTCGGTTGCTAGTCAAGAATTATTGCCTATGGATTGAAACTTTCGTATCCTACCCAACTTAAGAATCATGAACCTTCAACCTAAATTTCTGTGATAAAGGAATTTCATGTTCTAGCCATACAAAACCGATTCATAGCTGACTAATACGACTTTCGAGATATATTCTATTCGAATGTAAATCCAATTCTCAATTTTCCCAAACTAGAGAGATCATATCCTCCCGAATTCACAACTTTCCAATTTCTTTCCTTTTCAAAATCAAAATTGAATTTTAAAGATATACATTAACATTGGCCAAACATTAATGCAGTAAGAACAGAATTGATAGAACAACCATTGAAGAAAAGATGAAAAACCAAAATGATCAACAATTACATTCCACTACAATTGTTCTTAACCTCGGCAAAAAGTGAATTTAGCCACTCATTTGTGGATTAAACATCATCAAATGGTATAAATCATACAAACAATTGAGATAAAGAGAAAGAGATAAAGAAGAACCTTAGAATTTTCGTCCCTCAAGCGCACTTTGTAACCCACGTTCTTGCTCAACTAAGTCAGTGTTTAAAAATATAAACCTAAATTTGATATTTATGCGGTGAGAATTTTCCTAGGAATAACAAGCAACGTGACACAGAGTGTATCGCGGAGCACCTCCGCCGTGACACGGGCTAACCCAGCGGATTACTCTCTGTGAATCGGGTTCTCGGCATTTACTCCTCGGCGTGCCACGGCTGCAACGGGGAGCTAGGCCAACGTGCCCGGCCATGTCCGCGAACCCTTCACTTGGTGATGTTTCGGGTAAATATGTATACAACGCGTGCCACGACTTGCATCGCGTGGCATTGCCTCCGTGTCTGAGAGGCAGCACGAGGCTTCAAAATGGCCAAAACAAATCACCCCGAGGCGGGAATGCCTCCGCGATGGCAGTGACCACGGCTCCATCAGAGCCCTATATTCTTTGCTCTTCTTGACCTTTTCCCTTTGCTTGCTTTCAAGTCCATTCCCGATTTTTACCAACATGTCTCTTAGCTTCCCAAAATTACATTTTGCCACTTAAAACACACTAATCATGTTGGTTAGTATAAATTCACATTTTAACTACAAATCACATGAGAATGCTCACATAACGATAGATAAAAAGACGAAATGAAGCATTTGGTATCACTTGGGCATATAATTCTGCCAAGATCACTTACTACCCTACACTTTAAACCTTGTTAGATCTCGAACAATACTCACATCTCTAGTCTGGTGACACCCCGCGCCAAGCGCTTTGGCTCGACAATTCAAGCTATGGCTATATCAATTAATTTAATATAGAAAATCATCGAAAACAGCGCATAGTCTCGTAAATACAATGACATTCACCACATTAAGACCTCCTAACTCAAGAATCGACTCTGGTGATCTCTGGGAAAACTCATGCAAATCAAGTGTAACAAGACGCCAGGCCACGAAATTCAATCTCGTCAAGCATATTGCCCTCGCGCACAAGAGAATCTCCCCACTTTGACAATCATATGATTTCCAAAGCATTACATGTAGGGGTATATATGAACACACGATTTCGCTCTCTCTCTCAAAGAATTCACATGCATCATGTATCATGAACCACTTGGCTTGCCCCTAGTGTATTACTCCACTAATATAAGGACGCGTGATGTAAGATCACGTAGGACTTAACGGGTTGTAATGTAAGCTAAAGCTTAGTAAATATTGGGATATTAACCAATAATAACCAACTAGCTTCATGGCGCTTTTCAATACATCCCACCATGTTATGGGCATTGTTTCTTCATCATCCTCTCATCCTTGAATTTTCCTTTATTTTTGTTCCCATTGTTCTTTTAAGCACCTCGACTTAATAACAAAGATTAGTTATACATCTTTATTTTTATTTAATTTCAGCAAGTGCACCTTTGACCTTTTCTTACTTTCACCACTTCCACTTTTTTTTCCTTTCTTTCCACAATTCCTACTCTTAACCTTTGTGGGAAAATCTTTTTGAGCGCTTAAGAGTTTTGGATCAAATTCACATTGCGAAAGAAGGTTAAGCTCGATTTAGCCAAAACTCTTCAAAGAAAGAAAAAAAATAGGCTTAAGGCTCAGTGGGGCTAACTAGGATCTGTACACATTCAAGGTAGGTATGATAATGGAAAAACTTTCGGTTTGATCAATGCCTACATCATCCTACAATACACATCCTTCATTTCGTTTTGTACACAAACCAGACAAGTTCTATGTACTTCACAATAGCATGGAATAATCGAAACCTTACCTCACACTCATTGCACATGCTCAACTCAAGACATATTCACGAGACTCTTCAGCTCCCTGACTAATTACAAGAATTCCAATATTAAGCTTCAATCCCACCGGGTGAACTCTATGGCCTAGGTATCTCGGCTTAACATGTTTACACATTTTCATGCTTTCACTTACGAATCACCTTTGCATCTTAATATCATGTACAACCACGCAACAAATTACGAACCGTAAGGAGTAGCGACACGTTTGGGAAACAAACAAAAGAAAATAAAAGAAAGAAAAAAAAACTACTCTATCGACTACATTTCCCTTAAGACGGTCGTCATCCCATCCATCATAGGGGAACGATCACTATTTACGACTTCGGTTCAATGGGACTATTCTCGGTAAAAGCAGAAAACAAACGCGAGAAACCCAATCATAAAAAATTCACAATTTCAAGATTTAAATTTCAAAAATTAAAAAACACAAAAATTATTAAAAATATTTTTAATTTTTTAATATATTAAACACACACACAACAACTTAACATTCATTGCAACATAGAGACACATTCTGAGACATACCACACAAAATCACGGGGTCACATTTTCCTTCAGGCACAACAACACAAGACATAAGCATAAGCAACAACAAAGCAAGCGGCACCTAACTACTCCCACCCTACACTTAAACCGAACACTGTCCCCGGTGTTCACATAATTCAACATATCACAAAAGTAGGTGGTGAAACTCCACGATCCAATCGAAGTATTCAACCTTCATCGGGTGCGGATTGCCTCGTCTCCCCATATCAGTCGCCCCTGCCGTCTTCATCCGACTCAACTTGCTCCCGAGTCCTCAAGGTGTGTCTCCTCATCGAATGGGGACATTTTTTCATCTACGAGCTCCACTAAAGCTGGCCCCACTCGACATAGGCCTGGGCATTTTCGCCAAAGGGGTAATCCAAGTCGAGCTTCCCGGCTCATCTTCTATTGCTTTGGCCTCCCACCTATGCGCAACTACTGGCATGCATCCCAAACACGCGGGCCATATGCGATCATCCCGAGCATCTCGCTAGGCTAGTGTGAGAATTGGCCCATGAGTCATGTCCGGTGCCTTGGTTTGAGGCATCCAAGGCACGCCTATCCATTACGGGATGTAGTCCGAGGCCTCTTCCTCGATATCATGGCCTCTGGGGAACGTGGTCGACAAACCACAAGCCCGTACACCATTAGCATGATGAAGTCAGCTCTTTTCATGGCGGAGATGATCACCGCCCCCAACATTTATTTCCAGCCCTTTCATCGGGCGTATACAAAGCACACTCGATCCCGGGTGACATCGTCATGTGCAGCCACAAGGATCGAGCGAACACACAATTTTTAGCCAGATTACGGCTTCCCTGTTCATTTGAGAGTACGTCAACGTTTGATGGTAGCCTCTCTCCTTGTACCTCTCCCACACGTCTTTGTCGAACGGGCTCCACACACGAAGTGCGTCGATATCGCATAAGGTGGAGTTATGTTCGGCTGCTTAGAGATGCATGGGCGTCGTGTTGCGCCCCCAATATAACATTCAGGTGATGGGGCTCAAAGAGTGGCACCCCCTTATCTTGACGAGCGTGACTTGGTCGGGTTCCGGTTGTCATAGAACTCCTGAATCGGATGGAGTGCACTCCTTGGGCTGCTTCGAAGATGAAGTTCGGCCTGGCGTGTCGATCGGTGTGCGATTCCGAGGAGTTCTTTGTGCGGCTCCCTTGCAATGTGCTCTGCAGAAGTATTTAGTCTCTTTGTGTTTTGCATACCATTTCTTCCTTCATCCATCACCCATCGGGTTCCATATTGTCGAGCGTTGGCCTCGCGAGCCGGCGGGTCTTCTTTGGGCTTCTTTGTTCCCAATCTAATCCCCTTTTCTACTGGCGCCCAGGTGTGGATGCGCCCTTTCCCTTGTCTTGTTTGCCTGACATTGTTCTTGTACCATTGAGCAGACAATCCCAATGTTATTCTAGTCACAATTAGCTTGACTAAGGTTGGGTTGAGTTAAGCCACCCCACACTTAGTCTTTAGCCACAATTAAAGCAATTCGGCAAGACAATCATGCTTTCCCAATTTTTAACACTAAACATGCTTGAGTGCATTCATATACGTCGATGGAATAATTTACTGCCATACTACTCGGACTTCGTACAACGAATATGATATTGCCATCGATTCCATTACATCACATAGCAGTTAGCCAAACTTTTTGTTTCTCAACTTAACTTTCATGCAATTCACGATTTCATTTTTTCAGAAAATTCCCTTTTCTGTAGCATGTTCAACATTAATCACAACATAATCCACATCACCACAACATGCACAACCCCAAATTTTTTCACATTTCAACCAAATTTAGTTTTCTTCTATTCAGAATTCCAATTCGTAGTAACAATTTAAAAATTCAATGAAACATGCATTCATCAGGAGTTCATATACTCTGGCGATCTTTATTGAACATCAATCAATCATAACTTACATGAATTCAAGCTTAATTTACACTTAGGGCAAGGTTTACTCACCTCACATGTTCCAAAAATTGAAAATTCAAGCAAAAATGGGGTTAAGTTCAGAACATACCTTTAATCCAATGAAATCGAAGAAAAGTTCCAAGAAAACTCGTGACTAGGTTCGTGTCACGTTGGGGAGGAGAATTTGGGGTCTTGGTCGCGGAGGGTATGGGAAATAAGGAAAAAATGAGGGGATTTCGGGGTTTTAAAGGGTGTTTTTCGCGGGTTGCCGTGACCGGTGTGAGCCAGAGTGCGAAATAGCACTCAACGTGTCATGGAGGGTAGCAGACACCCCCCTCAAGTGACACGAACCCTCAGCATACATCATTCTGGAATTTTTTAAAAATTCCGGAATAGGCTCAACGTGTTACGAGAGGGTAACACGAGCCCAGCACATGGGCTCACTTGTAATGCCACTTTTTTATTTTTTTATTTTTCTCACCTCGATTTTTTTCCTTTTCGATTCTTTGCATTTTTGCCCTCATTTCCACACAATCATCTCACAACAAGACATTGGTTAAATTCATAGAGGACAACCTTAAACACAATTTATTTATTTATTTATTTTTTATTTATTCAACTATTCTATTCTAATGATTTCACGGTTGCCTCAGGTGCGGCCCTTTGGTTTGCGATCGCATTTCAGCGTCGTGACGCTCAATCATCCTCTAGAGTGATGGACGTCTTCTCCCGAATAACGTCCTCACCCATAACGCTTGCAACGATGCCCATTAGCGAAAAACGTGGCACTTGATCTTAGCACCCACAACTCGAGTTTGGTGCTTCCTTTATCAATGCTCTTCCCAATGGATCTCGAGAATCAACAGTCTCTTAACAATTTACGCGATTTAGCACATTGATTCTTTGAAGCTCCTCATATGGTAGGAGCTTCGTGGCCTTATATACATCAAATACCTCCACGCTGTCCATGTGCGCATAGTTAGGCTATTACTGCCAAGTATATCAATCAAAGCTCTCTAGGTTTGCCCGAAGGGCGTCCCAAATAAATGGGACTTCAAATTCGACTCAAAAAATCTAAAAAAACAAAATCTCTCAGGAAGATAAGGAGCCCACTTGCACCCGGCCACGTCCTCCACAATGCCATCTAGTGCGGCCAAAGAACAGCCAGCTAATTGCAAGATCACATTAGTTGAATGCCAAAGATGCCCGGCCCCAATTCTTGAACACCGATGTCGGCATCAAGTTAATGCTCGCTCCCAAATCGCATAATCGGCGAGCTCGGATAATTTTCCCAATTGTGATTTGAATTGTAACGCTCCTAGGGTCCTTGAGCTTTGTTGGCAGCACGTTACGTATCCGAGAGTGCACTCCTCGATAAGCGCCACTTAGTAGCATACTCGAATCAATCGCATTGCTTCTGATGTCCCATGATATACTTTGCATATTTAGGCCTCCCTTTGCAAAATATCAACAAGAGGTAAATTAATGTGTACGTGTTTAAGCACCTCCATGAACTTTTTGAAACGCGCGTCCTCCTTGTGTTTCCTTAATCTTTGAGAACGGGGGTGAGTGGTCTTGCTTCAAGCTTTGCCTTCTCCTTCCCCCTCTCATCATCATGTTCCCTCTCTTTCTCCTCCCTCTGACTGGCGAGGTGGTCTTTATGGTTCAACATCCTTGAGTTGTAAACCACTCCTTGTGGTCCCTTGCATTTACTTGCTTGGAATTCGGGTCGGTGTCCACTCGGTAGTCCTCACTCTTGGCTGGTGTTTTGAGCTCCGACTAGTTGTCCAAAGCTTGGTACTCCAACGCCTTTTGTAGTTAGCGGTTTGTTCTTTACATGCATTTGCCAATTTCACATAATCAGCACATAATTGAGCTTGGTTGCTTCTTCATTGTTTTAAACATTTCCTCAAGGCTGGTGGGTGGTGGAGGAGGTGCATTGTTGCCTCTGTATTGATTCCCGATAGTTACGCTTCCCTCCTTGTTTCTGCGCACCCTAATTCGAACTCTACTGCCCTTGATGGCCATTACTACCCCAAGAGAAATTAGGCTGATTCTCCAATTCGAGTTGTAATTGTTTCCATACTTGTTGGTGATTATTTCTCTGTACAATACCAACAAAAGTTCACGCGATCTGGATTTGCACCACAACACCAGTGAGTGTTCATTACTACGCACTTCACACCGTCTGGCGCACTACGTGCTTGGGGCTTGTGGTTTGATTCAAGCTCATATTCTTTGAAGTGGGTGTTGAGTTGATTTTGCAAGCTATACGTGCGGCGATAGCTATAAGCAATCCTTCCCGAGACTCCTGCCGCTTTCCTTGTTCCTCCTCTGGAAGAGTCCGCATTCCACTCTGGATTTCCCGGGGAAATACGATTTAACAAAGTATACAACTCCTAATAAGTCTTTTCTAATGCTTGTCCCAGTGCTTGAGTCCAGAAAAAATTTGTGTGGGGTTCCAAACCCTCTATGAAAGTATACTTTTGACACATCATTGAATTTGGTGATGATGAGGACAATCCCTTAACTTTGATTTGAACCTCTCCCAGGCTTGGTACAGGTTCTCACAATCTCTTTGTTTAAAACTTAGAATCACGAATTCTAAGTCTTGCTTTGTTTTAACGGATGGAAAGAACCATATAAAAATTTTTCTTGCAAGATCTGTCCAAGTGGTGATGAGTTAGGTGGCTCGGCTTTTAACTTCTGCCTCTTTACTTCTCCCAATAGCGAAATTGGAATAATGTAAGACTTACATAATCGGATGATACTCAGCGAGGATGTAAGTGTCACTTATCTCCAAAAAGGTTTGGAGATGTTGTTGTGGATCTTCGTGAGGGACTGTGAGATTGCCCATTTGGTGTGCGGCAATTGCACCATATTGTTTCGCTCAAACCTCCCTTCTGGCTCGGGTTTGCGAATACTTGATGTAACATTGTTATGTGGGATTGCCACTTCGCGAGGAAGCCAGAGCCTAGGCTGCCATTTCCCTCGGGCACTAACACTGCCCTTACAAGTGGTGGATGCTGTTGTTGCTCGAGGATTATAAATAGAACTTAGCGCAGCTTATTCTCTAGAGCTTCTCTTCTTTGATGATGGAATTGTTTTCCGGCTCTAAGTATGAGTCCACCGGCTCCTTGTCTCTTACCGGTGTTCGAAGCGAATTCAATATCTGCAAGAGAGGCTAAGATCAAGTTGTCGGCACTTATATAAAAATTGTAAACTAACACTAAGAAAACAATTTTACTTCATTGCAGTCCCAGAAACAGCGCTACGCTGTTCGGTATGTTTGCAACTATACGCAAGTGCACTTGGTTGAACAAGTAAAATGACTTAAGTAAGCCAAGTGTCGATCCACAGGGAGGCGAACTAAGGTAATATTAATGAGTAAACTCAGTATTAATAAATTCGCGTAGTCGAATGTGTGGGTTTTGTGCGAATTGATCGCTTGTCTTGCGTTGTTTATGTTACATTAGTCAGAAAGCTAGTAAAACATTGCTAAATGGCAAGATATCATTTCGGACTCGGTATAGTCCAGTATGCATTTAGCAAAGCATGTTTTATAATAATATGGCGTATATTCGGGAATGAAAGTTAGTAAAATAATATCGAGACGAGACGAGATAACATCCCGAGATACAATATAGTCGAGATAGTATCTCGCTACGGTATAGCCATGATCAGATAAGATCCCAGTTCGGTATAAAGCATGTATGAGAATCGGTATAACCTGAAAGAGTTCGAATGAGAAATCGGAATACGAGATAGTATTTTCGGTTTAAACATACTTTAGCATGCTTGATTATTGATTGTTGAGACTTGTTTGTGTTGTGAAGGGCACCTTTGAGCGTCTCGCCACCCACAGGTTAGTAAGCATGTTGACCAACGAGCGGGTGGGTATACGTCTCCAAGGGTGACATGCCGCTCCATGATCAGGATGAAGATGGGATGAAGCTTTCCCATGCTCGAGCGTCGGCCTGCTTGATGCAGTTTACTCTGTTGTGCGCTTGCGCCAAGGAACAGTTTCGGATACGGATACGATTCTGACTACAAATCTGATCACGGGAGTCCTCAGGCTCGAACCACGGATTATTTATATCGAGGCCATAACTTGAGCACGGAGACCCGGGGGGGGCGGTAGAGTGCTCGTAGTTAGTAGACGAGTGGAGTGATTTAGTTTTGGATGGTTTTGACGGGGTAGGGGTATATAGATTGTTTAATTGGTTGGCACTTGCAAACATGAAATTTGGTATTGGTTCTTGCTATGTATATGTATATATATATATATGTTATGTATTAGCTAGTAGGCAATGACTAGCCATGTCGCGGTATGCTCTACCTCATTCACGGTATAGAAAAGTACGATTGACTTACGGCGGTTCTTACGAGATCCGGATATTTCCACCCTTTGACCGAGTTTCTAGTTATCTTTGTTTATATTGAGATGTGTTTCGGTTGCTTTGCATACTCGGTACCCAGTGGTACTGACACCGTTTGAATGACTGCATTACTTGCACAGCAGGTACTCATAGACGAGGCCAGCCCTCGTGATTCCTTGACTCATTCGGAGTCATCGGCTCTGTCATCAGATTAGAATGCTAGAGGTCTAGTTCTTTTCTTTGTTGTACGAGTATGGTAGGTCGGGGCCACATCAGGCTATTTTATTAGTATTCATAGAGGCTTTGCAGTTATTGTATGTATATCTCCATGTGGTTGGTAGTGCTTGGGTTATTATTGGGGACGTGCGTTTGTTTAGTTGTTTAGTGTTGATTGTGTTGGCCGTGGGGGCCATATTGATAATAAACGGTGACCTTGCCGGTCACGTAGATGTACAATATTCATTATGTTGGAGTTACGGGTAAGTAGATAGATCATGGTGGCCTTGTCGGCCCGCATAGGTTTCCCCATAAGAGTAGGATTCTGGTTAGCTGATGAGACAGGACAGGTGGCTATACGCCCAGTCGGCCGGAAGCTATATTTACAGCCGTTTTATAGCCCGTCGATTCCAGAAATCTGAGATAGAGCCAGCCAAGCACCAGATGTGCTTAGGCTCATCAGTTTAGCAGTCCAGGTCCTAATAGGGCACCAAGTGCCAGTCATACCCCCCAAGGCGGGGCGTGACACCTTTCTAGAAATCCTAACTAAACGACAACTGCACACCTATTTACATGGCCTAATAAAAATAAATTTTGCACGCTTAACTAAGCAAACTCATATACAAATCCTAATAACAACAGACACCTAGTAATAAAAATTACCTAATAAAATGACTAGCCTACTATGTACAAGGAAGCCCATGTGATGGCATGTGAAGTGGGGCCTACTTTCGTCCTCATATGGGTAGTAAATTTCAGTAGGTGATCTCAGGTGGTGAGCTTCCAGATTCTTGCATATGTATTGCATACGCCATCAACCATTATTCGGTGGGAAAAGATTAGGAGGTTCCACTAGTGGGTTTGAGAAACCTTCACCTAGATTCCATCGGAATCATGTTTGCCTTCGAAGAAGCTCGTATCATGAAAGCTTCATTTCAACGATCTTGTGAAGTAACATTTTCTGCTTGACGTTCCTGCCATGGCTTTCTCAATATTTTGACAGCTCTATGATGGAGTATTTGATGGGACTTTCAACCTTATCCGTGTAATGGCCTGAGTGATTTCATCTCTAGGAATCTCGTAGGGTGCTTGATATTCCTTTGCTGCTTTTTGGACTTCTTCCCAGTGAGGATGTTTATTAGTGTGGTTCCATGGTGCCCATTCTTTTTTCCACACATCTATTGGATTGCACATATGTTGCTGGAAGATAAACCTTTGTTCTTCATAGTATTCATCTTCCAAGGACAAAATAGAGAATAAAAAATCTCCAATAGAAAGAGAGTTCTAGCTCGGCATGGACTTTCTAGTCGATTATCTTTATCGGTCGACGTCACATGAATACCTTTGCATCGTATGAATTCTTGAAACATTGAACCCAGTACATCCACGGCCTAAACCACTGTAGAAATATTTTCAAAGATGGTTCAATCTTTTCCAAATCCCTCAATACATTGCATTTTGAATTCCATCAAGATGTAATACTCGTGACATAAGTACCAAAAAAACAATAAGAGTTACTGTGGAAAATCATTGCCAAGTCGTACGAACACGTGACTGAACGGGTATTCTAGGTTGACTCCATATGGCTTTAGGATGGATCCTCCGTACATTTTGAAAGCCTGTAGCTCAATAGAAAGTCCGTCTTTTGATCAGGATTGATAGATCAAATGGGTCAACATATTGACTGAACAAGTCCGGTGGATATCTTGGCAGCCTCAAAGACTAGGACCTGGTGCGTTTTTAATCATGAATATCTTGACGACTAGTCCTTTCATATACTTGGGGTTCTCTAACAAAAACCTTTTTACGAATTCATCTGGTTGGGATAGGAAGTCTGCCAGGAAATTATCTTTCCCTTCTAGGTGCTTCACCTGGAATTTGTATGGTGAGAACCAAATTGCCAATCAGAGAATTTGCGAATGTGGAAGTATTTTCGAATTTACCTAGACCATCTTCGGGAATGCCTTCATTTCCATCTCGATCAAGAATTTAGTGTGAATTAGGAATAAGTTGAACTTCTTGATTCCGTTCTTCACAATAAGAATCTCCTTGAAGGTGGAATGATAGTGTTGTTCTGAATCCTTAAATCATCCACTAGCATATCCGCATATCATTCTATGTCTATATTTCTCCTCTAGAAGAACTGCACTCCAGTATTCACTGTTGGCATCAGTCTGCAGTATTTTCATTCCATCTGAAGGAATATAGATGGTCTTCACCTGTTGGGACACCTACTTTATTTTTTGGACAACTTCATCCTGCTCCTTACCCCATGGTTGGGCTTTCTTCTTGAGCATCTTTGTAAGTGGAGAAATATATGTAGAGACCTCCAGAATAAAATCTCTAAGATAATTTATAGTTCCTAAAAATTGTTGAAGTTGCTTTGTGGTGAAGTTGGTATCTGCAAATCTGAGCAATTCCTAACATATGTGCAGAGCTGGACTGTATGCTTCGTTGCAAAAATGCATCCCTAAGAAATAAATCTCTTTTTGAATAAGGACCATTTTCTTCGTGGAGAACATGACTCCCTTTGCTATCACTATATCATGAAAATGACAGAGTAAGGCAAGGTGTTCTCCTCCAAAGTATCACTGAACAATAGGATATCATCAATGTATATCGTTGAGGTGTGGAGGATAGGCTGAAAGATTTTCATCATGGCCTTTTGGAATAGAGAGGGTACAGGCTTCAGCCTAAATGGCATAACCTTTCATTGGAAGTGTTTGTCAGGAATGCAAAATCCTATTTTTGGTCTTTCCTTGGGATGCATCCCAAATTTCAAAAATTCAGATTTAAGATCAAACATGGAAAAATATCTAGTTTTGGTTAAGTGTGAAAATATTGTAAGCCTATTTAGTATAGAGAATTTATTCTTGGAGGAAATGGTTGAGTGGTTGATAGTTTTTTACTAATCTAAGTTTACCTCTTGTCGTTGCATCTCTTGTTGACATAGAAGGCTTTGCATGCCCATTGAGAATCAAATGGCTCGGTCAGTCGAAACTCCATGAGTTCAGGGCAGTCTTTCTTTGTAAGCTGAAGGTGCTCTGGATTCATGGAAGAGTGGCTTACCTTGGTTGGGTTGATGTTTTCATTCTTCTTAAATGGGAGTTTGATGAAAAACTCTTCATTAAGCAATAGTGGGTTTCTGTATTTCGTCATAAATTCCTTTTGAGATTCAACACATGAATGTTCCATCAACTGTTGTTCGATCTCTCTGATCTTCTAGTCCTCAATGATCTAGAATAGGCGTGAGACTTATAAGTATTGCTTGAATTGCTTTTTGAATGCTATTCCATTGGCAATGATGTGGAGTCGATCCTTGATTTGTCTGAAGATATCGAACCCAATTATGAGATCCTTTCCAGGGACATCTAAGTTGAACAAATTTTTTATGAATTTTAGTCCCTGGGAAGAACTCAATTTTTATCGGTGGTTTGTGATGACCGTGGTCATCAGGATTCCATTTGATGCACTATTGAAGTTCTTGAAATGGGAAATACATTTATCATTAGGAAGGACCGTTGGATTCATCAGCAATGACGCTGCACTAGTATCAATGAATGTATTGACCTGAATCGGCTTATCCCATTTGGATGGATAAACATTCAGCTGGACTTGAGGAATATTTATAATGATTTTGATTTCTTCCTCGGCCTCTGAAATATGGTAATGGTCATGCCCATTTTCTTCATATACATCCATGGAGAAAGTGTGTCCTCTAATGGCTCATCTTCAGTGGAAAGGACTGATTCAAGATCAGTGTCCTTGACGTCAGCATACTCTTCTATCTCGGTAAGAAGCCAGATAGATCTCTTAGCTTGGGGATAGTTCATTGCAAAGTGTTCAATCTTGAGGCAGATAAAGCACCTGTCATTCTTCTAGAACCTACCTAGATGCTTTCTCCTGAAGTATTTCATTCGTATGGTGAAGATCTTCCTCTAGTAGGCTTTGGCCATTTGAACTTCTTCTATTTTTTGAATCTGCTTTGCCTTCTGGGGGCATGGAAAGAGAAACTCAACCCGGTGATTAGGTCAGTTCTGCTATAAGCCTTATCAAGGGCTGGATTTTTGTGCATGAGATGCTTCAAAACACATCTCTTTGTACAGATATCATCTAGCGCCATGAAAATTTCTTGCCTTATATAGCCGATTTGGGGGATTGTGATTGACTTGAATGTTTCCTCGACAATCGTCATGGTTCGTATTGCTAACATCTTTTGCATGGTTAAAACAATGGCTTTCTTCAAACCGGGATCTACACCAAGTACAAAGTGTATTTTTTCCATCTTCTGCAAATGAATATCAATGACATCCTTGTCGAATGATACGCATTTCATCTCGAAGACTTTTCTTCTTAGATTTTCTTACCTCTTGCCTATATCTCCATAAAATACTTCATGCGGAATTCTAATGATGGAATCAATGTCTTGGGACGTGAGGAAAATATTCTTATCATATATCCCTAGTGCGGTCCACCCATCTCTAAGGATGCTGGAGAACTTTGCCGTGCATTCGGACAGGATTAGAAAATTCTACCGTTCTACCGAGTGTTTCATTACCATCGAGTAAGAAAATCTTGGATCCTTTGAGTCCATTTTAAAACCTTGACGTCATCGAGAGTGAAAGTATGGAACCTAGTTCCAACTAATTTTTGCGTTGGTTGTTCTAGTCTTCTTTATGGAATTATGTCATCTATCATCCCGTCTTTGCGTCAGAGCACATTAGGGGTAAGAGAGGGCTCTGACGCTCAGAAGTCGGCACAACGCAAGGAAACAGTGGGCAAGGCTATGAGATTGCAGGCACAATAGTTTTCCTACGAAGGGAGACTGGGCTTCAACATCCCAAAGGACAGCTTCCCATGAACCCGGCTTCAACGTCTTGAAGGATGGCTTTCCAAGTCAATCAAACAGTAAATTTCATATTAGATATAAAAGATTTTCCCTACAAAAAAGGCTGGATTCTAAATCCACCCGGACGATTTGCCAAGCTACACAACTGGGGAAATCATTTACTCTACTTATAAATTTAGTTGTTTATAAACTTCATAAAACTATTGTACTTAGAACAAGTTTGCTTATCCGATGGGTCGAGGCCCTATACTACTTCAAGGTTCAGCCATACCATTCCTTTTGAAAGGAAGAACAAGAAAGAATTTAGCAAACACTATATTATTGAACATAGGAAATTTTTACAAGACTCAACTAGCTGCGCTCTACTCTGATTTATAATGTACAACCTAGCCTCCTTTATATAGGGGTTAGGGCTCTACTCTGATTTATAATGTACAACCTAGCCTCCTTTATATAGGGGTTAGGAGACTACGATATAAGACTCAATACAAGATAGAATAGGCACACCTTTCTTGAAAGCCTAACTAAACAAAAATGGCACACTTATTTACATGGCCTAATAAAAACAAATTTGGCACGCTAAACTAAGCAAACTCATCTACAAAGCCTAATAACAACAAACACCTAATAATAGAAATGGCCTAATAAAATTACTATCCTATTGTGTACAAGGAAGCCCATGTGATGACATGTGAATTGGGGCCCGCTTTCGTCCTCATATGGGTAGTAAATTTTGATGTGTGATCTAAGGTGGTGAGCTTCCAGATTCTTGCACACGTATTGCATACGCCATACACCATTATTTGGTGGGACAATGTTAGGAGGTTCCACAAGCGGGTTTGAGCAACCTTCACCTGAATTCCATCGGAAGCATGTTTGGTGTCGAAGAAGCTCGTATCATGCAAGCTCCATTTCAACGATTTAGTGAAGTAACATTTTCTTCTTGACCTGCCATGTCTTGCTCCACATTTTGACAGCTCCGTGATGGATTATTTGATTGGACGTTCAACCTTATCCGTGTAATGGCCTGAGTAATTTCATCTCTGGGAATCTCTTAGGGTGCTTGATATTCCTTTGCTGCTTTTTGGACTTCTTCCTAGTGAGGATGTTTATTAATGTGGTTCCATGGCACCCATTCTTTTGGCCAAACCTCTTTTAGAATGCACATATTTTGCTACAAGATAAATCTTTTTTATTCGTAGTATTCATCTTCCAAGGACAAAATGAAGACTGTAAATCGCCAACAGAAAGAGAGTTCTAGCTCCCCATGGACTTTCCCGTCGATTATTTTTATTGGTCGACGTAGCATGAATACCTTTGAATGTATGAATTCTTGATACATTGAACCCAGTACTTCCACAGCCTAAACCACTGTAGAAATATTTTCAAAGCTGGTTCAATCTGTTCCAAATCCCTGAATAGGTTGCATTTGAATTCCATTAGAATGTAATACTCGTGACATAAGTACCAGAAGAACAATAAGAGTTACTGTGGAAAAGCATTGGCAAGTGGTGTGAACATGTGATTGGACGAATATTCTAGGTTGACTCCATATGGCTTTAGGATGGATCCTCCGTACATTCTGCAAACCTGTAGCTCATAGAAAGTCCATCTTTTGATTACGATGGATAGTTCGAATGGGTCAACATATTGACTGAACAAGTCCGGTGGATGTCTTGGCATCCTCGAAGACCTGGGACCTCGTGGGTTGGTAATCACAAATATCTGGCCGACTAGTCCTTTCATCTTCTTGGGTTTCTATGGCAAAATCTTTTTACGAATTCATCTGGCCAGGATAGAAAGTCTACCAGGAAATTAACTTTCCCTTTCAGGTGCCTCACCTTGAATTTGTAAGGCGAGAACCAAATTGCCCAACTGAGAATTTGTAGATGAAGAAGTATCTTCGAATTTATTTGGATCAACTTCGAGAATGCCTTCATGTCCATCTCAATCAGGAATTCAGTGTAAATTAGGAAGAAGTTGAAATTGTTGATTCCATTCTTCACAATAAGAATCTCCGTGAAGGTGGAACAATAGTGGTGTTATGAATCCTTAAATCATCCTCTAGCATATCTGCATATCTTTCTATGGCTATCTTTCTCCTCTAGAAGAACTGCACTCCAGTATTCACTGTTGGCATCCATCTGCAGCATGTTTTTTCCATATGAAGGAATATGGATTGTCTTCACCTGTTGGGACACCTACTTTATCTTTTGGACAACTTCATCCTGCTCTTTACCCCATGGTTGGGCTTCCTTCTTGAGCATCTTTGTAAGTAAAAAATATATGTATAGACCTGAAGAATAAAATGTCTAACATAATTTATAATTCCTAAAAATTGTTGAAGCTGCTTTGTGGTAATGTTAGTAGCTGCAAATTTGAGCAATTCCTGACATATATGCGGAGCTGGACTGTACGCTCCATTGTGAAAATGAATCCCTAAGAATTAAATCTCTTTTTGAACAAGGACCATTTTCTTCACGGCGAACATGACTCCCTTTGCTCTCACGATATCATGAAAATGACGGAGTAAGGAAAGGTGTTCCTCCAAAGTATCATTAAATAGTAGGATATCATCAATGTATACTAGTGAGGTGTGGAGGATAGGCCGAAAGATTTTGATCATGTCCTTTTTGAATAGAGAGGGTATAGGCTTCAGCCCAAATGGAAAACCTTCCATTGGAAGTGTTTGTTACGAATGCAAAATCCTATTTTTCGTCTTTGCTTAGGATGCATCCCAAATTTTCAAAATCCATATTTAAGATCAAACTCGGAAAAATATCTAGCTTTGGCAAAGTGTGAAAATATGGTAAGCCAATTTGGTATAGGGAATTTATTATCTTGGAGAAAATGGTTGAGTGGTTGAATGTTTTTGACTAATCTCAGTTTACCTCCTTATCTTCTCAGCTCTCTTGTTGACATAGAAGGATTCGCATGCCCATTGAGAATCAGATGGCTCGATCAATCAAAACACCAGGAGTTTAGGGCACTCTTTCATTGCAAGCTGAAGGTGCTCTAGATTCATGCCAGAGTGGCTTTCCATGGTTGGGTTGATGTTTTCATTCTTCTTGAATGGGAGTTTGATGAAAAACTCTTCATTTAGCCAGAGTGGGTTTCTGTATTTCTTCATAAACTCCTTGTGAGATTCAGCACATGAATGTTCCATCAACTGTTCTTCGATCTCTCTGATCTGCTCTTCCTCAGTGATCTGGAATAGGCGTGAGATTTCTAAGTATGGCTTGAACTTCTTTTTGAATTATATTCCATAGGTTATGATGTGGAGTCAATCCTTGAGTTGTCTAAAGATATCGAACCCAATTATGAGATCCTTTTCTTGGACATCTGATTTGAACAACTTTGTTTTGAATTTTAGTCATGGGAAGAACTCAATTGGTATCGTGTGTTTTGTGATGACCGTGGTCGTCAGGATTCAATTTCATGCAGTGTTGAAGTTCTTGAAATGGGAAATCCATTGATCATCAGGAAGGACCGTTGGATTCATTAGAGATGAAGCTGCACTAGTATTCATGAATGTAATGACCTGAATCGTCTTATCCCATTTGGATGGATAAACATTCAGCTAGACTTGAGGAATATTGATAATGCTTTTGATTTCTTCCTCAACCTCTGAAATCTTGTAATGGTCACGCCCATGTTCTTCTTATAAATCCATGGAGAAAAGAGTGTCCTCTGATGGCTCATCTTCTGCTGAAAGGACTAATTCAAGATCATTGTCCTTGATGTCATTGTACTCTTCTATCTCGGTAAGAAGCTAGATAGATCTCTTATCTTGAGGACAGTTCTTGGAAAAGTGTTCGATCTTGAGGAAGATAAATTACCTGTTATTCTTATAGAACCTACCTAGACGCTTTCTCCTGAAGTATTTTGTTTGTCTGGTGTATTTGGATCTTCCTCTTGTAGGCTTGGGCCATTTGATATTCTTGTATATTTTAATCTTCTTTTCCTTATGGCGGCATGGAAAGAGCAACTGAACCCGGTGATTAGGTCAGTTCTGTTGCAAGCTTTATCAAGGGCTGGATTTTTGTGCATGAGCTCCTTCAGAGCAGATCTCTTTGTACAGATATCATCTAGCGCCATGAAAATTTCTTGCTTTATATAGCCAATTTGGGTGATTGTGATTGACTGGAACTTTTACTCGACAAGCGTCATGGTTCGTCCTGCTAAGATCTTTGGCAAGGATTAAACAAAGGCTTGCTTCAAACTGGCATCTCCACCAATTTCAAAGTATATTTTTTCCATCTTCTGGAAATGAATATCAATGACATCCCTGTCGAATGATACACATTTCATCTCAAAAAATTGTCTTTGTAGGTTTTCTTACCTCTTGCATGTATCTACACAAAAGACTTCATGTAGAACTCTGATGTCGAAAGCAAAGTCTTGGGACGTGAAGAAAATATTCTCATCATATATCCCTAGTGCGGTCCACCTATATCTAAGGATGCCGGAGAACCTTGACATGAATTCTGACAGAATTAGATACTTCTCCTGTTCTACCAAGTCTTTCATTACCATCCGAGTAAGAAAATCTTGGATCCTTTGAGGCAATTTCGAAACCTTGAGTCATCGATAATGAAAGTATGGAACCCAGTTCCAACCAAGTTTTGCATGGTTGTTCTGGTCTACTTTCTTGAATTGTGTCATCTATGATCCCGTCTTAATCATCACCGACTTTAGAAACATCTGGTTCTCTCAGTCGATTCATGTATAATAATGTATTGTCTTGCTCATAAGTGTCTTGTGAGAGATTCTCACTTGACTCAGTCTCCGCTTCTTCTGTTTCATCAGTAGGATCACAATCTGGTGTCTGTTCAGTACTAGATCATGTGTTATCTTCATCCTCCAAGCCATAGACCTCACCGTTTAAGAAGTAACCATAGAAACGTAGAGGTCCAGAAAAACTTGATCTAAGATCATCATGTTTTCTGGATCTGGCTCTTATGAACTTTCTCCAACCTCTTTCCTTCGTTTGGCCTTCTTTTCTGCTGCAAGAGCATCTTTCTTTGCCCAAACCCATTTTGCAATGTCAAACTCAATTTTCTCTTTGGATTTTTAAGAGTAGGATATGGGTTCATGTGGAATGAAAGGAGAGGTAGTACCTAGACCGGCCAATTTAGGTGGTGAGTATATCTGTGACGACATAGGGAAAAAGGAGAACTTTTGAGAGTGGTTTTCCGTTAATTGTGGCTCAAAAGGTCCATGTCTTAATTGTTTGATTTTCTCTTTGATGTCAGTCATTTCTTTTTGTTGATGTGAAAAGAAGTTGAAAATGAGGTTCTTAGAGGGCAGATCTCATACTGCATATTCTGTAGTCGCAATTCCAGGGATTGGATAAGACCGGACTAATCATTGGATGTTTGTTCCACTTTCTTCTCAACGTTCTACACCTTGCTCATCATCTTGATCTGTGTGTGAGAAACGTTTTTTAGGGAAGTGCAGATGTTGGTCAGCACATTGTTCGAGCAAATTGCATTTTATGATTTCTAGTTGATGGTAGCCTCAATATCACTAGTAGGTGGATTTTCTCCAGTAGGCAACACAACATTTTTCTTTTGTATTTTTGGTGCATAGCTTACACCATCTTTTTCAATGGGTTGTTGTGATGGGATATTCTGGAGTATGACTGGAGTTGGATGGACTCATCATGAAGATTTGAGGGTTGTATGTTTTTTTGGCTGGAGTAGGTAGATTTGGCCAATCTTGAGGTTTCTAGGAGACAAGGAATTCATATTTTCCTGGATGGCTAAGGGAATCGATAGATGGATCCCCATCTTTATATCGCTTACGGAATTCCTTTTATGAGCATCTCCCCTTCTTCTTTTTTGATTTGTCTTTCTTCTCTACATATTCAAATTTATCCTCCATACATTCTTGGCAGTCACATAGGATATCCAAAAGGCAGTGCTCGGTGCAAGGACTTTTGAACCCCCTTACGTCACGACCTTCATAATTGAACTGTTTGATCCAATCATGTTCACTCATGATAGCTGGAAGGCTCCAATCGAATGGATCCTCTTCATCTTCACGCAAAGGTTCGGATGTGGGCTAGTACATTTGAAGAGAAAAGGTTGTGCTATTTGGTTTTTTGAGATGAGATTGGTCAAAGCTGATAGCTACAGATTTATCTTGTTTTTTGACAAAGATTTGTTTTGTGGATCGAAGAGGTTAAACAGGAGGTTCACTCATCCGCTCATAGTTGGTAACCCATGAGTTAGGTAGAATTTTGACAAGTTCATCCTTTGGTATTTTTCTGGGTATTTGGGTGCATGTGGTAGTTCCGTTGGTGGCATCTTCATGTAGCGGTAAAGCATCATCTCCTCCCGAAAATGAAAGATCCATGGCATTGTTTTGAGATCACCAAGCTATTTGATAGTGAAGAGTTTCCGGAATAGAATCTCTAGTTTGTGGAGCTCCCTGTATTTGGACTTGGTTCTTTAGGGCTTCTATCAGATATGGGTCGCTTAGGGACATGTTGAAGTTTGGATATAAAGTGAAAAGACTGTCCCAGTGTTTAAGGTGACTTCTGTTGTACCCATATTTACATGTTGGTACTCTTGGTATCGAGTATCAAGCAGTGAAAGGCGTGCAACAACAGTCTGGCCTTTCCTTTCATCATATGAAAAGGCAATTTGGACAGAACCAAAATGAATATGGGTGAATCCATAATTTTTCCATTGTTTTGGAAAATCACCAAGAATCTGCAGGGTGACAAATAGTTCCTCTTGAGTAGCAAGACTTGGATGCTGATCGAGTTTCGAAGCCACAACATATTCCTTTACCTCTTTTGGCTTATGTTGGACTAAAGAACGAATTTGTAACCATAGATTGGTTGTCTTTTTTGCAAAGGCAGAATAAGGATTTAAGAGAAGTAAGTATGTACAAGACACTTTATTTTCATCTGGTAGTATATCTACTTCATAAAGATAGTCATATTTACAAGATATAGTGTTACTAAGTGTAGGAGACATACGGACTTTGGTGACGTATTTACAAAGACTAGATGAAGAAGAATATATAGAAGGACTGTACATAGACTCACTCATAGCTATTCGAACTGCTCCTCTCTCCAAAAGGATGGGTCTGGCTCTGATACCACTGGGGGTAACAGAGGGCTCTAACATAAAGAAGTCGGGCACAGTGCGTGGAAACGGCGAGCAAGGCTGCGAGATTGCAGGCACAATAGTTTTCCTACAAAGGGGGACTGAACAACATATTGATTGAACAAGTCTGGTGGATGGCTTGGCAGCCTCGATGACCTGGGACCTGGTGGGTTTGTAATTATGAATACTTGTCCAGCTTGTTCTTTCATCATCTTGGGTTTCTCTAGAAAAAAACCTTTTTACGAATTCATCTGGTCGGGATAGGAAGTCTGCCAGGATTTTATCTTTCCCTTTCAGGTGCTTCACCTGGAATTTGTAAGACGAGAACCATTGTGCCCATATCAGAGTTTGCGGATGTGGAAGTATCTTCAGATTTATCTTGATCATCTTCGGAATGCCTTCATATCCATCTCGATCAGGAATTCAGTGTGAATTTATGAAGAAGTTTAACATTTTGATTCCATTCTTCATAACAAGAATCTCTTTAAAGGTGGAATGATAGTGTTGTTCTAAATCCTTGAATCTTCCGCTAACATATCGACATATCTTTCTATGGCCATTTTTTTCTTATAGAAAAACTGCACTCCAGTATTCATTGCTGGCATCAGTCTGTAGTATATTATTTCCATCTGAAGGAATATGGAGAGTCTTCACCTGTTGGGACATCTGCTTTATTTTTTGGACAGCTTCATCCTGCTCCTTACCCCACAGTTGGACTTTCTTTTTGAGCACCTTTGTAAGTGGATAAATGTATGTAGAGACCTCAGGAATAAAATCTCTAACATAATTTATAACTCCTAAAAATTATTGAAGCTGCTTTGTGGTGAAGTTGGTATCTGGAAATCTGAGCAATTCTTGACATATGTGCGGACCTGGACTGTATGCTCCATTACGAAAATGCATCCCTAAGAAATCAATCTCTTTTGAACAAGGGCAATTTTCATCACGGAGAGCACGAATCTATTTTCTCATACTATATCATGAAAATGATGGAGTAAGGCAAGGTGTTCCTCTAGAGTATCACTGAACAATATGATATCATCAATGTATACTAGTGAAGTGTGGAGGATAGGCTGAAAAATTTTGATCATGGATTTTTGAAATAGAGAGGGTGCAGGCATTAGCCCAAATGGCATAACCTTCCATTGGAAGTGTTGGTTAGGAATGAAAAATCTGATTTTTGGTCTTTCCTCAAGATGTATCCCCAATTTCCAAAATCTAGATTTAAGATCAAACTTTGAATAATATCTAGCTTTTGCTAAGTGTGAAAATATGTTAAGACTATTTGGTATAGGGAATTTATCATCTTGGAGGAAATGGTTGAGTGGCTAGTAGTTTATGACTAATATGAGTTTACCTCTTGTCCGCTCAGCTCTCTTTTTGACATAGAAGGCTCGGCATGCTTAATGAAAATCAGATGGCTCGATCAGTCCAAGCTCCATGACTTCACCACACTCCTTCTTTGCAAGCTGAAGGTGCTCTAGATTCATGCCAGAGTGGCTTTCCTTGGTTGGGTTGATATTTTCATTCTTCTTCAATGGGAGTTTGATGAAAAACTCTTCATTCAGCCAGAGTGGGTTTCTGCATTTCTTCATAAAATCCTTGTGAGATTCAGCACAAGAATGTTTCATCAACTGTTGTTCGATCTCTATGATCATCTCGTCCTCAGTGATTTGGAATAGGTGTGAGACTTCTGAGTATGGCTTGAATTTCTTTTTGAACGCTATTCCATAGGCTCCGATGTGGAGTCGATCCTTGAGTTGTCTAAAGATATCTAACCCAATCATTAGATCCTTTCCTGGGACATCTGATCTGAACAACTTTGTTCTGATTTTTACTCCTGGGAAGAACTCAATTTTTATCCGGTGTTTTGTGATGATCGTGGTTGTCAGGATTCCATTTGATGTAGTGTTGAAGTTCTTGAATTGGGAATTCCATTGATAATCAGGAAGGACTGCTGGATTCAATATCAATGATGTTGCACCAGTATCCATGAATGCATGACCTAAATTGGCTTATCCCATTTTGATGGATAAACATTCAGCTTGACTTCAGGAATATAGATAATGTTTTTGATTTCTTCCTCAGCCTCTGAAATCTGGTAATGGTCATTCCCATGCTCTTCATATACGTCCATGAAGAAAACAGTGTTCTCTGATGGTTCATCTTCTGCTGAAAGGACACATTCAAGATCATTTTCTTTGACATCAGCGTACTCCTCTATCTCAGTAAGAAGCCTGATAGTTCATTTAGCTTGAGGACAGTTGTTTGCAAAGTGTCCGATCTTGTGGCAGATAAAGCTTCTGTCATTCTTTTGGAACCATCCTGGATGCTTTCACCTGAAGTATTTTTTTCTCCTGGTGTATTTGGATCTTCCTCCAGTAGGCTTTGGCCATTTGAACTTCTTTTATTTTTTTAATCTACTTTTCTTTCGGGAGCATGGCAAGAGCAATTGGACCCGGTGATTAGGTCAGTTCTGCTGCAATCTTTATCAAGGGCTAGATTATTGTGCATGATCTACTTCAAAAAAGATCTCTTTGTACAAATATCTTCTAGCCCATGAAAATTGCTTGCGTTATATAGCCGACTTGGGGAATCATGATTGACTGAAACTTTTCCCTAACAATCGTCTTGGTTTATCCTGCCAACATCTTTGGCAAGGATGAAACGAAGGCTTTCTTCAAACTGGCGTCTCCACCAAGTTCAAAGAATATTTTTTCCATCTTGTAGAAATGAATATCAATGACATCCTTGTCGAATGATAGGCATTTCATCTTGAAGAATTGTCTTCGTAGCTTTTCTTGCCTCTGGTCTGTATCTCCAGAAAAGACTTCATGAAGAATTATTATGTTGAAAGAAAACTCTTGGGAAGTTAGGAAAGTATTCTTGTCATATATTCCCAGTGTACTCCACCAATCTCTAAGTATGTCGGAGAACCTTGACATAAATTCTAACAGGATTAGATACTTCTCCCATTATACCAAGTGTTCATTACCATCCAAGTAAGGAAAGTTTAGATCCTTTGAGGCCATTTCAAAACCTTGACATCATCGTGAGTGAAAGTATGGAATCCAGTTCCAACTAATTTTGGTGTTGGTTGTTCAGGTTTTCTTTTCAGAATTGTGTCATCTGTCATCCCGTCTTGACATTCATCGACTTCAGAAACTTCGGGTTCTCTCGGTAGGTTCATGTATATCGCTTGATTGTCTTCATCAAAGGTGTCTAGTGAGAGATTCTCACTTGACTCAGTCTCTGCTTCTTCAGTAAGATCGGTATATGTTGTCTCTTTAGTACTGGATACTGTGCTATCATTTTCCTCCAAGCCATAGAGGTCTAAAAAAACATGATCTGAGATCATCATGTTTTATGGATCTGGCTCTTTGGAACTTTCTCCAACCTCTTTCCTTCGTTTGGTTTGCTTTTCTACTACAAGAGCATCTTTCTTTTCCCAAACCCATTTTTCAATGTCAAACTCGGTATCCTCTTTGGATTTTTTAGTGTAGGATATGGGTTCATGTGGAATGAAAAGAGAGGTAGTAGCTAGACGGACCAATTTAGGTGGTGAATAAGTTTGTGATGACATAGGGAAAAAGGAGGACTTTGGAGAGTCGCTTTGGGTTCTTTGTGGCTCAAAAGTTCAATGTCTTAGTTGTTTGATTTGCTCTATGATGGTAAACATTTATTTTTGTTGTTGTGAAAAGAAGTGGAAAAGTGAGGTGCCTGGTGGACAGATCTCATACGGCATATTCTACAGTCGTAATTCTAGGGCTCGAATAATACCAATATGTTGATTGGATGTAAGTTCCACTTTCTTCTCAGTATTCTCCACCTTGCTCATCATCTTTGTCTGTGTGTTAGCAACATCATTTAGGGAAGTGCAAAAGTTGGTCAGCAGCTTGTTCTGCCAGAATGTATTTTCTTATTCCCAGTTGATGGTAGCCTCAATATCACTTGTTGGTGGCTTTTCTCCAGGGAGCAACACAACATTTTCCTTTGGTATTTTTGGTGCATGGCTTACACCATCTCTTTCAAAGGGTTTTTTATGGTAATTCTGGAGTATGAATGGAGCTGGATGGACTCATCCTGAAGATTTGAGGGTTGTATGGTTTTTTGGCTAGAGTAGATAGAGTTTTCCAATCTTGAGGTTTGTAGGAGATAAGGATTCATATTTTCCAGGACGGCTAAGGGAATCGATAGATGGATCCCCATCTTCATACCGCTTACGGTATTCCATTTCGGAGCATCTCCCATTTTTCTCTTTGGGTTTTACTCTCTTCTATACATATTCAACTTCATCCTCCAGACATTCTTGGCAGTCATATTCGATATCCCAAGGGAAGTGCCCGATGAGGGGACATTTGAACCACCTTATGTCAAGACCTTCATAATTGAACTGTTTGATCCAATCATGTCCACTCATGACAGCTAGAAGGCTCCAGTTGCATGGATCCTCTTCATCTTCAGGCAAAGGTTCGTATATGGGCTAGTACATCTGAAGAGAAAATGTTGTGCTATTTTGTTTTTAGAGATGAGAGTGGTAAACGATGGCTACAGTTTTATCTTGTTTTTTGACAAAGATTAGTTCTGTGGATCGAAGAGGTTCAACAGGAGGTTCTCTCATCCTCTCATAGTTGGTAACCCATGAGTCAGGAAGAACTTTTCTGGGTATTTGGGTGCATGTGGTAGTTCCGTTGGTGGCATCTACATGTAGCAGTAAAGAATCATCTCCACCTGGAAATGAAAGATCCATGGCATGGTTATGAACTCGCCAAGCTATTTGATAGTGAAGGGTTGCCCGGATAGCATCTCTAGCTTGTGGAGCCCTATATTTGGACATGGATCTGTAAGGCTTCTGTCAGATATGGATCGCTTAGGACATGTTGAAGTTTGGATATAAAGTGACAAAGACTGTCCCAACATTTAAGGTGACCTCTGTTGTACCCAAATATGCTTGTTGGTACTCTTGGTATCGAGTACCAAGGAGGGAAAGCCGTGCAACAACAGTTTGTCCTTTCCTTCCATGATATGACAAGGTGATTCGGACAACACCAAAATTAATATGGGTGAATCCGTGATTTTTCCATTTCTTTGGAAAATCATCGGGAATCTGCAGGTTGACAAATTGTTCTTCTTGAGTAGAGAGAATAGGATGTTGATCGAGTTTCGAAGCAGCAATATATTCCTTTACCTCTTTCGGTTTATGTTGGACTAAAGAATGAATCTGTAACCAGTGATTGTTTGTCTTTCTGGAAAAGGTAGAATAAGGATTTAGGAGAGGTAAGTATGTACTGGATACTTTTTTTCATCTGGTAGCATATATACTTCCCATATATAGTCATATTTACAATACAGAGTTTTACTAAGTGTAGGAGACATAGAGACTTTGGTGATGGATTTACAAAGACTTGACGAAGAAGAATATTTACAAGGACTGGACGTAGACTCACTCATAACTATTCAAATTGTTCCTCTGTCCAAAAATCTAGCTCTTATACCACTGGGCATGAGAGAGGTCTCTAACACTCAGAAGTCGGGCACAGGGCGAGGAGAAGGCGGGCAAGGCGGCGAGATTGCAGGCACAATAATTTTCCTACGAAGGGGGACTAGGCTTCAACATCTCGAAGGACGGCTTGAGACTAAACCCGACTTCAACATCCCGGAGGATGGCTTGCCAAGTCAGTCGAACCGTAAATTTCATCATAGACATAAAAGATTTTCCCTACAAAAAGGGGTTGGCTTCTACATCCACTCGGACGGTTTGCCAAGCTACAAAACTCGGGAAATCTTTTACTCTACTTATAAAATTTAGCTATTTATAAACTTTAGAAAACCATTATACTTGGAACAAGCTTGCTTACCCGACGTGTTGAGGCCCTATACTACTTCGAGGATCAGCCATACCATGCTTTTTGAATTAAAGAACAAGAGAGAATTTAGAAAAGACTCATATTATTGAACATAGGAAATTTTCATAAGACTCAACTAGCTGCGCTCTACTCTGATTTACAATATACAACCTAGCCTCGTTTATACAGGGGTTAGGAGACTACAATATAAGACTTAATACAAGATAGACTAGGCACACCTTTCAAGAAAACCTAACAAAATGAAAACGGTACACCTATTTACATGGCCTAATAAAAACAAATCTTGCACGCTTAACTAAGAAAACTCATCTACAAGGCCTAATAATAACAGACGCCTAATAATACAAATGACCAAATAAAACGGCTAGACTATTATGTACTGGGAAGACCATATGATGGAATGTGAAGTGGGGCCCTCTTTGATCCTTATATGGGTAGTAAATTTTTGGCGGGTGGTCTGAGTCGGTGAGCTTACAGGTTCTTCACATGTCTTGCAAATGTCATCAATCATTATCCGGTGGGACAATGTTTGGAGGTTCCATTGGTGGGGTTGAGCAATCTTCACCTGGATTCCATTGGAAGCCATGTTTTCCGTCGAAGAAGCTTGTATCATGCAAGCTCTGTTTCAACGATCTTTTGAAGTAACATTTTCTGCTTGATGTTCCTACGATGGATTGCTCCATATTTTGAAAGCTCTATGATGGAGTATTTGATGGAACTTTCAGCCTTATCCATGTAATGGCTTGAGTGATTTCATCTCTAGTGATCTTGTAGGGTGCTTTATATTCCTTTGCCGCTTTTCGGACTTCTTCCTAGTGAGGATTTTTATTAGTGTGGTACCATGGCACCTATTCTTTTGGCCAAACCTCTTTTGGGGTGCACTTATTTTGATGGAAGATAAACCTTTTTGCTTTGTAATATTCATCTTCCAAGGAAAGAATAGAGATTAGAAATCGCCAACAGAAAGAGAGTTAAGGCTTGGAATGGTCTTTCCCGTCGATTAACTTTATTGGTCGATGTAGCATGAATACTTTTGCATTGTATGAATTCTTGAAACATTGAATCCAGTATTTCCGTGGCCTAAACCACTATAGAAATATTTTCAAAGCAGGTTCAATCTTGTTAAAGTCCTTGAATACGTTGCATTTGAATTCCATCAGGATGTAATACTGGTGACATAAGTACCAGAAGAACCATATGATTTCCTATGGAAAATCATTGGCAAGTAGTATGAACACGTGACAGAACGGGTATTCTGGGTTGACTCCATACGACTTTAGGATGGATCCTACGTACTTTCTAAAAACCTTTAGCTCATAGAAATCCCGTCTTTCGATTAGGATGGATGGATCGAATGGGTCAACATATTGACTGAACAAGTCTGGTGGATGGCTTGACAACCTCGAAGACCTGGTACCTGGTGCGTTGGTAATCATGAATATCTTGCCGGTTGGTCCTTTCATCTTCTTGGGTTTCTCTGTCAAAAACCTTTTTACAAATTCATCTGGTCGAGATAGGAAGTCTGTCAAGAAATTATCTTTCCCTTTTAGGTGCTTCACCAAGAATTTGTAAGGAGAGGACCATTGTGCCAATCTGAGAATTTACGGATGTGGAAGTATTCTTGGATTTATCTGGATCATCTTCGGGAATGCCTTCAAATCCATATCGATCAGTAATTCAATGTGAATTAGGAAGAAGTTGAACATCTTGATTCTATTCTTCACAGCAAGAATGTCCTTGAAGGTGGAATGATAGCGTTGCTCTGAATCCTTAAATCATCCCGTAGCATATCCGCATATCTTTCTATGGCTATCTTTCTCTTCTAGAAGAACTACACTCCAATATTCATTTCTGGCATCAGTCTGCATTATATTCTTTCCATCTGAAGGAATATGGACGGTCTTCACCTGTTGGGACACCTACTTTATTTTTTGGACAGCATCATCCTGCTCCTTACCCCATGGTTGGGCTTTCTTCTTGAGCATCTTTGTAAGTGGAGAAATATATGTAGATATGTCCAGAATAAAATCTCTAACATAATTTATAATTCCTAAAAATTGTTTAAGCTGCTTTATGGTGAAGTTGGTATCTGCAAATCTGAGAAATTCCTGACATATGTGTGGAGCTGGACTGTATGCTCCATTGCGAAAATACATCCCTAAGAAATCAATCTCTTTTTGAACAAGGACCATTTTGTTTGAAGAGAGCATGAGTAAATTTTCTCTCACTATATCATGAAAATGACAGAGTAAGGCAAGGTGTTCCTCTAGATTATCACTGAACAATAGGATATCGCCAATGTATATTAGTGAGCTATGGAGGATAGGCTGAAAAATTTTGATCATGGACTTTTGGAATAGATAGGGTGCAGTCTTCAGCCCGAATGGCATAACCTTCCAATTGAAGTGTTGGTCAGGAAGGCAAAATGCAGTTTTTAGTCTTTCCTCAGGATGTATCCCCAATTGCCAAAATCTAGATTTAAGATCAAACTTGGAAAAATGTCTAGCTTTGGATAAGTGTGAAAATAGGGTAAGCCTATTTGGTATAGGGAATTTATCATCCTGTAGGAAATGGTTGAGTTTCTGGTAGTTTATGACTAATTTGAGTTTACCTCTTGTCTACTCAGTTCTCTTGTTGACATAGAAAGCTTCGCATGCCCATTGAGAATCAGATGGCTCGATCAGTCCAAACTCCATGAGTTCAGCGCACTCCTTCTTTGCAAGCTGAAGGTGCTCTAGATTCATGCCAGAGTGGCTTGCCTTGGTTGGGTTGATGTTTTCATTCTTATTAAATGGGTGTTTGATGAAAAACTCTTCATTCAGCCAGAGTGGGTTTATTATTTTCTTCATAAACTCCTTGTGAGACTCAGCACATGAATGTTCCATCAATTTTTGTTCGATCTAAATGATATGCTCGTCCTAAGTGATCTGGAATAGGCGTGGGACTTCTAAGTATAGCTAGAATTTCTTTTTTGAATGCTATTCCATAGGCTCCAATGTGGAGTCGATCCTTGAGTTGTCTGAAGATATCGAACCCAATTATGAGATCCTTTCCTAGGACATCTGATCCAAATAGCTTTGTTCTGAATTTTAGTCTTGGGAAGAACTCAATAGTTATCGGGTGTTTTGTGATGACCATGGTCGTCAGGATTCCATTTGATGCAGTGTTGAAGTTCTTTAAATGGAAAATCCATTGATCATCAGAAAGGACTGCTGGATTCATCAGTGATGATGCTGCCCCAGTTACCATAAATGCAATGACTTGAATTGGCTTATCCCATTTAAATTGATAAACATTCAGCTTTACTTGAGCAATATTGATAATGCTGTTTATTTCTTCCTCAACCTCTGAAATCTAGTAATGGTCATGCCCATGTTCTTCATATATGTCCATGTTGAAAAGAGTGTTCTCTGATGGCTCATCTTCTTCTGAAAGGACTGATTCAGATCATTGTCCTTGACGTCAGCGTACTCTTCTATCTCGGTAAGATGCCTGATAGATCGCTTAGTTTGAGGACAGTTCTTGGTAAAGTGTCCGATCTTGTGGTAGATAAAGCATCTGTCATTCTTCTGGAACCTTCCTGGATGCTTTCTCCTAAAGTATTTGGTTCACCTGGTGTATTTGGATCTTTCTCTGGTAGGATTTGGAAATTTGAACTTCTTGTATTTCTTTAATCTTCTTTGCCTTCTGGGGGCATGGAAAGAGAAACTAGACCCGGTGATTAGGTCAGTTCTACAACAAGCTTTATCAAGGGCTGGATTGTTGTGCATGATCTGCTTTAGAACAGATCTCTTCGTACATATATCTTCTAGTGCCATGAAGATTGCTTGCCTTATATAGCTGACTTGGGGAATTGTGATTTACTGGAACTTTTCCTCGATAATCGTCATGTTTCATCCTGCTAAGATCTTTGTCAAGAATGAAATTAAGGCCTGCTTCAAACTGGCATCTCCATCAAGTTCAAAGTATATTTTTTCCATCCTCTGGACATGAATATCAATGATATCTCTATCGAATGATACGCATTTCATCTCAAAGAATTGTCTTCGTAGCTATTCTTGCCTCTGGCCTGTATCTCCGCAAAAGACTTTATGTAGAATTCTGATGTTGAAAGCAAAATCTTTTGACGTGAGTAAAGTATTCTTATCATATATCCCAAGTGCGGTCCACCAATCTCTAAGGAAGCCAGACAACCTAGACGTGAATTCTTACAAGATTATATACTTCTCCCATTCTACCAAGTGTTTTGTTGCCATCCATCTAAGGAAATCTTGGATCCTTTAGGGACATTTTGAAACCTTGACATTATCGAGAGTGAAATTATGGATGCCAGTTCCAACCAATTTTTGTGTTGGTTGTTCTAGTCTTCTTTATGAAATTGGGTCCTCTGTCATCCAAACTTGATCTTCATCGACTTCAAAAACTTCTGGTTCTCTCGGCCGATTCATGTATATCGGTGGATTGTCTTCCTCGAAAGGGTCTAGTGAGAGATTCTCACTTGACTCAGTCTCCACTTCTTCAGTTTCATCAGTAGGATCGCTATTTGTTGTCTCTTCAGTATTGGATCCTATGCTATCATTTTTGTTGATGCCATAAAGGTACAGAACAAGTAGATCTGAGATCATCAAGTTTTCTGGATCTGGCTCTTGTGAACTTTCTCCAACCTCTTTCCTTCTTTTGGCCTGCTTTTCTGCTGTAAGAGCATTTTTCTTTTCCCAGACCCATTTGGCAATGTCAAACTCAGTTTCCTCTTCAGATTTTTGACGATTGGATGTGTGTTCATGTGGAATGAAAGGAGAGGGTGACTAGAAGGGCCAATTTAGGTGGTGAGTATGTCTGTGACGACATAGGGAAAAAGGAGCACTTTGGAGAGTGGATTTGGGTTCTATGTGTCTCAAAAGGTCCATGTCTCAATTGTTTGATTTTCTATTTGATGTCTGCCATTTCTTTTTGTTGTTGTGAAAAGAAGTGTAAAAATGAGGTTCTTGGCGGAAAAATCTCATACTTCATATTCTGCAGTCACAATTCTAAGGATCGGATAAGACCGGCATGTTGATTGGATGTCTGTTCCACTTTATTCTCAATGTTTTCCACCTTTCTCATCATCTTGGTATGTTTGTGAGCAAAGTTTTTAAGGGAAGTGCCGATGTTGGTCTGCAACTTGTTTTTGCAGATTGCATTTTCTGATTGCCAGTTTATGGTAGCCTCAATATCACTTGTAGGTGGCTTTTCTTCGGTGGGAAACACAATATTTTTCTTTGCTATTTTTGGTTCATGGCTTACAACATCTCTTTCAAAGGGTTTTTTCGATGGGAATTCTGGAGTATGAATGGAGCTGGATAGGCTAATCATGAAGATTTGAGGGTTGTATAGTTTTTTGGCTGGAGTAGGTAGAGTTGGCCAATCTTGAGGTTTGTAGGAGACAAGGAATTCATATTTTCCTGGGCGTTTAAGGGGACCGATAGATGGATCCCCACCATCAAATTACTTATGAAATTCCTTTTTTGAGCATCTCCCTTTCTTCTTTTTCGGTTTGGCTTTCTTTTCTACATATTCAACTTCATCCTCCAGACATTCTTGGAAGTCACATTAGATATCCCAAGGGCGGTCCCCGGTGAAGGGACATTTTAACCACCATATGTGAGGACCTTTATGATTGAACTGTTTGATCCAATCATGTTCACTCATGACAGCTGGAAGGCTCCAATCGAATGCATCCTCTTCATCTTCAGGCAAAGGTTCGGATGTAGGCTGGTATATCTAAAGAGAAAAGGTTGTGTTGTTTGGTTTTTTGAGATAAGAGTGGTCAAAGTTGATGGCTATAGTTTTATCTTGTTTTTTTAAAAATATTGACTCTGTGGATCGAAGAGGTTCAACAGGAGGTTCTCTCATCCGCTCATAGTTGGTAACCCATGAGTCAGGAAGAATTTTGACAAGTTCTTCCTTTAGTATTTTTCTGGGTATTTGGGTGCATGTGGTAGTTCCGTTGGTGGCATCTACATGTTTCAGTAAAGCATCATTTCCGCCCGGGAATGAAAGATCCATGGCATTGTACTGAACTCGCCAAACTATTTGATAGTGAAAAGTTGCTTGGATAGCATCTCTAGCTTGTGGAGCTTCCTGTATTTGGACTTGGATCCAAGTACAAATACAGGGAGCTCCACAAGCGAGAGATGCTATCCAGGAAACTCTTTACTATAAAATTTCTTGGCGAGTCCAGAACCATGCCATTGATCTTTCATTTTCGGGTAAAGATGATGTTTTACTCTACATGTAGATGCCACCAACGGAACTGCCACATGCACCCAAATACCCAGAAAAATACCAAAGGAAGAACTTGTGAAAATTCTTCCTGAATCATGGGTTACCAACTATGAGCGGATGAGAGAACCTCCTGTTGAACCTCTTCGATCCGTAGTAATAATCTTTGTTAAAAAAAAGGATAAAACTGTAGCCATCAGCTTTGACCACTCTCATCTAAAAAAACACAACAACACAACATTTTCTCTTCAGATATACCAGCCTACATCCGAACCTTTGCCTGAAGATGAAGAGGATGCATTCGATTTGAGCCTTCAAGTTGTCATGAGTGAACATAATTGGATCAAACAGTTCAATCATGAAGGTCGTGACATATGGTGGTTAAAATGTCCCTTCACCAGGCACAACCCTTCGGATATCGAATGTGACTGTCAAGAATGTCTGGAGGATGAAGTTTAATATGTAGAAAAGAAAGCCAAACCCAAAAAGAAGAAGGGGAGATACTTAGAAAAGGAATTCCGTAAACGATATGAAGATGGGGATCCATCTATCGGTTTCCTTAGCCGACCAGGAAAATATGAATTCCTTGTCTCCTAATAACCTCAAGATTTGCCAACTCTACCTACTCCATCCAAAAAACAATACAACCCTCAAATATTCATGATGAGTCCATCGAGCTCCCGTCATACTCTAGAATTCCCATCACAACAACCCTTTGAAAAAGATGGTGTAAGCCATGCACCAAAAACACCAAAGAAAAAAGTTGTGTTGCCCACTAGAGAAAAGCCACCTACCATTGGTATTGAACTTACCATCAACTGGCACTCAAAAAATGCAATCATCTAGAACAAGGTGCTGACCAAAATCGACAATTCCCTAAAAAATGTTGCTCACACATAGACCAAGATGATGAGTAAGGTGTAGAACATTGAGATGGAAGTGGAACAAACATCTAATCAACATGCCAATCTTATCTAAGCCCTGGAATTACGATTGCAGAATATGCAGTATGAGATTTGTTCACTAGGCACCTCACTTTTCCACTTCTTTTCACAGCAACAAAAGTTAATGGCTGACACCAAAGAGCAAATCAAACAACTGAGACATGGACCTTTTGTGCCACAAAGAACCCAAAGCCACTCTCCAAAATCCTTCTTTTTCCCTATGTCGTCACAGACATACTCACCACCTAAATTGGCCCATCCAGGTACTACCTCTCCTTTCACAACATATGAACCCACATGCTATCTTCAAAAATCCAAAGAGGAAATTGAGTTTGACATTTTCAAATAGGTTTGGGAAAAGAAAGATGCTCTTGTAGCATAAAAGTAGGTCAAACGAAGGAAATAGGTTGGAGAAAGTTCAAAAGAGTCAGATCTAGAAAACTTGATGGTCTCAGATCAAGTTGTTTCAAACCTCTATGGCATGGAGGAAGATGATAGAACATGATCCAGTACTAAAGAGACAATAGATAGTGATCCTACTGAAGAAGCAAAGACTGAGTAAAGTGAGAATCTCTGACTAGACACTTCCGAGGAAGATAATCCACCGACATAGATGAACCGACCGACAAAACCAGAAGTTTCTGAAGTTGATGAAGATATAGACGGGATGACAGATGACCCAATTTTGGAAAGAAGACCAGAACAACCAACCGCCAAAATTGGTTGGAACTAGGTTCCATAATTTCACTCTCGATGATGTCAAGGTTTCAAAATGGCCTCAAAGGATCCAAGGTTTCCTTACATGGATGGTAACGAAACACTTGGTAGAACTAGAGAAGTATCTCATCCTGTCAGAATTCACGTCAAGGTTCTCCGACATCCTTAGAGATTGGTAGATCGCAGTGGGGATATACGATAAGAATACTTTCCTCATGTCCCAAGACTTTGCTTTCAACATCAGAATTCTACATGAAGTCTTTTGTGGAGATACAGGCCAGAGGCAAGAAAATCTACCAAAACAATTCTTCGAGATGAAATGCATATCATTCGACAGAGATGTCATTGATATTCATTTCCAAAAGATGGCGAAAATATACAGTGAACTTGGTGGACACTCAAGTTTGAAACAAGCCTTCGTTTCATCCTTGCCAAAGATGTTAGCAGGATGAACCATGACGATTGTCGAGCAAAAGTTCCAATCAATCACAATTCCCTAGGTCGGCTATATAAGGCATGCAATTTTCGTGGCACTAGAAGATATCTATATAAAGAGATCTGTTCTGAAGAAAATCATGCACAACAATCCATCACTTGATAAAGCTTGCAGCAGAACTAACCTAATCACCGGGTCTACTTGCTCATTCCATGCCCTTAGAAGGCGAAGAAAATTCAAAAAATACGAGAAGTTCAAATGGGAAAATCCTACTTGAGGAAGAACCAAATACATTAGGCGAACAAAATACTTTAGGAGAAAGAGTCCAGGAAGGTTCAGGAAGAATGACACATTCTTTTTCTGCGACGAGATCAGACACATTCCAAGGAACTGTCCTCAAGCTAAAAGATCTATCACACTTCTTACCGAGATAGAAGAATATGCTGACGTCAAGGACAATCATCTTGAATTAGTCCTTTCACCAGAAGATGAGCCATCATAGGACACTCTTATCTCCATGAACGTATATGAAGAACATGGGCATGACCACTACCAAATTTCATAGGCTGAGAAAGAAATCAACAGAATTATCAATATTCCTCAAGTCCAACTGAATGTTTATCCATCCAAATGGGATAAGCAAATTCAGGTCATTGCATTCATGGATACTAGTGCAGCATCATCGCTGATAAATCCAACAATCCTTCCTGATGATCAATGGATTTCCCATTTCAAGAACTTCAACACTGGCATCAAATGGAATCGTAACGACCACGGACATCACAAAACACCCGATAACAATTGAGTTCTTCCCAGGACTAAAATTCAGAATAAAGTTGTTCGGATAAGATGTCTTAAGAAAGGATCTCATAATTGGGTTCGATAAATTCTGACAACTCAAGGATCTACTCCACATCTGAGCCTATGGAATAGCATTCAAAAAGCAATTACTCAGAAGTCTCACGCCTATTCCAGATCACTAAGGATGAGCAGATCAGAGAGATCGAACAATAGTTGATGGAATAGTGATGAGCTGAATCTCATAAGGAGTGTATGAAGAAATGTAGAAACCCGCTCTAGCAGAATAAAGAGTTTTTCACCAAACTCCCATTCAAGAAAAATGAAAACATAAACCCAATGAAGGAAAGTCACTCTGGCATGAACTTAGAGCCCCTTCAGCTTGCAAAGAAGTAGTGCATTGAACTCATGGAGTTTGGACTGATCAAGCCATATGATTCTCAATGAGCATGCGAAGCCTTCTATGTCAACAAGAGAGCTGAGCAGACAAGAGGTAAACTCAGATTAGTCATAAACTATCATCCACTCAACCATTTCCTATACCTATACCAAATAGGCTTACCCTATTTTCACACTTAGCAAAAGCTCGATATTTTTCCAAGTTTGATCTTAAATCTGGATTTTGTCAATTTGGGATACATCCCGAGGAAAGAAAAAATAGGATTTTGCATTCCTGACCAACACTTCAAATGGAAGGTTATGCCATTTTGGTTGAAGCTTGCACCCTCTCTATTCCAAAAGGCCATGATCAAAATCTTTTAGCCTATCCTCCACACCTCACTAGTATACATTGATGATATCCTATTATTTAGTGATACTCTAGAGGAACACCTTTCCTTACTCCGTCATTTTCATGATTTACTAAGAGAAAATGGAGTCATTCTCTCTGCAAAGAAAATGTTCCTTGTTCAAAAAGATATTGATTTCATAGGGATGCATTTTAGTAAAGGAGCATACTGTCCAAGTCCGCAAATATGTCAAGAACTACTCAGATTTCCAGACAAAAACTTGACCAAAAAGCAGCTTAACCAATTTTTAGGGATCATAAATTATGTTAGAGATTTTATTCCTAAAGTCTCTACATATATTTTCCCACTTACAAAGATGCTGAAGAAGAATTCCCAAGCATGGGGTAAGGAGCAGGATGAAGCTGTCCCAGAAACAAAGCAGATGTCCCAATAGGTGAAGACTCTCCATATTCCTTCAGAAGGAAAGAAAATATTGCAGACTGATGCCAGCAGTGACTACTAGAGTGCGGTTCTTCTAGAAGAAAAAGATGGCCATATAATGTTATGCGGATATGCTAGCGGAAGATTCAAGGATTCAGAACAACACTATCATTCCACCTTCAAGGAGATTCTTGTTTTGAAAAATGGAATCAAGAAGTTCAACTTCTTCCTAATTCACACTGAATTCTTAATTGAAATGGATATGAAGGCATTCCCGAAGATGATCCAGATAAATTAGAAGTTACTTCCACATCCGTAAATTCTTAGATGGGCACAATGATTCTCGCCTTACAAATTCCAGGTGAAGCACCAGAAAGGGAAAGACAATTTCCTAGCAGACTTCCTATCTCGACTACATGAATTTGTAAAAAGGTTTTTTCTAGTTAACCCAAGTTGATGAAAGAACCAGCCGGCCAAGTATTCATGATTACCAACCCACCATGTCCTAGGTCATTGAGGCTGCCAAGCCATCCGCCAGACTTGTTTAGTCAATATGTAAACCCATACGATCCATCCATCTTGATCGAAAGACGGACTTTCTATGAGCTATAGATTTTTTGAAAGTGCGGAGGATCAATCCTAAATCCATATGGAGTCAACCCTGAATACCCATTCTTTCACGTGTTCATACCACTTGCCAATGATTATCCACAGGAACTCTTATGGTTCTTCTGGTACCTATGTCACTAGTATTACATTCTGATGGAATTCAAGTGCAATGTATTCAGGGACTTTGACAAGATTGAATCATCTTTGAAAATATTTCTATAATAGTTTAGGTCGTTGAAGTAATGGGTTCAATGTTTCAAGAATTCATACTATGCAAAGGTATTCATTCTACGTGAACCAATAAAGTTAATCGACGGGAAAATCAATGCCGAGCCATAACTCTCTTTCTGTTGGCGGATTCCAATCTCTTTTTTGTCCTTGGAAGACGAATACTACGAAGCATAAAGGTTTATATTCTAGAAAAATAAGTTCATTCCAAAAGAGGTTTCGCCAAAATAATGGGCTCCATGGAACTAAATTGATAAACATCCTCACTTGGAAGTAGTCCGAAAAATAGCAAAGGAATATCAAACACCCTACGAGATCACCAGAGATGAAATTACTCAGGCCATTACACGGATTAGCCTGAATATCCCATGAAATACTCCATCACGGAGCTGTCAAAATATGGAGCACGCCATGTTAGGAACGTCAAGCAGAAAATGTTACTTCACCAGATCGTTGTAACGGAGCTTGCATGTTACTAGCTTCTTCGACGGAAAACATGGCTTCTGATGGAATTCAGGTGAAATATTCTCAAACCCACCAGTGGAACCTCCAAACGTTGTCCCAACGGATAATGGTTGATGATGTATGAAAGATGTGTCCAGAATCTGGAAGCTCACCGCCTTAGACGACCCGCCGAAATTTACTACCCATGTGAAAATAAAAGCGGGCCCCACTTCACATGCCATCACATGGACTTCCTTGTAGATATTAGGCTAGCCGTTTTATTAGGCCATTTGTTTTATTAGGCGTCTGTTGTTATTAGGCTTTGTAGATGAGTTTGCTTCATTATGCATGCCAGATTTATTTTTGTTAAGCCATGTAAATAGGTGTGTCATTTTTGTTTTGTTAGTATTTCTAGAAAGGTGTGTCGAGTCTATCTTTTATTGAGTCTTATCTTGTAGTCTTCTAACCCCTATATAAAGGAGGCTAGGTTTCCATTGGAAGTCATAGTAGAGCGCATCTAGTTGAGTCTTGTAAAAATTTTCTATGTTCAATAATATGAGTCTTTGCTAAATTCTCTCTTGTTCTTCCTTTTAAAAGGCATGTTATGTGTCACGACCTGAACTTACACCCGAATTGTAGACACGGGACAAGGGACCCCGAGGGACCCCAAGTCGACCCATGACCCATGCATACAACTAATCTCATTCAAATAAGCAGAAAGATA
Organism: Datura stramonium; assembly: GCA_018107945.1. NCBI lineage: Eukaryota > Viridiplantae > Streptophyta > Magnoliopsida > Solanales > Solanaceae > Datura > Datura stramonium. The sequence goes on along the minus strand of JACEIK010000085.1, from coordinate 217,958 downwards.
ATCATAAAAATATTGTAGAAATGTAATTATAGCATAACATCGGGAAATACTAGACATATACATAGTTGAGCACTACATACTTGTCTCAAAGCCTCTAATATATAAGATGGGTTGATGGGACAACATCCCCAACTAACCCGACCAATACTAAAACATAAACAATATGAAAGTCTATCAAACAGCCCTCGGAACATGAGGACTCACCAATAAGCAAAAAGCATAAGATGAGATGGACTAAGGATGGGGACGAGCCTGAGATCGGGACCCTATATCATAAAACAATATAACATAGAAAGTATGTGGTCAGTACATGGAAGGTATCGAGTATACAAGATAAGTAAAACGAAAATTTTAAAGTAAAGTAAAGCTTGTAAATAGACATAGGAGAAGGACATCATGCTTACATCATAATCTTCGTAATAAAACATAAGGCTCAAGATTTTCAAATAATTCATAAATCATTCATAATCATAATCGTAAGTAAACATGAACAAAACATAAATTGAGCCAATAACATAAATATAAAAATGCATAAGACATGCGAAACAATGGGAGGACTCGTCATAATTGACACCATCATGGTAGAGCCTTTAATGATGCCCCAACTATCTCACTCAAGTGGGCAGAGCCAACCCTCGCTTGCCAGGCGAGGGTCGTGCATTAGGCATGATATCACATTTGAGGGAATCATTATAAATACAATATATCATTAGAAAGCAACGGTGGCACGTGGTTATGAGACAACGGCGTAGTCCATTGAACACCGAGTTGCTCGGTGGTAGACATGACTCCAAAAACATGCATATAGGCTCATACATAAATCAATAACATCATGCATTAAGATTCATTGGCTATAATATAATATTTATCATCATTGATCCCCTTTAAAATATGCTTAGCAAAGAATCGTAGGCCCTTTTAATTGTCCAGCATTGTAGATCGATGAATCAAGTAATCCGCTACATAAATCATAAATCATTCTTCAACATGCGGGCATTTCCCAATACTTCATCATGTTAAATTCATTCAAAATTTGCTCATAAACATGGGTAACTTGGAAATCATGCTTTTCAGTCATCAATAAACTCAAATTATAGAGTAGTCACCATAAATCGTAACTTTCATGAACTCTCATCAAATGGGAATTTCAGATTTAAAAGATTGAAACATGATCTTAAAATAATATAAAACCAGCCCATCGTTCATAATTCAACAACCTAAACTCAATTAAATAAAACCCATAAAGAGAAAATATATTTTCATGCATTTGAGTAAAACCCCATAGACTTGAAGAGGAGGATTCATTATTTAAATTGAGATTTGGGAATGGGTGGGGAAGAATTTCACCCATTCTAAAACCCTACATACCTGGGAATGGATTGATTTCGAGGTTCCTTGAATACCCACAAAGAAATTGATTGAAATTTGGGGAAGAAGACCTTGAATCGCCAAAAATATCTCTAAGCTTTTGCATGAGAATGGGCATGCATAAAGGACATAACTCATCTTATCTCACTAAGAAAAATACCCAAAAGGATGTAGATTAGGCCTTAGGGACTTAGGAATTACAAAAACACCCTTATTAAAACGCAGGAAATTTCTGGTCGCCAGCCCCCATGAGGGACCTCATGGGTCATTCCCACAGGACACGACTCGTGGCCATGGTCCGTTGAGTCCACTTCCCAAAACATCAAAGGGGACCCCACAGGTGACTTCACGAGTCATGAGGCCTGACCACGACTCGTGGTCACCTTCTGTGGCCTACACTGCCCATCCCAACATGCCAAAACATCCAAGGTAGACCACGAGTAACCTCACGAGTTGTGAGGTCTAACCAACACTCATGGTCAGGCCAGTGGCCTCCTCACTAAGGCCTTGCCAAACCATGCTTACCACGAGTCACCTCACGACTCGTGGTCACTCCTCACGGGTCGTTTTGTGACCTGGTGAAAATTTTCAGTTTTTCTCCATTTTTACTTCTGGGTCTGATCCTTGGGTTCCCGGGGTTTAACAATATCTCCCCCTTGGGAACATTCGTCCTTCAATGTAAGAAACATGCTGAAAACTCATAAACAAGCTATCACCATATACAATTACCGGTCATTTAAGCCGAAAACGAATGGAATGACTACGTCCAAAAAGAACTACATAGTTGACCTAAATTCAGATATCAATACATATACCATATCATAAAATAAACTTGTACACATGAACGGAACAGGAAAAGATGATTAAATGTTTAGAGAAAAACTGATACCTCAAACTTAAACTGAGTCGGTAGGGAACAAATGAGGGTATTTAGCTATCATATCTGCTTCAACTTCCCATGTAGCACCCTCAACATGCTGATTTCTCCATAATACTTCAACTAAAGCTACTTCTTTGTTCCTCAGCCTCTGAACCTAACGATCCAAGATCTCCACCGGAATTTCCTTATAGTTTAGGCTATCCTTTACACCAACACTGTCTACCGGGACTACTAAATCTTGATCACACAAGCAGTTTTTCAAGAGCGATACATGAAACACGGGATGAACTGAAGCTAATTTTGAAGGCAAGTCCAACTCATAAGCCACCTCACCAACTCTCCTTATAACTTGGTAAGGACCAACGTAGCGGGGACTGAGTTTTCGATTTTTTCCGAACTGCATGACCCACTTCATGGGAGATACCTTTAGAAATACCCAGTCGTCCACATCAAACTCAAAATTTCTTCTCCTCACTTCAACATACAATTTATGACGACTCTGAGAGGTTTTTAACCGGTGCCTTATCAACTTTACCTTTACCATGGCCTCATGAATCGAATAAGGTCCTATTATGGCTGCCTCGCCAACCTCAAACCATCCAATAGGCGATATACACCTTCGCGCGTATAGAGCCTCGAACGGTGCCATCTGGATACTAGAGTGATAACTGTTATTATAGGCGAACTCGATCAAGGGCAAATGATCATCCCAGCTACCTTTGAAATCCATAACACATTACCTTAACATATCCTCAAGGGTCTGAATGGTTCGTTCTGCCTGGCCATCTGTTTGCTGATTGAAGGCTGTACTAAGCTTAACTTGCGTCCCAAGTCCTCTTTGAAAAGGATGCCAAAATTGAGAGTTAAACTGAGTACCTCTGTCTGAAATAATAGACAAGGGCACTCCATGAAGTCGAACCAACCCCCAAATATACAACCTAGAATAATCATCCGCTAAATTTATGGTCTTGACCGGTAGGAAGTGTGCCGCCTTAGTCAACCTATCTACCACCCCTTAAATGGAGTCATAGTGTCGGCGAGTACGAGGTAGGCCTGTGAAAAAATCCATATTTATTTCCTCCCACTTCCAAGTGGGAATGCTAATATCCTTAAGTACACCTCCCGGCCTTTGATGCTCGACTTTCACCTGCTGACAGTTTGGACATTTTTCTACGAACTTTGCAATATCCTTCTTCATACCATCCCACCAATAGATTTATCGCAAGTCCTTATACATCTTCATGGATCCAGGATAAGTGTAATATCCGGTACCATCTGCCTTATGCAATATCCGAACCCTCAAATTATCGAAGTCAAGAACACATAGTCGACACTAGTATCTTAGCACACCATCTCCCCCTTTGGAGAAGACCTCCACCTTCAGCTTCCTCAATATTGAATCCTTATCTTGCCTGGATTTAGCATCAACCACCATGGACGATTTTCTCCCGTTATGTACAACAACACTGCCATCGGTTGAGTCGATCAATCTAACTCCTAGTCTTGCAAGTCGGTGAACATCTTTCACCAACTCCTTCCTTCCCTCATCCACGTGGGACACACTTTCCATGGAGAGCCTACTAAGTGCATCTGCAACCACATTAGCCTTGCCCGGGTTGTAGAGTATACTCATGTCGCAGTCCTTAAGTAATTCCAACAACCTCCTTTGCTGAAGATTTAGATCTTTTTGTGTGAACACATATTACAAGATCTTGTGATCCGTAAATACATCCACGTGGACCCCAGACAAGTAATGCCTCCATATCTTCAATGCAAACACAACTGCGGCTAACTCATTTCATGGGTCGGGTAATTCTTTTCATGAAATTTCAGCTGTCTCGAGGCATATGCTATTACCTTCCCATGATGCATCAACACACATCCCAGTCAGACTCTCGAAGCATCACAATATACAACAAAGCCATCAGTACCCTCGGGTAAGGTCAACACTGGTGCTGAAGTGAGTAGGGTCTTCAACTCTTGGAAGCTTTTCTCACAAGCATCCGACCATTGGAACTTCACCTTTTTCTGAATCAACTTAGTCAAAGGGGCGACAATAGATGAGAAACCCTCAACAAACCTTCGGTAGTAACCTGCTAGGCCCAAGAAACTTTGAATTTCTAAAGGATTCACCGGTCTTGGCCAATTCTTCACCGCCGTGATCTTTTGGGAATCTACCCTTATGCCTTCACTTGATACCACATGTCCTAGAAATTCTACCGAGTTTACCAAAAATCCACACTTGCTAAACTTTGCATACAGTTGACGATCCATGAGGGTTTGTAGCACTATTCATAAATGAGTGGCATGCTCCTCCTTGCTCCGGGAGTATATAAGAATGTCGTCAATGAACACAATCACAAACGAGTCCAAATATTCTTTGAACACCCTGTTCATTAAATCCATAAAAGTTGCAGGGGCATTGGTTAGTCCGAAAGACATATCAACAAATTCGTAGTGGCCATACAGAGTCCTGAAAGCAGTCTTTGGGATGTCACTCTCCCGAACACTGAGCTGGTGATACCCGGACATGAGATCAATCTGTGAAAAGCACTTGACACCCTAAAGCTGGTCAAACAAATCATCGATCCTGGGTAAGGGGTACCTATTCTTAACGGTAACCTTTTTCAACTGCCGATAGTCAATACACATGCAAAGGGAACCGTCCTTCTTTCGAACAAATAGAACTGGTGCACCCCATGGAGACAGACTCGTTCTAATGAAGCCCTTATCCAACAGATCCTTTAACTGATCCTTCAATTCCTTTAGTTTGGCTGGGGCCATCCTGTAGGGAGGAATAGAGATAGGCTGCATATGGGGGAATAGATCAATACCGAAGTCAATTTCCCTCTCCGGAGGAACACAGGGAAAATCGTCAAGAAACACCTCTGTATATTCGCACACCACCGGAACTGACTGAATGGTCGGGGTCTCAGACTCCACATCCTTAACCCTAACTAGGTGTTACATGCAACCTTTAGATATCATCTTCCTAGCCTTAAGATAGGAAATAAACCGACTTGCTGGTACCGCCGAACTACCCTTCCACTCCAATATTGACTCAATTGAAAAATGAAATTCCACCATACGGGTCCTACAATTAATCAAAGCATAACATGTAAACAACCAATCCATACCAAAAATGACATCAAAGTCATTCATGGCTAACTCTACAAAGGTCTGCGGAGGTAACCTTATGCAACACCATGACTGAGCATTTTCTATATACTCGTTTAGCTATGACCGAATTGCCAACAGGGGTCGAAACTGAAAACGTTTCTGATAAGGTCTCGGGACTAACTACAAGGCTACTAACAATGTAGGGGTCACGAAAGACAAGGTAGCTCCCGGATCTAGCAAGGCATAAACGTTAATATGAAAGACATGCTACATACCAGTGACCACATCTGGCGACGTCTCCTGCTCTTGGCGCGAGGCAAGGGCATAGAATCGATTTTGGCGCTGTCCACGGCCTCCACTAGTCGATGCTCCCTGCGGAGCGAAACGGGCTGGAGCTGTTTCTATCCTGGTGTTCTGGGCATGACCCCTATCACAACCCTGTCTAGCATATGAGCAAGCTCGGTGCATTTGCCCAGATCTATCACACCCATAGAAAATATCTGAACCGAGAAAGCACACCCTGGCATGACTCTTGCCGCACTTCCCGCAGGCTGGAGAGGTATACTCTAACTGGGTGCCCCTCTGATCCCTCGACCCTGAAGCCCTATTCTTCTGATCACCCCTAGGCCTGGATGGAACACTAGCTGAGGACGATGCCGGGGCTAGTGATCCATGCCGAAACTATGGACGGTAGCCACCACCGGATCCCTAATGTGAAAACCCACGGCTGTCCATCTGAGCTCTCTTTGCCTCCCTCTCCCTCACATGAGTCGCCTCCATTTTCATGTGTACAAAACTATGCTAGGAAAATCCATATCCTGGTGGAGCATAGCAGTCCTACAATTCTTGTCTAAATAACCAGCCACACCATAAAAGAATCATCTCACCCGCGCCCTCTAATCCATCACTAACTCTGGGGAGTATTTTGAAAAATGAGTGAAATCTAGAGAATACTCCATCATTGTCATCTGTCCCTTCTTGAGGTTCACAAACTCAGCTTCCTTCAATTCCCTCATCTCTATAGGGAAGAACTTGCCGAGAAAAGCCATATGGAACTCATCCCAAATGATAGGGCCCGCTCCCGCTGCCCGCTATCCTTCCATTGCTTGTACCAAATATGAGCGACCTCTTTTTGTTGATAAGAGGCCATGTGCACACGCTCCTCATTTGTCACCCCCATAACCTGAGTGACCTTCAATATCCCTTTAATAAACTCGTGTGGATCATCGTCCACCATTGATCCCGTGAACTCAAGAGGGTTCATCCTCAAGAAGTCTCTAATCCGAGCCGCCAAAGCATTGCCATTTTGTGTTACCTACGCAACAGCCTGCTGTTTGACCTTAGTGGTCAAGTCCTACGCCAACATCTGAATAGCCGCCCGAAACTCAGCGTGGGTAGCTGACTTTGGTGCCTGGGGCTCTCGTATAGGTGGGGCTTACTGATGCCTATGGTCATTGCCATCACTATGGCCTTCATCATTTCTATTCGTTCTTCTGTTCATTCTTCTACGAGCCATAATTTTGCAATTGCGAATCGCTTGAATTAGAAGGATGGAAAGGCTTTTCATTGCAAAACATAGAACATGAAAGAATAGAACATTTCCTAAACATCTAGTAGCCTCTTTATCATAGGTGTGGCGTTCTTCACACCTATGAAAAAGAATCTAATTAACGCAGCTTTCAGACACCCTAGGACACTTCAAACCTATGGCTCTGATACCAAGTTTGTCACGACCCAAATGTACATCTGGATTGAAGACACGGGAAAAAGGACCCCGAGGGAACCCAAGTCGACCCATGGCTCATGCATACAACTAATCTCATTAAAATAAGCGAAAAGATAATCATAAAAACATAGCAGAAATGTAATTATAGCATAACATCAGGAAATACTGGACATATACATAGCTGAGCACTACATACTTGTCTGAAAGCCTCTAATACATAGGATGGGTTAATGGGATAACATCCCCAACTAACCCGACCAATACTGAAACATAAACAACATGAAAGTCTATCAAACGGCCCTCAGAACATGAGGACTCACAAATAAGATGAAAGCGTAAGTTCAAATGGACTAAGGATAAGGACGATCCTGAGATCCCGACTCTGGGTCATAAAACGATACAGCATAGAAAGTATGCAATCAGTACATGGAAGGTACCGAGTATGCAAGTTAAGTAAAACGGACATTTTAAAGTAAATTAAAGATCATATATAAACATAGAAGATGGACATCATGCTTACATCATAATCTTCGTAATAAAACATAAGGATCAAGATTTTCAAATCATTCATAAATCATTCATAATCACAACTGTAAGTAAACATTATAAAAACATAACTTGAGACAATAATATAAATATAAAAATGCATAAGACATGCGGAACAATGGGAAGACTCGTCATAACCGACACCATCATGGTAGAGCCTTTCATGATGCCCCAACTATCTCACTCAAGTGGGCAGAGTCGACCCTGGCTTGCCAGGCGAGAGTCGTGCATTAGGCGTGATATCATATTGTAGGGGATCATTGTCAATACAATATATCATTAGAAACCCATGCGGGCACGTGGTTATGAGACACCGGCATAGTCCTTTGAACGCCGGACTGCTCTGTGCTAGACACGACTCCCAAAAATATGTATATAGTCTCATAAATATATAAATAACATCATGCATTAAGATTCATTGACTAAATTATAACATTTATCATCATAGATCCCCTTTAAAACATGCTTAGCTAAGAATCATAGGCCCTTTTCATCGGCCAACATTGTAAATCGAGTAATCTGCTTCATAAATAATAAATAAGTCTTCAACATAAGGGCATTGCCCAATACTTCATCAAGTTCAATTCTTCAAAATATGCTCATAAATATGGATAACTTGGAAATCATGCTTTTCTATCATCAATAAACTCAAATTATAGAGTAGTCACCATAAATCATAACTTTCATGAACTCTCATCAAATGGGCATTTTAGATTTAAAAGATTGAAACATGATCTTTCAAGAAAATAATATACAACCAGCCCATCATTCATAATTCAACAATCAAAACTCAATAAAATCAAACCCATAAAGAGAAAACACATTTTCATGCGTTTAAGTAAAACCCTGTAGACTTGAAGAGGAGGATTCATGATTTAAATTTAGATTTGGGAATGGGTGGGAACAATTCACCCATTCTAAAATGCTACATACCTGGGAATGGATTGATTTCGAGGTTCCTTGAATACCCACAAAGAAATTTATAAAATTCGGGAAGAAGGTCTTGAATCTCCCAAAATCTATCTAAGCTTTTTTCATGAGAATGGCATGCATAAAGTACTTAACTCATCTTATCTCACTCAGAAAACTACCCAAAGCGACGTAGTTTAGGCCTTAGGGACTTAGGATTTACGAAAACACCCTTATTAAAACGCAGGAAATTTCTGGTCACCAGTTCCCAGGGAAGACCTCACGCGTCGTTGCCACAGGGAACGACTCGTGGCCATGGTCCGTTGAGTCCACCGCCCAAAACATCCAAGGGGACCCCACGAGTGACTTCACGAGTCGTATGGTCAGACCACGACTCGTGGTCACCTTCCATGGCCTACACTGCCCATCCCAACTTTCCAAAATATCCAAGGTAGACCACGAGTAACCTCACGAGTCGTGAGGTTTGACCACGACTCATGGTGAAGCCCTTGGCCTCCTCACTCAGGCCTTGCCAAACCATGCTGACCACAAGAACCTCACGACTCATGGTCACTCCTCACGTCTAACCTCATGGGTCGTTCTTTAACCTAGTGCAAATTTTTAGTTTTTCTCCATTTTTACTTTCAGGTCTAATCCTTGGGTTCCCGGGGTGTAATAGTATGGATGATCCTTGAAGTAGTATAGGGCCTCGACACGTCGGGTAAGAAAGCTTGTTCCATGTACAATAGTTTTCTGAAGTTTATAAACAACTAAATTTATAAGTAGATTAAAAGATTTCCTGAGTTGTGTAGCTTTGCAAACCATCCAGGTGGATGTAGAGGCCAGCCCCTTTTTGTAGGGAAAATTTTTTATGTCTGATGAAATTTACGGTTCGACTAACTTGGCAAGCCGTCCTCCGGGTTGTTGAATCCGGGTTTTTTTTCAAGCTGTCCTTGGGGATGTTGAAGCCCAGTCCCCCTTCATAGGAAAACTATTGTGCCTTAAATCTCGCCGCCTTGCCTGCTGTTTCCTCGCCTTGTGCCCGACTTCTGAGGGTCAAAGCCGTCTCTTACCCCCAGTGGTATTTGAGCCAGACCCATCCTTTTGGAGGGAGGAGCAGTTTGAATAGCTATGAGTGAGTCTACGTCTAGTCCTTGTACATATTCTTCTTTGTCTAGTCTTTGTAAATCTGTCACCAAAGTCTGGTTACATATTCGTTCTTTAGTTCAACATAAATCGAAAGGGGTAAGGGAATATGTTGTTGCTTCGAAACTCAATCAAAATCCTATTGTTATTACTTAACAAGAACAATTTGTCACCCTACAGATTCCCGATGATTTTCCAAAGCAACAGAAAAATCACGGATTCACCCATATTTATTTTGGTGTTGTCCAAATCGCCTTGTCATCATGGAAGGAAAGGCAAACTTGTTGTTGCATGCCTTTCATTCCTTGATACTCGATACCAAGAGTACCAACATGCAAATTTGGGTAAAACTAAGGTCACCTTGAACGTTGGGACAATCTTTGTCACTTTATATCCAAACATTAGAAAGTCCCTAAGCGACCCATATCTGACAAAAGCCTTAAATATCCAAGTCCAAATACAGGGAGCTCCACAAACTATAGATGCTATCTAGGCAACTCTTCACTATCAAATAGCTTGGCGTGTTAAGAACCATGCCATGGATCCTTCATTTCCGGGTGGAGATGATGCTTTATTGCTACATAGAGATGCCACCAATGGAACTACCACATGCACCCAAATACCCAGAAAATACCAAAGGAAGAACTTGTGAAAATTCTTCATTACTCATGCGTTACCAACTATGAGCGGATGAGAGAACCTCATGTTGAACCTCTTCGATCCATAGAACCAATCTTTGTCAAAAAAGAAGATAAAACTGTAGCAATCAGCTTTGACCACTCTCATCTCCAAAAACCAAACAACCCAACCTTTTCTCTTAAGATTTACCAGCCTACATCCGAACCTTTGCCTAAAGATGAAGATGATCCATTCAATTGGAGCCTTTGAGCTGTCATGAGTAAACATGATTGGATCAAACGGTTCAATCATGAAGGTCATGACATATGGTGGTTCAAATGTCCCTTCACCGGGCCCATCCCTTGGGATATTGAATGTGATTGCCAAGAATGTCTGGAAGATGAAGTTGAATATGTAGAGAAGAAAGCCAAACCCTAAAATAAGAAGGGGAGATGATCAGAAAAGGAATTCCATAAGAAATATGAAGATGGGGATCCATCTATAGGTTCCGTTAGTCATCAAGGAAAATATGAATTTCTTGTCTCCTACAAATCTCAAGATTGGTAACCTCTACCTACTCCATCCAAAAAACCATACAACCCACAAATGTTCTTGATGAGTCCATCTAGCTCCAGTCATACTCAAGAATTCCCATCACACCAACCCTTTGAAAAAGATGGTTTAAGGTATGCACCAACAATACCAAAGAAAAATATTGTGTTGCCTACTATAGAAAAGCCACCTACTAGTGATATTGAGCCTACCATCAACCGACAATCAGAAAATGCAATCTTCCAAAATAAGGTGCTGACAAACATCGACACTTCCCTAAAAAATGTTGCTCACACACAGACCAAGATGATGAGAAAGGTGGAGAAAGTTTAGAAGAAAGTGGAACAGACATCCAATCAACATGCCAGTCTTATCCGAGCCCTGAAATTACGACAGCAGAATATGCAGTATGAGATTTTTCCAGCAGACACCTCACTTTTCCACTTCTTTCCACAGCAACAAAAGGAAATCGCTGACATCAAAGAGAAAATCAAACAACTCAGACATGGACCTTTTGAGCCACGAAGAACCCAAAGCCACTCTCCAAAGTCCTCCTTTTTTTACCGTATCCCGTCATAGATATACTCACCACCTAAATTGGCCCCTCCAGGTACTACCTCTCCTTTCATTCCACATGAACCCATATACTACACTGAAAAATACAAAGAGGAAACTGAGTTTTACATTGAAAAATGAGTCTAGGAAAAGAGAGATGCTCTTGAAGCAGAAAAGCAGGCCAAACGCAGGAAAGAGATTTGAGAAAGTTCAAAAGAGCCAGATCTAGAAAACTTGATGATCTCAGATCAAGTTGTTCCGGACCTCTATGGCTTGGAGGAAAATGATAGAACAAGATCCAGTACTGAAGAGACAACAGATAGCTATCCAACTGAAGAAGCGGAGACTGAGTCAAGTGAGCATCTCTGACTAGACACCTCCGAGGAAGACAATCCACCGATATACATGAGCCTACCAAGAAAACTAGAAGTTTCTGAAGTCGATGATGATCTAGACAGGATGAAAGATGACCCAATCCCGGAAAGAAGACCAGAACAACTAACGTCAAAATTGGTTGGAACTAGTTTCCATACTTTCACTCTCGATGATGTCAAGGTTTCAAAATGTCCTTAAAGGATCAAAGATTTCCTTACTTGGATGGTAACAAAACACTTGGTAGAATGGGAGAAGTATCTAATCCTATCAGAATTCACGTCAAGGTTCTCAGGCATCCTTAGAGATTGGTGGACCGCACTGGGGATATATGACAAGATTACTTTCCTCGCGTTCCAATACTTTTCTTTCAACATCAGAATTCTACATGAAGTATTTTGTGGAGATACAGGTCAAAAGAAAGAAAAGATACGAAGACAATTCTTCGAGAAGAAATGTGTATCATTCGACAGAGATGTCATTGATATACATTTCCAGAAGATGGAAAAAATATACTTTGAACTTGGTGGAGACGCCAGTTTGAAGCAAACCTTTGTTTCGTCCTTGCCAAAGATGTTAGCAGGACGAACCATGATGATTATCGAGGAAAAGTTTCAATCAATCACAATTCCCCAAGTCAGCTATATAAGGCAAGCAATTTTCATGTCGCCGGAAGATATTTGTATAAAAAGATCTATTCTGAAATATGTCATGCACAACAATCCATCCCTTGATAGAGCTTGCAGCAGAACTGACGTAATAACCGGGTCCAGTTGCTCTTGCCATGCCCCAGAAGGCAAAGAAGATTTATGAAATACAAGAAGTTCAAATGGACAAAGCCTTCTTGAGGAAGATCCAAATACCCCAGGCAAACAAAATACATTAGGAGAAAGCATCCAGGTAGGTTCCAGAAGAATGATAGATGTTTTATCTACCACAACATCGGACTTTGCAAAGAACTGTCCTCGAGCTAAGAGATCTATCCTACTTCTTACCGAGATAGAAGAGTATGCTGGCGTCAAGGACAATGATCTTGAATTAGTCCTTTCATCAGAAGATGAGCCATCAGAGGACACTCTTTTCTCCATGGACGTATATGAAGAACATGGGCATGACCATTACCATATTTCAGAGGCTGAAGAAATCAACAACATTATAAATATTCCTCAACTCCAGCTGAATGTTTATCCAACCAAATGGGATAAGCCAATTTAGGTCATTGCATTCATGGATATTGGGGCAACATCATTGCCGAGGAATCCAACGGTCCTTCCTAATGATCAGTGGATTTCCCATTTCAAGAACTTCAACACAAGATCAAATGGAATCTTGACGACCATGTTCATCACAAAACACTCGATAATAATTGAGTTCTTCTCAGGACTAAAATTCAGAACAAAGTTGTTCGGATCAGATGTCCCAGGAATGGATCTCATAATTGGGTTTGACATCTATAGACAACTCAAGGATCGACTCAACATAGGAGCCTATTGAATAGCATTCAAAAAATAATTCAAGCCATACTCAGTGGTGTCATGCCTATTTTAGATCACTAAGGACGAGCAAATTAGAGAGATCGAGCAACAGTTGATGGAACATTCATGTGCTGAGTCTCACAAGGAGTTTATGAAGAAATGTAGAAGTCCACTCTGGCTGAATGAAGAGTTTTTCATCAAACTCCCATTCAAGAAGAATGAAAACATCAACCCAACCAAGGCAAGCCACTTTGGCATGAATCCAGAGCACCTTCAGCTTTCAAATAAGGAGTGCGCTGAAATCATGGAGTTTGGACTAATCGATCCATCTGATTCTCAAGGGGCATGTGAAGCCTTCTATGTCAACAAGAGAGCTGAGCGAACAAGAGGAAAAATCAGATTAGTCATAAACTATTAGCCACTCAACCATTTCCTCCAAGATGATAAATTGCCTATACCAAATGAGCTTACCCTATTTTCACACTTATCCAAAGCTAGATATTTTTCCAAGTTTGGTCTTAAATCTAGATTTTGGCAATTGGGGATACATCTTGAGGAATGACCAAAAACAAGATTTTGCATTCCCGACCAACACTTCCAATGGAAGGTTATGCAATTTGGGCTAAAACCTGCACCCTCTCTATTTCAAAAATTCATGAGAAAAATCTTTTAGCCTATCCTCCACATGTATCTAGTATACATTGATGATATCCTATTGTTCCGTGATACTCTAGAGGAACACCTTGCCTTACTCCGTCATTTTCATGATATAGTAAGAGAAAATGGGGTCATGCTCTCTGCAAAGAAATGGTCCTTCTTAAAAAAGAAATTGTTTTCTTAGGGATTCATTTTAGAAATAGAGCATATAGTCCAGGTCCGCACATATGTTAGGAATTACTCAAATTTCCAAACACCAACTTCACCACATAATAGCTTTAACAATGTTTAGGGATCATAAATTATGTTAGAGATTTTATTCCTAAATTCTCTACATATCTTTCTCCACTTCAAAAGATGCTCAAGAAGAATGCCCAAGCATGGGGTAAGGAGCAGGATAAATCTGTCCAAAAAAAAAAAGAAAATGTCCCAAAAGGTGAAGACTCTCCATATTCCTTCAAATGGAAAGAAGATACTACAGACTGATGCCAACAATGAATACTAGAGTGCGGTTCTTCTAGAAGAAAAAAACGGCCATAAAAAGATATGCGGATATGCTAGCAGAATATTCAAGGATTCAAAATGACACTATAATTCCACCTTCAGGGAGATTCTTGTTGTGAAGAATGGAATCAAGAAGTTCAACTTCTTCCTAATCCACACTGAATTCATGATCAAAAAGGATATGAAGGCATTCCTTAAGATGATCCGGATAAATCGAAAGATACTTCCACATCCCCAAATTCTCAAATGGGCACAATGGTTCTCACCCTACAAATTCCATGTGAAGCACTTGAAAGGGAAAGATAATTTCCTAATAGACTTCCTATCCCGGCCAGAAGAATTCATAAAAACGTTTTTTCTAGAGAACCCAAGATGATGAAAGAACCATCCGACCAAGTATTGATGATTACCAACCCACCAGGTCCTAGGTCATCGAGACTGCCAAGCCATCCACCGGACTTGTTTAGTCAATATGTACACTCATTCAATCCATCCATCCTGATCAAAAGACGGACTTTCTACAAGCTACAGGTCTTTAGAAATTATGGAGGATCCATCCTAAATCCATATGGAGTCAACCCGGAATACCCGTTCTTTCACGTGTTCATACCACTTGCCAATGATTTTCCACAGGAACTCTTATGGTTCTTCTGGTACTTATGCCACCAGTATTACATCCTGACGGAATTCAAATATAACGTATTCAGGGACTTTGAAGAGATTGAAACAACTTTGAAAATATTTCTACAATGGTTTAGGCCGTAGAATTACTTGGTTCAATGTTTCAAGAATTCATACAATGCAAAGGTATTCATGCTACATGGACCAATAAAGTTAATCGACAAAAAAGTCCATGACGAGCCAAAACTCTCTTTTTGTTGGCGATTTCCAGTCTCTATTTTGTCCTTGGAAGACAAATACTATGAAGCACAAAGGTTTATCTTCCAGAAAAATAAGTGCATTCCAAAAGAGGTTTCGTCAAAAGAATGGGCTCCATGGAACCACATTGATAAACTTGCTCCCACCACCCTGCTATCTTTTCATTGTTTAAACCAAACATGCGTTACCCCTTTCAGTTGATAAGAGGCCAAGTCAATGCACTTCCCATTTCCAACCCCATGACCTGGGTGATCTTAAGAATCACATCAATGAATTCATGTGGGTCCTTATCTACTTTCGACCCAAGAAACTCTAGTTGGTTCATTCTCAGAAAATCTCTGACCCGAGCCACCGCTGCATTCCCGTTCTAAGGGAGATATGCCACCGCCTTTTGATTGACCTGGGCGATCAAGGCCTGTGGTAACATCTGTATGGCTGCCCTGAATTCACTGTGGGTAACCGACTCTGGTGCATGCTCCTCATGGGCTGGTGGGGCCTGATGGTGCCCCTCTTTGTTGCCGTTATAGTGGCCATTTCTATTTATCTTTCAATATACTCAACGTGGAGGCATGATTCTACAAACGTATATTACACGAGTTAGAAGGATAGATAGACATTCCATCTCACGATATGAGATCATGAAAGAAGGGAAAATTTCCTAAACGTTTCATAGCCTCTTCATCATAAGTGTGGCGCGTTTCATACCCATGAAAAATACTCTACTCAACATGGCTTTTGGACACCCTAGGACACTTCAAACCTATGGCTCTGACACTAAGTTTGGCACAACCCGAATGTAGGCCCGGATCGAGACATGCGGCAAGGAACCCCAAGGAACTCCAAGTCAATCCATGGCATGAACATTCAACTAACTCAATCAACAAAAGCGAAAGATTCAACATGCGTAATATAGCGGAAGTATAAACATGGAATAAGATCTGAAATACATCATATGCATTTAAAACAAAATAAACACTATGTCCGAGAAAGCCTCTATCACATAAGAATTGATGGGATAAGAACACAACTAACTCTCTAAACTGAAACTGAAAATACACCAGCATAACTAAAATAAGGAGGAGCCCTCGTTAGATGAGGACTTACCCACAGAAACTGATGCTACTTAGGAAGCTAGCAAGGGTCGAGGCTGAATCTGAATACTGTGGCCTGTATCATGAAATGATACAACATAGAGTATGTGGTCAGTACGTGGAATGTACTGAGTATGCAGGCTAAGTAAAACGGACATTAAAATACATAAAAATGCATAAGAATAGTACAACATTATCATAAAATAAATATCATAATGTAACATAATGCTCAAGGTTTCAAGACATTCATAAATCATTCATAATTATACTCTCGAGAGAAAAGCTTTAGTGAACATGACTTAAGCCAAAGTATATAATCATAATCATTCATAAATCATGAGGAATAGTAGGAGATTCTTAGAACCAACATACCCTATATGAGCACACATGGAGCCGAACCTGTAAACCCCTAGCCGAGAGGGTGTTCGTACCTTGCCAAGGGTAGAACCATGAAAGGCGTGATATCACTCATGAAAGGCCCATTTGGGGAAAAAGGGACAGTCTCAAGAAAGGTCCCATCATGACCTACGGTGGCACGTTTTGAGATTTGGGACAAAATCTGAGCCCCGTACCTACTCGGTGTTAAATACTACTCCCAAAACACATATACTGCTCATAGTATAATATACATGAGATTCATAGTCTAGTTAAATCATGATAATCATAAACGTGCTTGTATATATGTGAACTAGACATAAAGATGAGACCCTTGAGTCAGCCATAATAATAAATCGTAAATCATGAGGTTCATGCATACTTGCAAAACATGTATATACTTAGTAACCATAAATTCATGATGAGCATTTGACTAAATCCATATCATGAATCATATATCATGATGGGTTAAAGAAAATCAAAATCATGGTAAAATCATAAGTCGATTTAACATAGAACATGCATAATTGGGTATAATTTAATAGAAATTTAAATCAATAAATTTAAAATCGAATTAGTTGTAAAATATGCCCATGATTCATAAAATACGACGTAAAACATGAGAGGTAGTAGCCCATAGATAGATCATTAGAGTTTCATAAGATTTAGGATAAAACCCCATAAGATATTCAAATAAAATTTCATGAATTAGGACAGATTGGGCATGGGTGTGAACAAATTCACCCACTCATAACCCTACATACTTGAGAGACTTGGATTCTATCACACCCTTACTTGCCCAAGATGAATTGAAGAACAATTGATGAAGAACCTTGGGGTTTTATGCTTGATCACCCCCACATTCTTGAATTTTGCATGCATGGGTTTTGAATATATTAGAATGACTTAACCTATCTTAAGACACCCTGAAATATCTTAAAACGACGTAGTATAGGACCCTAGAGCTTAGGAATGACGATAATACCTTTACTAAATTTGAAGTTAAAAATTGACTGTCAGTCCCAATGAGAGACTGGATGAGTCTTTGTCCTAGGGGATGAGTCGTGGCTTGTTGTCTTCGTGTGCACTATCCATTTTCCTCCACAGGTCCCCACGAGGGACCTAACAAATCGTGGTTGGTGACCACGACTCGTGGTCACCTATCGTGGCTTCCATTGGAAAAAATCCCATTGACCCTTGACTGATCTTGACCACGACTGACTGAAGGAGTCATGGGGTTTGACCATGACTCATGGTCATTCTCGTGGTGTCTTCCCATCACAAAATTTCTGAACTTGAGGCCAACCCCTCACCATGAGTCACCTAACGACTCGTGGCAACCTCCCACGGGTCACAGAATGACTCGTTCTATGACCTTGTGTGGATTTTCCAGATTTTCTCCATTTCAACTCTTGGGTATGATGTTAGGGCTTTCGGGGCATTACGCTCCTCCCCAGTCACCCCCATAATCTGGGTGATCTTCAGAACCTCCTCAATGAACTCATGCGGATCCTCGTCCACCTTTGATCCAAGAAACTCCGGGGGGGGGGTCATCCTCAGAAAATCTCTAACTCTTGCCGCCGCCGCATTCCCGTTTTGAGGGACATGTGTTACCACCTACTGATTGACTTATTGGTCAAGGCCTGAGCTAACATTTGAATGGATGCCTGAACTCAGTTTGGGCAACCGTCTCAGGTACGTGTTCCTCAGCAATCGGTGGGGCTTGTTGGTGCCCGTCGCTGTTGTCGTTCCACTTTTTTGTTTCTCCTTCCATTAAATGTGTGGGGTGGCATGATTCTGCAAATACTATAGCACAATTTAGAAGGATAGAGAGATACTTCACCACACGACATAGATCATTAAAGAAAGGAACATTTCCTAAATTTTTCGTAGCCTCTTCGTCATAAGTGTTGCTCCCTTCACACCCATGAAAAAGATGCTACTTAACGCGGCTTTCGGACACCCTAGGACACATCAAAACCTAATGCTATGAAGCAAGTTTGTCACGATCCGAACATAGGCTAGGATCGAGACACGGAACAAAGAACCCTGAGAGGCTCCAAGTCGACCCACAGCATGAACATACATCTAACTCAATAATAGATAAGCGGAAGGTCATCATGAATAACATAGCGGAAGACTAAACAAATATAACATCTGAGTACATACATCAATCTAAAGCTGAATACAATCTATGTACGGAAAAGCCTCTAATACTGATGAGTTGATGGGACAAGACCTCAACTAACTCACTATAGTCTGTAAACTGAAAAGAAGAAATGCAAATATTAAGAAGGGCCCTTGCATGATGAGGACTCACCAACTGAGACTACGGCATGCTAACTCTGGGAATCTGGCTAGCGGCGGGACTAAGTCTGAATATCGGAGCCTTTATCATAAAATGATAAAACATAGAGTATGCGGTCAGTACGTGGAATGTACTAAGTATACATGGTAAGTAAAACTCCTAAGTAAGTAAAATCATTAAAACATGAATAATATAAAACATAATCAAGATAAGATTCTTAGAGTAGGGCTTGCGTGCTATTTTTCTGAAATCATGATATGATCATAACTGAATCGAATGACCCAAAGCTAAAAACTGAATAATCATAAGTAAGACTAAACATTGGGTAAAACCTACTGAAAATATAATGTCATGACTAATAACATGCATAACTGAAATCATGAGGAACAATGGGGGACTGGTCATATAACCGACATTACCACGATAGAGCTTACGTGGTCCCGACTATCACACTCAATTGGGCAGAGCCGTCCAAAACCTTGTCAGGGCTAAGGGCGATACCATGATATCTCTATCAAGCTCAACGCCCCTTGGGGGAAGGGGAAGCTCCAAAGGAGGTCCCAAATAATCTGATCATTCCTACATTGGTGCATATTTCTGAGGCATAGGGTTGACTGGCCCTTATCCTACTTAGTTCTAGACATTACTCTCAAAAATATGCATATGCTCTCCATCGTTTTTAACGAAGATGACCATCATCTTGTGACGAAGCTGACTCATAACATGCATACATAAATCTAAATCATAACAAGCGGAGCCTTGGCTCAAATCATACCACAAGCTAAAAATAGTGGGAGTCTAGACTCCAAAACCATGTGGTAAGCTAAATCATGAAGTCATAAAACATACTTGATCATATGGTCTTGTCCAATACTTAAAATGCTTGAAATCAACTTGATTCTCTTTGAAAATATGAACATAGACATGGGTATTTCGAAATCATACTTTTTTCACAAACATCTCATCATGCTTATACACATACTTCATAGATCTCAACTTTTATAGACTTTCATTGTCACGACCCGAACGTACACTCGGATCGTAGAAACAGGACAAGGGACCCCGAAAGATCCCAAGTCGACCCATGCAACATGCATACAGTTAATCTCATCTAAATAAATGGAATATTACACATAACTAAGAGAGGAAACGTAAACATAATGTAACAACCGGAAGCACCGGCATATACATAAGCTGAGTTCTACATCCTGTCTGAAAGCCTCTACTACATAAGATGGGTTGATGGGACAAATTCCCCAACTAACCCGACCAATACTGAAACATAAATAACATGAAAGTCTGTGAAGTGGCCCTCGAAACATAAGGACTCATCAATAGCTGAGAGCGAGAACTAAGATGAACTAAGGATGAGGATGAGCCTTAGATCCGGACCCTGTATCATAAAACGATACATCATAGAAAGTATGCAGACAGTATGTGGAATGTACCGAGTATGCAAGGTAAGTAAAACAGACATTTATAAGTATAACAACCTCATAAATAAACATAGGAGAGGGACATCATGCTTGTATCATAAACTTCGTAAGAAACATAAGGATCAAGTCTATCAAATCGTTCATAAATCATTCATTAGCATAATCATATTTAACTTTATCAAAACGTAACTTGATCCCATAACATAAGTATAAAAATGCATAAAACATGCGGAACAATCGGAGGACTAGTAGTAACCGACACCATCATGGTAGAGCCTTTCATGATGCCCCAACTATCTCACTCAAGTGGGCGTAGCCGACCCTGGCTTACCAGACGAGGGTCGTACATTAGGCGACATATCTCATTTGAGGGTATTATTATCAATACATTATAACATTTAGAAACCCACAATGGCACGTGGTTATGAGACACCTCCATAGTCCTTTGAATGCCGGGCTTCTCGGTGCTAGACATGGCTCCCAAAAACATGCATATAGGCTCATACGTAAATCAATAACATCATGCATTAAGATTTATTGGCTAAAATATAAAATTTATCATTATTGATCCCCTTTAAAACATGTTTATCTAAGAATCATAGGCCTTTTTCATCGGCCAATATCATACATCAATAAATCATGTAATTCGCTTAATAAATCATAAATCATTCTTAATCATGTGGGCATTGCCCAATACTTTGACATACTCAATTCCTTCAAAAATATGCTAATAAACATGGGTAACTTGATATCATGTTTTTGCATGATCAATAAACTCTAAATATTGAATATTCATCATAAATCATAGCTTTCATAAACCTTCATCAAATGGAAATTTCAAATTTAAAAAGATTGAAACATGATTTAAAGAAAATAAAATAAAACCTACCCATCATTCATAATTCAATAAGTAAAACTCAATTAAATCATACCTATAAAGAGAAATTATATTTACATACATTTGGACAAAACCACATGGAATTGAATAGGAGAATTCATGATTAAATTCGAAATTTGGGCTGGGTGTGGAAGAAACCACCCATTCTAAACCCTACATACCTGGAAATGGACTGATTTAAATGTTTCTTGACTAGCCACAAAGAAATTGATGAAAACTTGGAGAAGAAGACCTTGAATCTCCCTAAAACCTCTCTAAAGTTCTTGCATGAGAATGGGCATGCATTAGGGACTTAACACATCTTATCGCATTTAGAAAATAACACAAATGACGTAGTTTAGGGCCTTATATTGTGAAAAAGTCGAAAATACCCTTAATGAACTTGCCCTAAAAAATGGCCGGATAGATCCCACGGGTGGTACCAACGGGTCATGGAAACCACCCCGGCCCGTCATTTCTTCTGGTTGAATGCATAGCTGGAGACCCATTCTCAGAATCAAACAATGGACCGTCAGGACGGCCAGTCACTACAAACAACGGGTCATCATTTCCCTCAGTCAAACCCCACTGAAAAAACTAAATCTCCAACAACGATCACAACCCACGACTCGTGGTTCCTACTAACGTGTTGTTGGGACACCCGTTGAAAGTCACTTGCAAGGTCCAACTCCTTCCCACGACTGCTAATGATTGCTCGTTGTTTCCCACAACGAGTTGTCCTATCTCTCATGGTTTGCACCTCCAGTTAGACTGATCCGAGCCACGACTCCCAAGGACGACCGGTGGTATGTCACAATGGGTCGTCGAATCACTCGTTTTCTCCACTAACACCAGAAAACCTGAACCCACGATGGTTAACAACAGCTCCTGGTTTCTTACCACAGGTCGTTGTACCTGTCATCTTGTAATTCATCCCAACTTTCAGCAGTTTTGCATTTTTGCTTCCCGGGTCTACACCTAAGCACTTTCAGGGTATTACAGTATATCCCCCATTGGAACATTTTCCCTCGAATTTTAGAAACAAGCAGAAAACAACTACATGCAATTATCATACTCCAATACTGATTATTTTGACCGAAATTTTCACGGATTGACTATCTCCGAATAGATCGACATAGCTAAACTAATTTCATATTTCACATATACATTCATACACATAAAAGAAACTTGCACACATGAGCTGAACATGAATATTAGATAGAATCATAGAGTAAGACCGGTACCTCATGTCAAAACTGAGCCGTAAGAGAATAAATTTCGGTATTTAGCCATCATATCCTCATTGGCTTCCCGCCTACCTCCCTCAACATGCTGATTTCTCCATAAAACCTTAAGTGAGGATACTTCCTTGTTCCTTAGCTTACGTACTTGGTTATCTAATATTTCCATGGGTACCTCTTCATAATTGAGGCTGTCCTTTACACCAACATTGTCCGCTGGGACTACTAAGGCTGGATTACCCAAACACTTCTTCAAAAGCCACACATGAAAGACAGGATGAACTGAGGATAACTCTGATGGAAAGTCCAAATCATATGCTATCTTACCAACTCTTCTCACAAACCGATAGGGACCAACATAGCGGGGACTGAGTTTCCCTTTCTTTCCGAACCACATGACTCCCTTCATGGGAGATACCTTTAAAAATACCTAGTCGTCTACATCAAACTCCAGATCCCTTCTCCTCACATTAGCATATGATTTTTGATTACTCTGAGCGGTTCTTAACCGGTCCCTTATAAACCGAACCTTTACCATGGCCCCATGAACCGAATGAGGTTCTATCATGGCTTCCTCTCCAACTTCAAACCATCCGATGGGTGATCTACACCTTCATCCGTAAAGAGCCTCGAACGGTGCCATCTAGATACTGGAGTGATAGATGTTATTACAAGAAAAACTCAATCAAGGGCAAATGATCATCCCAACTACCTTTAAAATCAATAGCACATGCCCTCAACATGTACTCGAGAGTCTTGATTGTTCCTTCCACCTGGCCATCCGTTTGTGGTTGGAATGTTGTGCTGAGCTTAACCTGAGTCCCAAGTTCCTTCTGAAAAGACGACCAGAACTGGAATGTAAACTGAGTACCTCCGTCTAAAATAATAGACAAGGGCACTCCATGAAGTCGAACCAACTCTCGAATATACAATCGAGCATAATCATCTGCTGAATCTGTGGTATTGACCGGTAGAAAGTTTGAAACCTTGGTTAACCTATTGACCACCACTCAAATGGAGTCATATTGCCAGCGATTACGGGGTAGACTTGTAATGAAATTGATATAAATTTCTTCCTACTTCCAAGTGGGGATGTTGATATCCTGAAGTATGCCTCTCGGCCTTTGATGTTCGACTTTCACTTTTTGACAGTTTGGACACTTGGCTATGAACTCTGCGATATCTTTCTTCATACCATCCCACCAATAGATTTCGCACAAGTCCTGATACATCTTCGTGGATCCTGGATGGATGGAATATCTGGTACAATGTGCCTCGTGCAATATCCAAACCCTCAAACTATCAACGTCGGGAACACATAGTTGGCCCTGGTATCGTAGTACCCCATCTACCCCTTGGGAGAAAACCTCCACCTTTTGAATCCGCACTTCTTCCTTCAGCTTCCTCAAAGTCGGATCCTCATCTTGCTTAGATTTGACATCGACTACTAAGGATGATTCTGACCCATTCTGTACAATAACGCCTCCATTAGTCGAGTCGATCAATCTAACTCCCAGTCTTGCAAGTCGGTGGACATCCTTCACCAACTCCTTCCTTCCCTCATCCACGTGGTAAACACTCTCCATATAGAGCCTACTATGTGCATCTGTAACCACATTGGCCTTGCCCGGGTGGTAAAGGACACTCATGTCATAGTCCTTAAGTAACTCCAACCACCTCCTTTTCCGAGGATTTAGATCTTTCTATTAGAACACATACTGGCAGCTCTTGTGATCCGTATATACATCCACGTGGACCCCATATAAGTAATGGCGCCATATCTTTAATGCAAACACCACCGCAGCCAACTCGAGATCATGGGTCGGGTTATTCTTTTCATGAACTTTCAGCTGTCTCGAGGCATATGCTATTACCTTCCCACATTTCATCGGCACACATCCCAGTCTGACTCTCGAAGCATCACAATATACAATAAAGCCTTTGGTTCCCTCGAGTAAAGTCAACACTGGTGCTGAAGTGAGTCAGGTCTTCAACTCTTGGAAGCTTTTCTCACAAGCTTTTGACCATTGCAACTTTACCTTTTTTTTAGTCAACTTAGTCAAAGGTGCCGAAATAGATGAGAAACCCTCAAAAAATCTCCGATAGTATCCAGCTAGACCCAAGAAACTCCGAATTTCTTAAAGATTCGCCAGTCTAGGCCAATTCTTCACCTCCTCAATTTTCTAGGAATCTCCCTTTATTCCTTCTCTTGATACCACGTGACCTAGAAATGCCACCAAGTCTAGCCAAAATTCACACTTACTGAAATTTGCATATAGCTGACGATCCTTGAGTGTCTGAAGTACTACTCTCAGGTGAGTGGCATGCTCCTCCTTGTTCCGTGAGTATATAAAGATGTCGTCAATGAAAACAATCACGAACATGTCCAAATATTCCTTGAACACCCTATTCATTAGATCCATAAACATTTCGGGGGCATTGGTTAGTCCGAAAGACATAACAACAAATTTGTAATGACCATACCGAGTCTTGAAAGCGGTCTTCGAGATGTCACTCTCACCAACCCTGAGTTGGTGATATCCGGACCTGAGATTAATCTTGGAGAAGCACTTGGCACCCTGAAGCTGGTCGATGCTCCCTGCGGAGCAAAACGGGCTGGAGCTGCTGCTGTCCTGGAGGTCTGTGCACGACCCCTATCAATACCCTGTCTAGCATATGGGCACGCTCGGCGCATGTGCCCAAATCTACGACACCCATAGCAAACATCTTAATTGAGAAAGCACTCCCCGGCATGACTCTTGCCACACTTCCTACAAGATGGGGAGGTATACTCTAACTTGGTGCCCTTCTGATCCCTCGACCCTGAAGCCCTGCTCTTCTTATCACCCCTGTGCTTGTACGGAACACTAGCTGATGACGGTGCTGGGGCTAGTGTTCTCTGCTGAGATTGTGGATGGTAGCCCCCGCCGTACCTCTAATGTGAAAACCC
This sequence comes from Datura stramonium, assembly GCA_018107945.1. Lineage (NCBI taxonomy): Eukaryota > Viridiplantae > Streptophyta > Magnoliopsida > Solanales > Solanaceae > Datura > Datura stramonium. Next base: position 192,373 of record JACEIK010000085.1, on the reverse strand, counting down.
ACGGCTGTCCGTCCGAGCCCTCTTTTCCTCACTCTCCCTCACATAAGACGCCTCCATCTGTTGGGCGTACAACAATATGTGAGGAAAGTCCATATCTTGGTGGAGCATAGAAGTCTTTCAATCCTTGTTAAAATAACCAGCCACACCATGAATGAATTGGATCACCCGCGCCCTCTGATCCATCACTAACTCTGGGGCGTACTTTGAAAAATGAGAGAACTCAAGAGAATACTCCAGCACTGTCATCTTTCCTTGCTTGAGATTCAGAAACTCAGCTGCTTTATACTCCCTCATCTCCCGAGGGAAGAGCCTGTCGAGAAAGGCCATGTGGAACTCATCCCAGTTGATAGGGCCCACTCCTGCTGCCCTGCTGTCCTTGCATTGCTTGTACCAAATATGAGAAACCTCTTTCAGCTGATAAGAGGCCAAATCCACACACTCCCCATTTGTCACCCCCATAACCTGAGTGACTTTCAATATCCCTTCAATGAACTCGTGGGGATCCTCGTCCACCTTTGATCCCATGAACTCAGGAGGGTTCATCCTATAGAAGTCTCTAATTCGAGCCTCCACTCCATTGCCATTCTGTGGGACTTGTGCAATAGCCTGCTGCTTGACCTTAGTGTTCAAGGCCTGCGCTAACATCTGAATCGCCGCCCGAAACTCAGTGTGGGCAATTGGCACTGGTGCCTGGGGCTCTTGAATAGGTGGGGCTTGCTGATGCCTATGGTCATTGCCACCTTCATGGCCTTCATCATTCCCATTCCTATTTCGTTCATTCTTCTAGGAGCCATAATTTTGTAATCGCGAATAACACGAATTAGAATGATGGAGGGACTTTTCATCACACGACATAGAATCATAAAAGAAGGAAAAGTAGCCTGTTTGTCATAGGTGTGGCTCACTTCACACCCATGAAAAAGACTCCACCTAACGCGGCTTTCGGACTACCTAGGACACATCAAACCTATGTCTTTGATACCATGTTTGTCACGACCCGAACGTACACCGGGATTGTAGACACGGGACAAGGGACCCTGAGAGACCCCAAGTCGACCATGGAACATGCATACAATTAATCTCATCTAAACAAATGGAATAGTACACATAAATCATAGAGGAAACATAAACATAGCGTAACAACCGAAAGCACTGGGCATATACATAAGCTGAGTTCTACATCTTGTCTGAAAGCCTCTACTACATAATATAGGTTGATGGGACAACATCCCTAACTAACCCGACCAATACTGAAGCATAAATAACATGAATGTCTGTCAAACGACTCTCGAAACATGAGGACTCACCAATAGCTGAGAGCAAGAACTGAGATAAACTAAGGATGAGGATGAGCCTAAGATCCAGACCCTGTATCATTAAATGATACTGTATAGAAAGAATGCGGTCGGTACGTGGAATGTACTTAGTATGCAAGGTAATTAAAACGGACACTTAAAAGTAAAAAAACCTCATAAATAAACATAGAAGAGGGACATCATGCTTGTATCATAAACTTCGTAAGTAAACATAAGGCTTAAGACTTTCAATCGTTCATAAATCATTCATTAGCATAATTGTATGTAACTTTATCAAAACATAACTTGAGCCAATAACATAAGTATGAAAATGAATGAAACATGTGTAACAATGGGAGGACTCGTCATAACTGACACCATCATGCTAGACCCTTTCATGATGCCCAAACTATCTCACTCGAGTGGGCAGAGCCGACCCTGGCTTGCCAGGCTAGGGTCGTGCATTAGGCGTGATATGCCATTTGAGGGGATCATTACCAATACATTATAACATTTAGAAATCAACTACGACACGTGGTTATGAGACACCGGCGTAGTCCTTTGAATGTCGGGCTGCTCGGTGCTAGACACGACTCCCAAAAACATGCATATAGGCTCATATGTCAATAACATCTTGCATTAAGATTCATTGGCTAAAATATAACATTTATAATCATTGATCCCCTTTAAAACAGATTCTGCCAAGAATCATAAGTCCTTTTCATCAGCCAACATCATAAATTGATAAATCATGTAATTCGCTTCATAAATCTTAAATCATTCTTCATCATGTGGGCATTGCCCAATACTTTGAAATACTCAATTCTTTAGAAGATATGCTCATAAACATGGGTAACTTGAAATCATATTTTTTCATCATCAATAAACCCTAAATATTGAATATTCATCATAAATCATAACTTTAATAAACCTTCATCAAATGAAAATTTTAGATTTAGAAAGACTGAAACATGATTTTAAAGAAAATAATATGAAACCTTCCCATCATTCATAATTGAATAAGTAAAACTCAATTAAATCATACACATAAAGAGAAATCACATTTTCATGCATTTGGATAAAACCCCATGGAATTGAATAGGAGGATTCATGATTAAATTCGAAATTTGGGCATGGGTGTGGAAGAAATCACCCATTCTAAACCCTACATACCTGGAAATGGACTGATTTCAATGTTCCTTGAATACCCACAAAGAAATTGATGGAAACTTGGAGAAGAAGACCTTGAATCTCCCTAAAACCTCTCTAAAGCTCTTGCATGGGAATGGGCATGCATTAGGGACTTAAACCATCTTATCACACTCAGAAAATACATAAAACGACGTAGTTTATGGCCTTATATTGTGAAAAAGTTGAAAATACCCTTAATGAACCTTCCCTGAAAAATGGTCGGATGGATCCCATGGGTGGTACCAACGGGTCATGAAAACCACCCATGGCCTGTTCTGTCTTCTCATTGAATTCACAGCTTGATACAATTCTAAGAATCAAGCAATAGACCGTTACGACGGCCCGTCACTGCAAACAACGGGTCGTCGTTTCCCTCCGTCAAACCCCACTGAAAAAAACTAAATCTCCAACAACAGTCACAACCCCAAACTCGTGGTTCCTACTAACGGGTCATTGGGACGCCTGTTGAAAGTCACCTACAAGGTCCAACTCCTTCCCATGACTGCTAACAAAGACTTGTTGTTTCCCAAAATGAGTCGTCCTATCTCCCGTGGTTTGCACCTCCAGTTAGACCGATCCTAGCCATGACTGCAAAGGAGGACCCGTGGTATCTCACAATGGGTTGTCGAATCACTCGTTGTCTCCACTGACACCCGAAAAATTGAACCCGCGATCGCTAACAACGGCTCGTGGTTTCTTACCACGAGTCATTGAACCTGTCGTCTTGCAATTCTTCCCAACATTCAGCAGTTTTTCATTTTTTCTTCCCGACACTACTCCTAAGCAGTTCCAGGGTATTACATTCATGGATGGGCATCATGATCTTGGGTAAAATGGCATTCCCAAGTGATACTTTAAAACATAGTTTTCATCTTGTGTATCTACTTATTTATATACATTCTCATGTAATTTTATGTAAATATGAATATATATACTAACCAACATGATTAGTTCTTGTTTTTGTAGGATTAAAATGAATTTGAGGAACTAATCTATGATTTGGTGAAGTGGAGGAATGGAATTGGAAGCAAATATCAAAAGTCGGCAAGGAAGCATACCATGGCAAGGATGGCCGCGCCAGGCACCGTGCCACGCTGTACGTGCTCAGTGCCGTGCCACGCCGATGCCATGCACGAAGAAGGCAGCAACTTCAGGGCGCCTGTGCGCCGTAGCCGTTCCACGCTGGGCACTGCAGCGCGTCAAGGCCATGTCACACAGGCTATCGCGCAGCACATGCGCCGTGCCACGTTGGCCGTCGCGCCATGCCTCGGCCTAATGTCATTCTAAGGCGATTTCTAGTGTGCATTCGCATTACCTCCATGTCACGGAGGAAAATTGGCGTGTCCACCTCTGTGCCACGGAGCCATTCCACGACAGGCAAATATTGGCACATTCCCTATTTACTATAAATTAAACACTTAGCTCCTAAAAACATTTTGTCACGTAAAATTTCTAAAAAACTACCAAGGAGTGAACGGAGAAGTGGGAGAACTCACCTAGGGTTCTTAAATTTCATCTTCTCTTCTACCAATTCTTGTAAGTATGTTACTTTAATTATGTTTTCTTGTAATTTTACGAACTTGAGTGGCTAGAACCCTTCCTCTAGGGTTGAAGCCACAAGGTATGATTGCGATTATGTGAATGTGTTTTGGTATTAAGTTATTGATTGTTGTTTTGTCTTACATTATTAATTATGGTTGTTTTTATCATTGACCACCATGAAAACACACACATTACACCTAGGAAAAAGATTGAGAAATTAAACCTAGGCAAGAACAAAGAATGTAGGATCAAGTTTGTATCTTATAGTATAATTCGCGGTTAGGATAAGAGTATACCTAATTTGCCTTGTTGGTTATTAAAATGGGATGAGCTAGACCCCAACTTGGAATTATCACATCACCGCTCATAAAGTAGTTGTGAAGCTAAGGTTAGTTAAATGATTAAGAGGTATCAGTCCTAATCAAGAGCATAAGCCCGTAAACCACATCCACGTAATTGAATTGCCCACGAACTAGAATGTCACATCCCCGCTCGATGATGTAGTTGTGAGGCTAGTTTGTCGTGTTTAGAGGCTCGAAAGACCATGGTGTGATTTTAATATGTGAGACGACAATTGATAATTCCATACTTAAGCCATTACAAAGTGTAGTATCGCATGATTATCCGGCGTTAGCTCTAGTTGCTCCTTGAGTTATTTAAGAGTATTACTGTGACCACCCCTAGACTTAATTAAACTTCATCGAAAAAGTCTAAGTCAACACTTGTGAAAGTTAATATCACACTTGAACTTAATAATTAGCTAATTGGTCTGTCCCTGTGCGGTTCGACATCCGGCTCTTAAGAAGGGCCACTGTATTACTTGTAAGACCACGTACACTTGCACGTGTGCGCTTGGCGCGATGCGTCAACAAGTTTTTGCGTTCTTTGCTGCGCGGTATCAACATCGTAATTTCGAAAACTTAAAAACATAATTTATAATTTAAAGCATTGTAAAATCGTCCCATTTATCATAATTCAACATTCAAAACATGGTTAGATCCTTATGCTTGAAACATAGGAAATTCACACATTGGGTAAAACCCCATAGATTCATCAATTAGAACATCATGAATTGAGAAATTGGGAATGGGTTTGGACTGCGAACCATTCGTAGCCTTACATACCTGAAAAGATCTAATTTTTATCACTTCCTTGATTGCCCAAATAGAATTGAGGAAGAACTTTGAAGAAAATAAGCTTGATGACCTCTCAAACCTCTAAACTTGCATGCATGGTGGAATGGCTTGAATGACTTAACCTTTCATAAAACACACTATTTAAAGCTTAAATGATGTAGTTTAAGGACCGGGCTTAGGAATGATGAAAATACCCTTAATGAAATTCACGGGAAAGCGCAGCGCCCGTGGCAATGGGCATCTGTAGTTTATTCACAAATATGTCCATTACATCGCCTCTTCATCATCCCTGATTTTTGTCTCGGGTCTTCTACCATGTCAGAAAGACGAGTCGTTACAGAAGCTCTAACATTTCGTTGCTGCAAGATTTTCATCTCACCATTGCCCTATCTTGGGATTCTTCTCATGGATGCGACAACGGCCCATTGCTTCCAACAATAGGTCGTAGCACGACTCGTTACTTCCTCCTTGAACAAGACCAATCCTCACAACGACTCCATTCAATGACTTGTTACAATATTCAATAGGTCTTTTTGAGGCACATTGCTTCCTAACCCAATTAAGCTTCTTACCGGGAACCTTCCATGGGTCGTTAGTTTACCAAAAATCCGTACAACGAGTTGTCACGATTGTATTTTTGAATTTCTTGCCAGGTGTTCATATCAACTCCATAGTCTAGTATGAGCTTACGGGGCATTACACCCCACACACCAGGGAGTGATCACCTTAGATAGGAAAGAGATGTCGGGCACCCACAGTTAGAGTGGATGTAAGCTTTTGGATTAGTAGAGGGTTCACTATCCCATGGGTCGGAGCAATCGCCACAAGCCCCAGATTTGAACATGTCTCACCAAGAGGCTTTGGGCAAAACCTTCGGTGACATACCTCTTCAAGGAGCATCACCCCCTCCAACATCCTCCCAACTGAGTTGTCTCCACAAACTCGTGGAAATAACCAACTCTCATGAGAGACAACTTCAAAAAGTTGCTAAGAACCTCCTACACTCATTCTTGAAAAAGTAAAAAGGAGGCCCCGAAATCTATGTATGAGAGCCTTACAACATTGTGCAAATGGTGGATGTTCTTATTAAAGGTGGCTGTCACCTCTCTCCAGGTGGTGAGGAGTATAAAAAGTCGGACATCTATGGAGGTGCCTGACATGAGTTCTCTTAATGTAGTTGCCCCTTCCACAGTTCGAGTCCCCATTGATGATTTGTTTGAGGATTGGGGGATGATAAGATCTAGGAGAGGCGGGCTTTGATGGAACAACAGGAGCAGGTCAGCTGCTGATGATAATGATAGGGAGTGAACGTCACGATTCGAATGGAGGGCACGGATCGCGACCCGGGACAAAGAGCCCCGACACACCCCAAGTCGACCCATGACATAAGCATACATCTAATCAATCAACGAATAGAAGAATTAACATAATACACACTTAGCGGAAGTATAACTCGTCTATAACATCAGAATACATCATCGAAGCTGATTACATACATGAGTCTGAATAGCCTCTAAAACATGACGAGTTGATGGAATAAGACCCCCAACTAAGTCAACAACAAGCTGAAATACACATAAGAAATGTTAAAAGGCTATACCTCGAGAGATGAGAACTCACCAACAAGCAAACACTAACTTCGATAAGCAGACAAGAGAGGGCTGAACACGAGAAGCTGAGTCTGTATAATGAAATGATACAACATAGAAAGCACGCGGTCGTCGTTGAATGTACCGAGTATGCAACGTATGTAAGAACCGCTTATGTAAGGGAAATCATTTAAAACATTTCTAGCATAACATAAGCTTTAAGAATCTAGGGGAGGGCTTGCATGCATTCTTTATGAAATCATGATCTTTTCATAACATGACAATACATAGCTTTATAACATCAACTAACTCGAATGACTCAAAACTGAAATATGACATTTATAGAAAAGGTGAACATTGAGTCAAACCTTGCCTTTAGAACATCCGTATGTATATAATAATCATAGATAATGAATATTCATAACATATCATGAAGGAACACTAGGAGACTCGTCCTTAACAATATACAATGATAGAGCATAGGTGGTTCCAACTATCACACTCAAGTTGGTAGAGCCGTCCAAAGACTTACTTGAGCTAAGAGGCGATACGCAGTATCAATATCAGCTCATGGGCCATTAGGGATGGGGATAGCTCGCAAGGGAGGTCCCAATAATATATAGATAATATTGTAAACCTACATTGATGTGTAGTTCTAGGGCATAGGGTGATCGACCCTTAGCCCACTCGGTGGTAGACTTCTCTCAAAAACATCCTTGTTCTACATCGTTTTATAACGAAGGTCAACATTGACTATTGACAAAGCTCAATAATGAAATACATCTCAAATAGCAAAATCATGCATATGAGAAGCTTTAGTTCAAAACATACCATAAGCTCAAGATAATTGGGAGTTTTGCTCCAAAACCATGTGGTAAACACTTTAGAGACATTACATCACGCAAGCTGACGTAGGGAGCCTGCTTAACACTTTATCATGGTTGGAACTACTCAAATCTTTTTGAAAATGTATCCATAACCATGCGTAACTTTGAAACATGCTTTTCATCATCATATCTCATCATCATATCTCATCATCATCCTTCGCACATTCATCACAAATCTCTTCTTTTATGAATTTCTTATCAATGGGCCTTTAATTTCATAAAACTAGAAATATGATTTTGATTGAAAAAAATATAAAATCTTCCCATGCTTCGTAATTCAATAATGAAAACACTATTTAAGCATACCCATATAGAGAAATAGAAGATTCATGCATATGGGTGAAAACCCCATAACTTGATCATAGAAATTCTCATAACTTAGATTGAAATTGGGCATGGGATTGGAAGGAAACACCCACTCATAACCCTACATACACAGAAAGGGCTTGATTCTACTACTTCTATGATTTCCCAGAAGAATTTGAATGAAAACCTTTTTTAAAACATGCTTTAGATCACTTACCTTTAATTCTCTAAGTTTGCGTAGAAGGAATGACAAAGAATAGGTTTTCCTCACAAAAGCTACCATTATGATTGTAAATGACGTATAGGGCCTTAGGATGTAGGAATGAAGAAAATGCCCTTAATGATTATGCATAAAATTCTTCAGTAGATGAACCAACGGGCGCTCCAACGGGTTGTTGGAGGATACCACGACTTCGTGGTGACGATTCGTGCTATAGGCGCTGTCCTAGGCTTAGGTCTCGGCTCAACCCACGGTGACTCAAAATGACAGGTCATCCTACTATACAATAGGTCGTTCTGTCAGGCTGTTTCCTCTAGTAGACTTTGCACCTCATCCTACAACAAGCCTCACGATGACTCGTTACATCCTCAAATGAGTCGTGGTTTCCCTTCCGTCGAACCCCTTTGGAAATTTCACTACTCAAACGACAAGCTGCTAACAACGGTCCGTGTTAACTCATGACGGGTCATTAGGTGACCGTTGCTTCCAAGATGATAAAGTCCATCTCCTACCACGACTACAAAAGATGACTCATTTTTTCCCACAACAGTCGTCACATCGGCCATTGTTTCCACTATCCCAGACCAAATGCTTTCCCTGGCTTTGTCCCAACGGGTTGTTAGTTGGACCAATAATCAATAAGGTCATAGTTACGCAACATTTTTACCAGTTTCAGCAGTTTTTAACTTTTAACTCCCGGGTCTACACTTAGGCACTTCTGGGAATTTATTACGGTATCTCCCCCTTGGGAACACTCATCCTCGAATGTAGGAAACAAGCTGAAACGAAACATGCAATTATCATTTTCAAAAAGCTGATCATTTAACCCGAAAACTAATGTAATAGCGCCTCCGATTCAAACCACACCCACTTTGATCTGATTTCATGATTCACACGCATCCACATACATAAAATAAACTTGAACACACAGGCGAACATGAAAAGTAAATAGGAGTACGAGTGCAAATTGATACCTTAAGTAGAACTCGATCGGTAAAGAACAAATGTGGGTATCTATGCATCATTTCTGCTTCGACCTCCCACGTAGCTCCTTCAACATGCTGATTCCTCCATAATACTTTAACTAGAGGTACTTCCTTTTCTTAAGCCTCCGGACCTGTCAGTCCAATATTTCCACCAAAACCTCCTCATAGCTAAGGTTGTCCTCAACACTATCCACCGGAACAACTAGCGCTGGTTAACCCAAACACTTCTTCAAAAGTGATATATGAAACAAGGGATGCACAGAAGATAAACCTAAGGGCAACTCCAGTGATACGCCACCTTACCAACTCTTCTCATAATCGGTGGGGCCAACATAGCGGGGACCCCGTTTTTCCTTTCTTCCTAAAATGCATTACTCCCTTTATGTGAGATACCTTCAGAACATCCAATCGTCACCTCGAACTCAACTGCCTTCTCCTTACATCCACCTTAGGACTTTTGACGACTACGGCGGTTTTCATCACATCCCTTATCAGCCGAACTTTCACCATAGCCTCTGAACCGAATACATCCCTATCATAGGCGCCTCATACCCCTCAAACCATCCGATGGGCGATCTACATCTCTGCCCATAGAGCCTCGGTGCCATTTGGATCTTGGAGTGATAGTTGTTATTGTAAGTGAGCTCGATCGGGGGCAAGTGGTCGTCCCAACTACCTTTAAAGTCCATCACGCAAGACCTCAACATGTCTTCGAGAGTTTGAATTTTTCGCTCTGCTAGACAATCCGTTTGCGGATGAAATGTTGTCTTGAGTTTAACTTGACTCCCAAGCCCTTTTGAAAAGGCTTGCCAAAACTAAGAGACAAGTGAGTACCTTGATTTGAAATGATAGACAAAGGCGCACTCCATGCAATCTAACCAACTCCCAAATATAAAGTCTGGCATAATCCTCATTGAATCGGTAGGTTGACTATTAAAATGTGAAGCTTTGGTCAACACAGCTCTACCATAACTGAAATAGAATCATAATGTGTGAGTACGGGGTAGGACTGTAATGAAATCCATAGTAATATATTCCCACTTCCAAGTGGGAATGCAAATATCATGAATTACGCCTGCCTGCCTTTGATGCTCGACCTTTACTTAGTGGCTTGATTCGAGCACTTGGCTATGAATTACGCAATATCCTTCTTCATGCCATTCCACTAATATATTTCTCGAAAATCATGATACATCTTGGTGGCACCTGGATGAATAGAGTACCTAGTTCCATGAGCCTGATGCATCATCTGACTCCTGAAATCATCGCATCCGAAACGCATAGGTGACCACGATGCTTTGAAGCACCATCTCCCCCTTGGGAAGACTTCCTCCCGACTGAGCGACTTCTTTCAGCTTTACCAAAAGTTGGATCCCATGTTTTCTATCTTTCACATTAGTTACCAAGGACGATTCTGACCCGTTCTGGACAACAACACCGCCATCTATCAAGTCGACCAACCTAACTCCAAACCTTGCTAGTCGATGTACATCTTTCACCAAATCCTTCTTTCCTTCATCCACGTGATTTATCTCCATAGAGAGCCTACTAAGTGCATCCACTATCACATTAGCCTTACGTAGAGGGTATAGGACACTCATATCGTAGTCATGAGAACCTCCTTTGCCAAGATTGAGATCCTTCTATGTGAACACATATTGTAAACTCTTGTGATCGTAAATTTATTACATCCACATGTACCATAAAAAATGTTGCCATATCATCAAAGTGAATATCACCGTGGCCAATTCAAGATTATGGGTCAGATAATTCTTCTCATGGAGTTTCAACTACCTTGAGGCATGGTATGTTATCACTTTCCTCGCTGCATCAATGCACACCCAAGTCAATTATTTGAAAGCATCATTACCTTTGCAAGCCATTGGTACCCTCAGGGTATAGTCTTACTGGTGCTGAAATGAATCGAGTCTTTAACCACAGCTCTTCTCTGACAACTGACATTCAAATTTGCCTTCTTCTAAGTCAATTAGGTCAAGGGTGCTACAATGGATGAAAACACCTCAAAAAACCTCCGATAGTAGCCAGCTAAACCCAAGAAACTATGAATATCTTAATGATTCACCGGTCTAGGCCCAGTTTTTCACCCTCAAATTTTCTGATAATCTACCTTTATGCCTCATTCGATACCATATGGCCCAAAAAAATGCTATGGAGTCAAACCAAAACTCACTTGTTGAACTTGGCATACAGCAAGATCCTTGAGAGTCCCGAAGCACTATTCTCAAATGGGGGCATGCTCCTCCTATCAAAGAGTATATAAGGATGTCATTAATGAACATGATCACAAACATGTCCAAATATAGCTTGAACACCCTGTTCACCAAGTTCATGAAAATTTGCGGGGAGCATTTGTTAGTCAAAATACATAACTAAAAACTCATAATGGCCATACCGCATCCTAAAGGCTGTCGCTGTGATATCACTCTCCCGAACTCTAAGATGATGATAACCGGACCTAAAATCTATCTTTAGGAAACACTGGCTCTTTGAAGCTGGTCAAAATCATCAATCTGGGTAAAGTACCTGTTCTTGGTGACTTTGTTTCAATTTTAGATAGTCAATACACATACAGAGAACCATCCTTCTTTCAAACAAAGAGAACTGGTGCACCCCATGGGAACTTGCTAGGTCTAATGAAACCCTTATCTATCAAGTCTTTCAACTGATCTTTCAACTCTTTTAGCTCAGCTGGAGCTATCCGGTAGGGTGGAATTGATATAGGCTTGGTGTCGGAAGAAGATCTATACCAAAATCAATGTAATACTGGAGGAATTTATGGTAAATCATCAGGAAAGACCTTTGAATACTCACATACTACTGGTACGAACTCAATAGTCAGGATCTAGAATCAACGTCCTTAACACTAACTAGATCGTACAAACACCTCTTGAAATCCTCCTCCTTTCCTTTAGGTAATAGATGAAACGACACATGCATAGGTGAACTATCTCCATTAGACTGGCTCACCAAGAAATCTGATTTCTACTGCCTGGGTTCTACAATTAACTGAAGCATAGAGTGCAAATAACCAATCCTTGCCGAGAATAACATCAAAATCGGTCATGGCTAACTCTATCAAATGCATTGAGGTGACCTTAGAAGTACTAAGGCGGGCCTCTATATACCCATCTAGCTATAACGAGTTACCTACTAGAGTAGAAACTGAGAAGAGTTGCTGACAAGAATTTTGGACTAACTCAAACTCTTTTGGACACATAAGGCGTCACAAAAGACAAGGTAGAATAAACATCAACATGGGCTAAACAGCATACTGAAGTGACCACATCGAGGAGACCTCTTGCTCTGACGGGATGCTATGGCATAGAATCTGACCACTAGTTGTACTAGTAGATGCCCCCTTCTGTGTTGAGCGTAGGAGGGACTGTCGAACAAGAAGCTGGGCCACGACCTCCGGCTTTACGATCTGTGGCGTCTGGAGCAATCTCGATCACATTTTCGGGCTATCCACACAGAAAAAAGCTCCTAAACTTCTTGTGCTATTACAAGGGCTGACCACATGCGACAAGTAGGATGCTAGAATTTGAGGTCTGCTACCTGACCCCTCATTGATCCTGATACTCGCCCTATGCGATCATGTCTAGGTGAGGATGAACACTCAATGTTGAAGAAGCCAAGGTGGATGATCTCTGGTGGAGTCTATTGACAATTCCCACCTCCTAACCTCAGGCGAAAATCTGTGGTCATCGGTCCTGGCCCTCTTGGCCTCTCTCTCTCTCGAATGTGCCGCCTTAATCTGCTGGGCATATAACACCATCCGAGGGAAGTCCATGTTACGATTGAGCATAGCAATCCTTCATTCCTTGTCATAATAGCCTTCTAACATACATAAATTTTCTCACCCGCGTCCTACGGTTAGCCACTAACTCAGGGAATATTTCGATAGGCGAGTGAACTCAAGGAATACTCTTGTACTAACATTCTCCCTTTCTTCAAATTTACAGGCTGTCGGCTTCCTTCCAGCTCCCTCTCTCCCGATGGAAGAACCAATCGAAGAATGCAACATGGAACTCTTCCCAAATGATAGGACCTGCTCTAACGACCCTGCTATCCTTCCATTGGCAGAAATGTGAATCTTGCAACCCCATAAATTGGTAAAGGCCAACTCACTTTGCTCAACACCATTCACCCCATGGCTTTGTTGATCTTGACATCCTCATCTATGAACTCAATAGGGTCCTCATCTACCTTGGACCCAAGGAACTCTCGGCATGAGTAGGCGGCTCCAGTGCACAGGGATCCGAATTGGTGGAACTGCTGATGCCCATGAACATTGCCATCCTCGTGGCCTTCACCATCTCCATTCCTCCTTCCGTTCACTCTTCGGTAGACCATGATTCTTCAATCGCGAATAGAATGAATTAGAAGGATAGGAAAGACTTTTCATCGCATGACATGAATCATGAAAGAAGGGAACATTTCCTAACATCTCTGTGCCTCTTCGACATAAGTGTGCGTGCTTCATACCCATGAAAATACTCGACTTAACGCAGCTTTTAGACACTATGATTGCTGAAACCTATTGTCTGATACAAAGTTTTGGCGACGGGCAAAGCTGGATCGCGACAAGGGACAAGGAGCCTCGAGAGACACCAAGGAGCCCAAGGACCCAAGTCGACCCATGGCATAAGCATACATATAACTCAATCAATAAATGAAGAATTAACATAATATACTTAGCGGAAGTTTAACTCATCTATAGCATCGTAATACATCATTCGAAGCTAATTACATGCATGGACTTCAGAAAAGCATCTAAACATGACGAATTGATGGGACAAGACCCCCAACTAACTCAACAATAGTGAAGCGAAATACATAAGAAAAGCTGAAGGCTAGCCATAAGAGATGGGGACTCACGAACAAGCAAACACTAACTCCAATAAGCTGACTAAGAACCTGAGAGAAAGGGTCCTGTATCATGAAACATTTAACGCAAGTATGTAGTGCGTCATGAATATATTAAGTATGCAAGGTAAGTAGGCGCCCAGAAGTAGGGAAATCATTTAAAGCAGGTTCATAGCATAACATAAGCTTTAAGAATCCGAGGGGAAGGCTTGCATGCAGTCTTTCTGAAATCATGATCTTTTCATAACATGACAATACATAGCTTTATAACATCCAACTAACTTGAATGACTCATAGGCGAAATATGACATTTATAGAAAAGGCCGAACATTGAGTCGGTTAAGCGACATACCACGATAGAGCTTACGTGGTCCCAACTATCACACTAAAGTGGGTAGAGCCGCCCAAAACCTTGCCAGGGCTAAGGGTGATACCATGATATCGATATCAAGCTCATGGGTCATTAGGGCCGAGGATAAATTACAAGAGAGGTCCCAATAATATATAGATAATAGTTTATACCTACGTTTGGCATTAATTGGGCATAGGGTGATCGACATTTAGCCGGCATGGTGCTAGACTCTTCTCCCAAAAATAATGCATATATACCATCATTTATAATGAAAGCTCAACATTGTCCATTGACAAATCTCAATAATGAAATACATCTCAAATATGAAATCATGCATATTAGAGAAGCTTCTAGTTCAAAACATACCACAAGCAAGAAGATAATTGGGAGTCCTTGCTCCAAAATCATGTGGTAAACACTTTAGAGACATTACATAATGCATACTTAACATAGGAAGCGCATCAATGCATTCTATCATGTAGGACTAGTCAAATCTTTTTGAAAACAATATCATAATCATGGGTATCTTTTCAAGGCATGCTTTTCATCATCATATCTCATCATCATAATACATTCATCACAAATCTCTTCTTTTATGAATTTCTTTATCATTGACCTTTGATTTCCTTAAAACTAGAAGACATGATTTTGATTGAAAACAGCAAATCTTTTATGCCATTTATAATTCCAATAATGAAAACACTATTTAATCATACCCATGTAAAAGTAGAAGATTCATGCATTTGGGTGAAACCCCATAACATGATCATAGGAAATTCTGCTTTAGATAGAAGTGGGAATGGGTGTGGAAACTGCTCATAGCCCTATATACCTGAAGAGCTTGATTCTATCAGTTCTCTGATTGCGAGAAGAATTTGAGCTGAAAACTTTTAAAACTCCCTTAATTCTCTAAGTTTTCATGCATGAAAGGAATGACTTGAATAGGTTTTCCCTCCTAAAACCCACCATTATAGGCCTTAAACGACATAGTATAGGGCTTTAGGACGTAGGAATAAAGAAAATGCCCTTACTGATTATGTAGAAAATTCTTCACTAGGCGAACCAGCGGCATTCCAACGGGTCATTGGAGGATACCACGACCCGTGGTGACGATCTGTGTTGTATACTGTCTAGGCTTAGGTCTCAGCTCAAGCCACGACTAGAAATTGTTAGTGTGCACTATACAATAGGTCATTTTGTGGAAGTTGTATACAATGGGTCATTTTTTCGACCGTTGTTTCCTCTAGAAGACTTGGAACCTCATCCTACAATGAGCCTCACCACGATTTGTTACATCCTCAAACGAGTCGTGGTTTCCTTCCGTCGAACCCACTGAAAATTTCACCACTCAAACGATGACTGCTAACCACGGTCCGTGGTAACTCATGACAGGTCGTGGGATGACTCTTTGTTTCCCCCAATGAGTCATCACATCGGTCATTGTTTCCACTGTCCCCAGACCAGATGTTTTCCACGACTCGTCCCAACGGGTCATTGGTTGGACTAATGATCCGTAGGGTCAACCGTTCTGCAACATTTTTTCCATTTTCAGCAGTTTTCAACTTTTAACTCCCAAGTCTACTCTTAGGAACTTCCGGGGTATTATAGTGACCTTCTCAGAGAGTCTCTAGCCCCTTTTATTTTTCATGCATACATTGGGGGCAGTGTAATCTTTAAGTTTGGGGGTGGATGCTATTTTCTGGGGTTGTCCTTTGTGTTTCTTTTTGTAATGGTGTGATGTATCCCTTTTCGGGCTTTTGTTTTTATTTTTGATGAAGAATTGTGAGCCTTTGTCGGGCTCATTTTTGGTATTGTCAATTATTTCCCTTGTTGGACTAGTTTTGTGGATAGAATTTGAACGAATGAAATGGATGAGTTTTTAGACATTAGTGTGCTAGTGATGGAAATTGGGTCCTTGTTTTGAATTGTTAAATACCACTTTATGGCCTAAGTCTTTTGTTTGCCAGCGTAAATAGTAGAATAGTAATAAAACTCCAAGGGTTTTCTTCATAGAAAAGTTCTTTCCCAAGGAGCATTTATCTTTTTCTTTTCTCTTTGTTCGAACCGTGTTGACACTTTTCAATGAATTATGAGGTGACTCTCTTAAGGGAAAATGCCATGTCGTTTTTGAGTCTTTCATGGAGCTGTTTTGAGAGGTATCACCAAAATTATTTTTGAAATGTGGCATGAAAATGAGAAAGGATGAACATGCGTTTGAAATGAGAATGAATCACTCATTATCATACCTTGTAGAAACCTCATTTGACTTATGAATTTGCATTTTCTAATGTCTTGAATCAATATCTTCTATCGATAATGACTTTTGTGGACTCTTTAGGTGTGATTCCTTGAGTGTAAGGATTTTTGTGAATCGCATGCATAGCTTCTTGTCTAGAGCTTTCCCTAAGAGCGACTCAAGGAGAAATCCTAGATGCGACTGCATTTAGAATATGATCTTACGCTCTCTTTTGTTATGTCACTTCATCCAAAATGACCACGTTGAACATTAACCATTGAAAGACAATGTTTGATCCTTGAACCATTTCTTTGTAAACACATAACAAGCCTGAAGGCCATTTTTAATCCTTCTCTTTGGCACCCATCCTCCCTAATCACTGTGATGAAACAATAAAAAATCGGGCTTGAAGCCCAAGAAATGGGAAACATGAAGGGAATGAATGTGAAATGAGGGAAAAGCCTATGTTTTAGGGTTAGCAAGAGTAGGAAAAAAAATGAGAAGCCTAAAATTGATATAGCACCAAAATTATGATGAGATGAGTAAATCAATGGGGTGAAAAACCTCGAATCATCAAAAGAGGAAGAATGGCTAATAGGTGCTATCTCTTGCATAGTAAGGCTAAATGTGAAACTGATAGATGTTATAAGAGTGGCTCGTGTTACACAAAAGATAAAGATGATGAACAAGGAGAAATAAGGTGGAGTGATCTAAACAAGATACTAGGAGATTACAGGCATTTGTAAAGGCATTAGTCACTAAAGCTAAACATGTATCCTACCCTTAGACCTAGCCTTCATTATGACTGAAAAGTGCTAAGTGATTTTGAGTGCAATTGCTCTACATTAGTGGAGAATTACACAAAGGGAAAGCCTTTGGGTTGAGTTTTGTGCATAAAGATTTCTTTTGGGAGAGTGAACGTTATCGTCTATTTCTAAAATCCCTTGTGTGTTTGCATTGATTTCATGATAAGGAATAGAGAATTTCTCTTTTGTGAGTGGCATCATCCCTTTTGAGGACACAAATGCACTAAGGATCATTGTGTGCATAGGATATAAGCAGTGCAAGCTCTAAGGAAAGCTTTGAATGTGCAATGATTATGAACTAAGATGCTATGTTCATGGAAAAGCTATGCCCTCTCTTTGAAAAATGAAAGCTCTTATGAATCATGTTTTCGAATGGTGGTGGCCTCTTGAAACTTTTCCATTTTTCTTATTTTTAGGGGAATTTGCTTCTCTTTTTCAGTGAGTTGGTGAGCATTTTTGGGTTTTCATGAATAAAATTATCATTAACGTATAAACTCATGTGGAGTGACATGTTTTTCAACTGATAAGAACTGCATTACTTAAGGACAAGCAAGTGTTCAAGTTTGGGGGTTTGATGAGTTGGTAATTTACCAACTCATCAGGATCTTAAGCATTAGTTTTAGCTTAGTTTTCAAGTCATTTAGGTGAATTTTATGCCCTTTTTGCTTTTATATGTGCAGATATCTCATTTGAAGAAAAGAACAAGAAATTGAGTAAAAAGAAGAAAGTCAGGTGAAAATTGGCGCTTCACTAGAGAAGACCAGCTAAACGCCGATGATCACTGCCTTAAGGAACTAAAGCAATCGGCGGTCGGGACATCAACCGGTGACTCACCGATTTAACTCACCTACTGGCACCAGAACTTGCTTGATCAAAGAGAAAGAAATCAGCATAGCATGGTTGAAGGCCAGCAAATCGCCGAAGGACCCGCCGAAGGACACTGGAAATCACTAAAGGAGCAATCAATGATAGCTGGCGATTCGCGAAATGTAACTGGCGAACCGCTGGTACTTTCGCAAGTGCCAGAACGCCTGAGCTGGAGAAAATGCATCCAACACTGAAATAGAGGGGATTGGTTGCCCTACTTTTAGATATATTCTAGAAAGAAGTACTCTATACCTATCAGATCTTAATTTTTAGCTTTTTGGGGAACATCTCTTTGTAGATGACGAAAGTAGAATTCTATTGGTTGAAATTGTTAAATATTGTTTTTCTTTTCTTTTTCTTCCTCTGTAGAAAGTTACCACCATTGTTGAAGACATATTGTTGAATTTGATTTTTCTGCTCTTATTGTTGAAATCAACGAGTTTATTGTTAAATATTTTCTTTAGTTTCTTAATGATGAGTAGCTAAATCATTAACTAGAGGTGTGTGGTGATGAGTGCCTAATTAGATTGGGTATTGCATGATTCATCTCAATATTACTTAATTAGTGTAAATCTGCTAAGTTCTCTCAAATTTATAATAGAAGAACCATAGTAGCAGATGTGGGTCTACTTTTCTTACTTGATTTCTGCTTGAAAGAGAAGAATTGAGTGTTGAGAGAGAATTTGATTGGGGAAATGGAGGTGATGTTGTGGAGTTTGGCTAAACATATCCAAAACCTATATTGTCATTCCTTACTAATAGCTAATATCTAGAGATTAGTGAAACTATTAATTCAAACTTGATTGGGCTAATTTAATTGTGTCTAGTAGTTTGAAAGAACTCTAAAAAGAGGCATTTAAGAGGTTGAAAAACCTAGAATTCCCACCTCCCCAATGTTATTTACATAATTTGAAATAATGAGAT
>JACEIK010000085.1:72134-91797 GCA_018107945.1 Datura stramonium | reverse complement strand
TCACATATGTGTCAATTAGAACTAAATACACTAATATTCTGGAAGAAAACATCACTTCCGATATATTTATAGCCCAAACTTTGGCTTATCGAAAGACGATTGAAAACTTGCTATTTCTCGAAAGTCTAGAAGGGAGAAATACTCACTTTAAGGCTAGGAGTATATTGACACTAATTTGGAGCAATTCCACTTACCTTAGACCAGTAGCACGACGTTTTGCCGGCCAAATTTCGCGGAACTAAATCCGTAGAAAAGCTCCCTGCTGCTAAATACCTCGGTATCTGAGGTTAATTTGAATTTGGACCTCGTTTGACGGCGTAATCGAATGATAATTATCAAAAACCTCACGTACCCTCTGTTTTTAGCGAATTCTCTGGAAATTATTTGATTTAAATGAACTAAACCGAAGTTGGAGGCTTTATATACTCTAGCCTGGACAGGGCCAACGTGTCACGGGGCCAACACGGAGGCCCTCACTCCGTGACACGTTGCCATCGCGGAGGGGCTCTACCCCGGCTCCTTCCATGATGGTTCGACGGATTTCTTATCCGGTCCTTTCCCGGGCCTTTTTCTAGCATGTGTGGCACTCAAATACCCTTAACCAACATGCGAATATGCCATCTATGTGTTGGGAATTTTACGGGGTGTAACACTCCCAGAGTACGCAGAAACTTGTGTTGTGGCTACTCTACAAGAGGACATGGATATCGCTCATATTCAGCCTTTTTCTCAGAATATTGAGGTGATCAAGCAGCGACAGTAGGAGATAGAAAGGGAAAGTGAAGAGCAGCGCCATAGGGCCAGACCCAATGACATGTAGGCAGAATTTTAAGGCAGACCTATGCCATAAATATAAAGCAAGCCACCCATACCCCCGCCTCCACAGTAGCAGCAGGGTGCCAGATCAGACCATCGAGGACAGTCAAGGCCCGGTGAGAGCTCACAGGCATCAGATTCCCAGTAGCAAAGGGGGGATCAGAGTAGGCCTACCATGCCACATTGTGCTATTTGCAGCCGACGTCATCTTGGGACATGCAGGTATGATTCTACTGCTTGTTACACGTGTGGACAAGAAGGTCACAAGATGAGGAATTGTCCAGCTAGTGGTCAGGATGATTGGGATTGACAGGACAAATCTTCAGCAGGGTCACATTCCCCAACACCTTCAGTAGGGCCCAGGCCCTCAGTTTCAGTTGGTAAAGGCCGAGGCAGGTTAGGGGCATCTAGTTCAGGAAGCGGCCCAGATTGCACTTATTCTTTACCGGGGCGACAAGAGTTAGAGTTGTCGCCTGATGTTGTGACAGGTATGCTGGATATTAGCTCTCACCCAATTTATGTTTTGATAGATCCGGGTTCCACTTTGTCCAATGTTACCCCATTAGTGGCCTAGAAGTTTGGTATAACGCCAGAATTTCTCCAGTGACCTTTTTCAGTATCTTCGCCCATCGGTTATTCTATTATAGAAAAATGGGTCTACCAGGGGTGTACAGTAGAGTTCGTCGGTTGCCAGACTTTAGGAGATTTAGTGGAGCTAGAAATGATCGACTTTGATGCACTTATGGGTATGGACTGGCTAGCGTCGAGTTATGCCAACGTAGAGTGCTGGACCAAGACATTCTGATTCCACTTTCAAAGGGAGGTGGTGCGAGAGTGGAAGGGCAATGCAGTTACGCCAAAAGGTAGGTTTATATCCTATCTTCGGGCGAAAAAGTTAATAGCAATAGGTTGTATATATAATACTGTTAGGCTTCGAGATATGTAAGCAGAATCCCAAACTCTTAAGTCCATTTCAATGGTAAATAAATTTCCAGACTTGTTTCTAGATTAACTTCCTGGTATTCCCCTAGAACATGAAATTGATTTCTCTATCGACTTGTTACTAGGTACTCAGCTTATATCCATCCCACCGTACCGAATGGCTCTGGCTGAATTGAGAGAATTGAAGGAACAATTGAAAGATATCTTAGATAAGGGCTTCATTAGTATGAGTATATCACTGTGGGGTATTCGGATTTTGATTATGAGGAAGCAAGATGGCTTCTTCCGCATGTGCAAAGACTACCGGTAGTTGACCAAGGTTACTATTAAGAATAAATACCTGCTTCCTAGGATAGATGAATTGTTTGATCAGTTACAAGAGGAGAAATATTTCTCCAAGATCTATTTAAGGTTAGGGTATCACCAGGTACAGGTTCGGGAGAAAGATATCCCAAAGACAGCTTTCAGGACTAGGTATGGCTATTTTGAATTCCTTGTCATGTCCTTCGGGTTGACAAATGCCTAGCGGTGTTCATGAATTTGATGAACAACATATTCAGGCCATATTTAGATCTGTTTGTGATAGTATTTATCGATGACATCCTGGTGTACTCCCGATCTGAAGAAGAACACAGAAATCATTTGTGAACGGTACTTCAAACTCTCAGAGATCGTCAATTGTATGAAAAATTTTATAAATGTGATTTCTACTTTAATTATGTGGCCTTCTTGGGCCATATTGTATCAGAGGCCGGTATTCAGGTTCATTCGCAGAAAATTGAGGCGGTAAAGACATGGCCTAGACCTACAACTCCAACGGAAGTTTGCAGTTTCCTGGGTTTAGTCGGGTATTACCGGAGGTTTGTGGAAGGATATTCTACTCTATCAGCGCCCTTGATTAAATTGACTAAGAAAGCTGCCAAATTTGAGTGGTCTGAGGCCTCTGAGTAGAGCTTTCAGGAGCTAAAGAACAAATTAATATCGGCACCAGTGTTAGCCATGCCAGAAGGTTCATAGGGTTATGCTGCATATTGTGACGCTTCAGGTGTTGGGTTAGGATGAGTCCTGATGCAGCACGTTAAGGTAATTGCTTATGCTTCAAGGAAGCTAAGAAAGAATGAAAAGAACTATCCCACTCATGACCTGGAGTTAGCCGCAGTGGTTCATGCCTTGAAAATATGGAGACATTACCTGTATGGGGTGTATGTGGAAATTATCACTAATCATAAGAGCCTCCAATAAATCTTCACACAGAAGGAATTGAATTTGTGGCAGCGTTGTTCATTTGAGTTGCTGAAGGACTACGACGTGAATATTTTATATCACCTAGGGAAAGCCAATATAGTAGCAGATGCACTTATCCACAAATCTATGGGAATGTTGGCATATCTAAGGCCAGAACAATGGGAAATGGCTCGAGAATTGCACTGCTTTTCGAGCTTAGTTGTCTGGATTATGGACTTAAAGATAATGGGTCTGTGATTCAGAATACCGCTGTATCATCCATGGTGATGGAGGTGAAAAGGCGAAAATATGAAGATCCTAACCTGTTACAGCTCAAAAATAAGGTTCAACAAAGAGATTTCGTGACATTCTAATTGACAGAAGATAGGGTCTTGAGATTTAAGGGTCACCTCTGTGTTCAAGATGTGGCAGGACTTCGCCAGCAGATCATGGCAAAGGTACATTATTCCCGTTATTCTCTTCACCCAGGTTCAAAAAAGATGCATCATGACATAAAAGAAATATATTGGCGGCGGGGAATGAAAAAGGGTGTAGCAGAATTTATAGCACAATGTCCTAACTATCAGCAAGTCAAGGCCGAACATCAAAACCCCCGCGGGTTAACTCAGGATATAGTAGTGCCTATGTGGAAATGGGAAGCGATCAACATGGACTTTGTGATAGGATTACCCCATACTAGGCGTAGATTCAATTCTATTTGGGTCATTGTCGACAAGTTAACAAAATCAACTCATTTCTTACCAGTCAAGACTACCTTCTCTGCTGAAGACTATGTCGAGTTTTATATTAAAGAGATAGTCTTACTACATGGTGTCCCCACCTCTATAATTTCTAACAGAGGGGCGTAGTTCATGGCTAGATTTTGGCAGTATCTTCAAAAAGGATTGGGGACGTAGGTTAATCTAACTATAACATTCCATCCTCAGACAGACAGTCAGGCAGAACGAACAATTCAGAAGCTCAAGGATATGTTATGGGCATGTGTGTTAGATTTCAGAGGAAGTTGGGACGAACATTTACCCCTTATCGAATTTTCATATAATAACAATTACCACTCTGCAATTCAGATAGTGCCTTATGAGGCCTTGTACGAGCAAAAATGCAGATCCCTTATTGGGTGGTTTGAAGTAGGGGAGTCATAGTTAGTAGGACCTGATGTCATTTACCAGGCAGAAGAGAAGGTAAAACTCATCAGAGAACGCTTATTACAGCCTAGAGTGGCCAGAAGTCCTATTCTTATATACGGCATAGAGACTTGGAATTTGAATTCGATGATTGGGTATTTCTCAAGGTTTTGCCCATAAAGGGCGTGATGAGGTTCAGCAAGAAGGGAAAGCTTAGACCTAGATTTATTGGCCCGTATCAGATCCTCTGGAGAATAGGCCGAGTAACATATGACCTAGAACTACCTCTAGAACTACAATTCATCCATCCGATCTTTCACGTTTCAATGCTACGGAAATGCGTAGAAGATCCGTCCCGAGTTTTACTAGTTGAGGACATCGGGTCACTGAGGATCTAACCTATAAAGAGGTTCCAGTTTTCGTACTAGATCGGTAGGTTTGCAGGTTAAGATATAACGATGTAGCCTCTATTAAGGTATTATGGAGGAACCGAAATAAAGAAGAGATGACCTAGGATGCCGAGGATGACATGAGGTCTAGATATCCTCACTTGTTCCATGATTGATTCAGATTATGCAGTTAAAGGTGATGTGGTTATTCAGTTGTTATTTTACTGCTTGTGTTATCGGTACTGTTAGCTAGCTACCTCTTGTGATGAAATAGTTATTTATAGCGTCCTGTGTGGTGTCTATGTTAGACTTTTTTGCGTTTTAGGTTTTCGGATAGTCAACCATACAGGGGAGACTCTGCCAAAATTTTCCCATTCTTGATAGTTAACTTCTTTAAGCCTGAGAATGACATTCAAGGATGAATGTTCCTAAGAGTGGGAGGATGTTACACCCCATAAATGTTACCAATTAGAAAGCATACACATGGACTTGTGACGAGTAAGAAGATCTTGACGCGTGTGGAGAATGCCTCGAAAGCAGGGTCGGGTGAGGCTAGGTCGCGAAGGGCTAGCACAATGCGCCAGCCGACAGTGCACTGGCTGGCGCGGCGCATCGGGCACTGGGGCACGATAAGAGGCGTGACGCGGGGGGCATGCCGGCACGATGGCTGGCGCAGGGTGCCCCCTGCCAGCGGCCTCACATATATATATATATATACACCCCCTTAGCTTAAATTTTAGTTTACTTTCAAATATCCTCTCGGACAGAAGTGAAGGAATATGTGTGTTCCAATAGTTTTTCATCCGATTACACTACCAAACGCCGTGCAATCTCAAATTAACTTCGAGTAAAGAGTTCTAGGCCTATGGGAAGCAGTACTGTGAAGTTATTTCTTTAAAACTCACTTGGCAAACTGAAACTTCGCCAAATAAAAGTTGTCAGAATTGCTCCAAATTGTTTCCTACTCGGTCACAGGCATTAGGTAAGCATTTCTCCCTTTAGAACTCTCGAGAAATTATAGGTTTTAGGCCGAGTTATTCTAAGATGAGTTCTAGTAAATTCTATTATTGAAATTTATCGATATTTATCGAGTGTCATATTGAAACTAGTTCTTTCTCTCATTATAAAGGTTATAGTGGGAAAGAATCGTTGATTGCAAGTTAAACCTCGCCGGTTAAATTAGAAATCGACATTCGAGGTATAAGGCAATTTCCTTCGGCATGTTATTCCTGGCGTGTTATAATACAACCTAGACTTATCTAAGAATGCCAGATGCAATATTGTTGTGGTTACCTGCTATTATTAGTCTGAGATTGGTGTTGTCTATTTAGATTGGGATCGACCCTGCCTTGTATAGCCTTCCATGACAAACCCGAAGATTACTAGCTCTGTCGATGCCTACGAGGCTATATGACGTCTCTCCAAGGAGCGATATGCCATCCCAAGGGACGATGCAGAGGCCCAAGGGCCATATTATAGTCCATTTCATGGCTGGACTATTATTTTTATGTCGTATCGACACCACTAACCCTCGTTGAGTTTGGTGTCCAGGGTGCAGTTATCAGGAGTCCAACATACTCAGATATAGCTACAAATCAGGAGCCGAGTAGGCTCAATTGCAGACCCAGGGGACCAGTAGGACGGCTATAGTTACCTATTGACTCATTATGACCTGATTAGGGGTATATAGATAGAAGTGAACTCACCAGGGCTTATGGGGGCCCCAGGAGGATTATTCTGTGCTGGATGTACCTTCCGGGCATATGGGGGCCAGGTAAGGTTCTTTTTTCCACTATTTATTATTAGTTGTACAACATGTTATAAGGTTATATCAGGTTAACTCTCTATCCCTTCTATTTAATTGTTTCAGTTCCATTATTAGTATTTCTCAGTCCTTTTCATTTGCTGCCTTGCATATTCGCTACATATTGTACTGACTCCCATCTTTGGGGCGCCGCATTACTTTCCTGCAGGTACGGTTAGACGCAACTCAGGACCTCCCTAGTCATCAGCCAAGTCAGCAGTCTGATAAGCTCCTTTTTCCTCGGAGTTGCTAGTTAGAAGGTTTGTTCTTTTGTTGTACAGTTTATGGGTAGGTTGGGGCCCTGTCCCAACCATTATTCCACTCTTAAAGGATTCCAGGCTACAGATTTCCAGTATTAGTTTTATTGTTGTCCTTGTGGAGCCTATGTATGTTTTCTTTTGCGTGATGGTCGTGTAGGGCAAAGTGTAGCTATAGTTTGAAGCCTTGTCGGTTATAGTGTAGTTTTGATTGTGTGTTTCCATTATGAGATATCCAGACAACATGATGGTCTTGTTGGCCTGCATAAGATCCCTTGGTACTACATGTTGTTGGTTAGCTATTTTCTTTTATAGGTAGTTATGCAGCCTTGTAGGTCGGAGGCTAAGTTTATAGCTCATTTTTTCTTGAATGGAAGAGCAGGCGTGTACCAGAGGTGCATAAGCACAGTCAGGTCAGTTCAGATCCGAATATTGCACCAGGTGCCAGTCATGCATCCCAAGGTGGGGCGTGACATATGCCACCTTGCCAACCCGTCTCTCTATCCGGTAGGGGCCAACATAACGAGGGTTGAGTTTTCCTTTCATTCAAAACCTCATCACCCCCTTCATGGGAGACACCTTCAGAAATACCTAATAATCCACTTCGAACTCCAATTCTCTCCTCACATCGGCATAGGACTTTTGGCAACTTTGCATTATTTTCAACCAGTCCCGTATGAGCTGAACCTTCTCCATAGCCTCATTGACTAAATCTAGTCCTATCATCGCCGTTTCACCAACTTCGAACTAGCCAATAGCTGATATACATCTCTGCAAATAGAGAGCCTCAAACGGAGCCATCTAAATATTGGAATGGTAGTTGTTATTGTATGCAAACTCGATAAGAGGCAAATGATCATCCCAACTACCTTTGAAGTCAATCACGCATGCTCTCAACATGTCCTCTAGAGTCTGAATAGTCCATTCCGCTTGACCATCCATTTGCGGGAGAAATGTTGTGCTGAGCTTAACCTGAGTACCTAGCCACTTTTGAAATGACCTCCACAACTGAGAGGTAAATTGGGTACCTCTGTCTGATATGATAGACAAGGGCACTCCACGCAACCGAACTAGCTCTCGAATGTACAAATTTGCATAATCCTCCGCCGAATCCATGGTTTTGACCGGTGGAAAATGAGCGGCCTTGGTCAACCTGTCTACAACAACCCAAATGGCGTCATATTGCCGTTGAGTGTGAGGAAACTTGTGATGAAGTCCATATTGATTTTTTCCCACTTCTAAGTAGGAATACGGATATCCTGAAGCACACCTCCCGGTCTCTAATGCTCAATCTTTACTGTTTGATAGTTTGGGCACTTAGCTACAAACTCCACGATGTCCTTCTTCATGCCATTCCACCAATAGACTTCCCGTAAGTCACGGTACATCTTGGTGGCACCTGGATGGATAGAATACCTGGATTCGTGAGCCTCGTGCAACATCTGGCTCCTCAAATCATCAACATCCAAAACACATAAGCAACCTTAGTATCGAAGAACACCATCTACCCCTTTGGAGAAGATCTCTACTTTCTGAATTTGAACGACTTCCTTTAACTTTACCAAAATAGGGTCTTTGTCTTGTCTAGCTTTCACATCCATCACCAAGGATGATTCCGATCCGTTCTGAACAATAACACCTATTACACCCCGTAAAAGTTAATTATTAGCAAGCATACGAGTTGTTTCATGAGGAATAAAGAGAGTATGATGCATGTAGAAAAGTCGTGGAAGTAGGATCAGGCGAGGCTAGGCCGCGAAGGGCTGGCGCGTAGGGCTCGATGAGGGGCTGTCCTCCTTTCAATTGTTATTCATTTTAAAGTTATTTCCTCGGCCAGTAGAGTGAAACTCGAAGATTTCTATAGTTTTTCATCTGATTACGCAATCAAACGTGGTCTAAATTTAAATTAACTTCAGGTATCGAGTTCTAACCCTACAGGGAGAATTGCTACAGAGTTATTTTCTTGAAATTTGCCCGAAAATTTGTAAGCCCACCGAACAAAAGTTGTTAGAATTGCTCCAAACTAATTCCTTAGCGATCACAGGCATCAATTAAGTATTTCTCCCTTCTGAACCCTTGGGAAATTATAGGTTTTCGATCGTATATTATGTAGGTGTATTCTAGTCGCTATTAATATCAAAAGTTATCATTTTAAGTAGAATTTGGTATTAAAATTAGTCTCTTTCTCCCAGTATTATGGTTGTAGTTGGAAAGAGCTGTTGAATAAAAGTTAAAACTCATTAGTTATTCGGGAAATGGCAATCGAGGTATGTTAAGGCAAACTTTTTCGGCAAGTTAGTTTCTATAGTACTACAATACAGTTTGAATCCCAGTAAGAGAGCCTGAAGTTTTGTTATTGTGAATAGTTATTGTTGTTAGTTGAGACCAGTACTTATGTTTAGTTTGGGACTGAGTTTGCCCTGTATAGATTTTCATGACCAACCCAAGTTTACTAGTTGTGTCGCTGCCCTCTAAGGGCTATATGACCTCGCTCCAAGGAGCAGTATGTCATTCGCGAGGGAAGAAGATGAGGTCCGAGGCCCTTATACAGTCCATTCCATGGCTAGACTATTTTTGTGTCGTATCGGCACCACACCCCCGTCGAGCCTAGTGCTCGGGGTACAGATAGCAGGAATCCACTAGACTCAAACACAGCTACAATTCAGGGGCAGAGAGGGATCAGTTGTAGACCGAGGGGACTGGAAGGACGACTATGGTTATTAGATGACTCATGTTGACCTTGTTAGGGGTATATAGATTGAAGTGTGCTCGCCAGGGCTTATGGGGGCTCCGAGTGGGTTATTCTGTGCTGGTTGTACCTTCTGGCTTATGGGGGTTAGCTAAAGTTCTTGTTTGCACTTTTTACTGCTACATTAGACAGTAGGAAGTTAAGTTATCAAGGTTATACCTCTATTCCTTTCAGTTTCATCTTATGTTTTATTCAGTTATTGCCTTACATATTTGGTACATATTGTACTGACGCCCATCTCTGGGGCGCTTCATTACTTGCCTGCAAGTGCGGATACAAACACATCAGGACCTTCTTAGCTTTCAGCAAGAGTCAGCAGTACAATTATCTCTCCTCCTTTGGAGCTGATTAGTTAGAAAGTTTGCTCTTTTGATTGTACAATATATGGGTAGGTCGGGGCCCTATCTCGACCATTATTCTACTCCTAGAGGCTTGCAAATTTATAGTTTCCCTATGGTTAGTTTTTTGTTGTCCATATGGGGCCTATATATGTTTTATTTCATGTGATGGTTGTGTGGGGCCTTGTTTAGCTATTAGATAGTGGCCTTGTCGTAGTATAGTTATAGTTTCTTGATTTTCATTTCAGTTATAACTAGACAGCATGGTGGTCTTGTCGACCCGCATAGGATCTCCTTTTATTGCTTGTGGTTGGTTAGCTGTTGTTGTTTACAGGTGGCTATATGGCCTTGTCTGCTGGATGCTGTATTTACAATCAAGATATACCTCATTGTTTTCTTGAATTAGGTTGCAGGCATGCACTAGAAATGCATAAGCCTAGCTAGGTCAGTCAAATTCCAGTGTGGCACTAGGTGCCAGTCATGTCTCCCAAGGTGGGGCGTGAAAAACTTGGTATTAGAGCAGGTCGTAATCCCAGGGAGTCTGCAAGCCATGCCAAGTAGAGTATTGTCTATGGATGTGTTGCGCACCACATTCTATAGATAGGAGGCTGCGAGGCATGTTAGGGTGGTTACTCTTCTTATTCTTCCAGTCGTGCCATAGAGCTGTGGTGTATAGGGTTTACTCCCGAAGCTTACTACAAACTTCTTGTCTACATAGATATTTCGGACATACGACAAACCACGACTGGCAGGAAGTTAGACGTCACAGCAGGAGAAGGAACTAGCAGGGTGCCCCAATAAGAGTCAGCCCGATCTGAAGGCGATAGGGAGACTTTATCTCAGTCTCCCCAGTACTCTCCACCACGCCAGAAGCCTTGCAAAGGGGTAGATGTTTCGGCACCACCTCTAGCAAATCCAATACCGATACCATCAGACCTAGAGGTCAGGAGCGCTGTCTTTATGCTAGCTCAGATGATGGTTGTGCAGCGTCAGGCAGTGGCGCTTGTGGTTGCTGAATCTTTGGGAGGACCTGGTAGTTCGAGGGTCCGAGAGATCCTTACTATGAGTCCCCCGCATTTCACAGGGATGGATCGAGATGAGGACCCTAAGGACTTTTTGGACCAGTTGCAGTGGATCTTCAGGGTAATGCATGCCACACCTTCAGAGTCAGTTGAGTTAGTGGTATTTCGATTGCGGGACATAGAAATATTATGGTACGAGAGTTGGGAGAGGTACCAAGGTAGAGAAGTCTCCCTGTGACTTGGTCCAGCTTTTCAGAGGCCTTCTTGGACCACTATTTGTCGCGAGAAATTCGATAGGTCCAGGTTGATCATTTTTTGCATCTGGAGTAGGGTTGGATGAGTGTTTAGGAGTCTGCTATGAGATTTGACTCCTTGGCTCTATATGCACCGGCTTTCATAGACACTATGCCATCCAGGGTGCACCGGTTCATTATGGGGATACTTCTAGAGTACGTGGAGACTTGTGTTACCACCACTCTACGCGAGGATATGGATATCGCTCGTATTCAGGACTTTGCTCAGAGTATTGAGGGGATCAGGCAGCAACAATGAGGTATAGATAGAGAAAATTAGGAGCAGCACCAAAGGGCTAGACCTAGCAATGCTCGGGCAGAGTTTCAGGGTGGACCCAGGCCACGACTATCAGACAGAACACCTAGATCCCCACCTCCATAGTAGATTCAAGGAGGTAGACTTGGTCGTCGGGGGCAGTCAGGACCCGGCGAGAGCTCACAACCACCGGGTTTGTAGCAGAAGAGAGGGTCAAAGCAGAGAAGACTCACTGTGCCACCTTTCCCTATTTACAGTCGACGTCACCTTGGGGCATGCAGGTATGGTTCTACTGCGTGTTACACCTTTGGACTAGAGGGTTACTTGAAGAGAGACTGTCAGCCAAGGGTCAAAGTGATCGAGACCGACAGGACAAATCTTCAGTAAGGTTACTTACCCCAGCATATCCAGCAGGTAGGAGGCCCTCAGCTATAGTGGGAAGAGGCCGAGGTAGGTCAGGGGCATCGAGTTCAAGGATCGGTTCGAATAGCATTTATGCTTTACCGGGGCGACAGGAGTCAGAGTCGTCGCTGGATGTTGTAACAGGTATGCTGGACATATGTTCTCATTCAGCTTATGTTTTGATAGACCCAAGTTCCACTTTGTCTTATGTTACACCATTAGTGGCCCGAAAGTTTGGTATAATGACAAAATTGCTTCAGCGACCCTTTTCAGTGTCGACGCCCATCAGTGATTCAATTATAGCTAAAAGGATCTATCGGGGCTGCACAGTAGAGGTTTTTGGTTGCCCAACATTGGCAGATTCAGTGGAACTAGACATGATTGATTTTGATGCAATTATGGGTGTTGATTGGCTTGCAC
The DNA here is from genome assembly GCA_018107945.1 of Datura stramonium. NCBI lineage: Eukaryota > Viridiplantae > Streptophyta > Magnoliopsida > Solanales > Solanaceae > Datura > Datura stramonium. The sequence goes on along the minus strand of JACEIK010000085.1, from coordinate 79,740 downwards.
CATGTTACTCCAATGTAGAATGTTGGACCAAGACTGTCCGATTCCACTTTCCATGGGAGGTAATACGAGAGTGGAAAGGCAATGAAGTCGTTCCAAAAGGTAGGTTTATATCCTATCTTCGGGCGAGAACTTTGATTGCAAAGGGTTGCATCTATCATATTATCAGGGTTATGGATGTCCAAGCAGAATCTCTGACCCTTCAGTCCATTCCAGTAGTCAATGAATTTCCAGATGAACTTCCTGGTATTCCCCCAGAATAGAAATTCGATTTTTCTATCGATCTATTCCCATGTACTCAGCCTATATCCATCCCTCCATATCGAATGTCTTCTGCTGAGTTCAGAGAATTGAAGGAATAACTGAAAGATTTATTATATAAAGGCTTTATTAGGCCGAGTACTTCACTATGGGGTGCGCCAGTTTTGTTTGTAAGAAACAAAGATGGCTCCCTCCACATGTGTATAGACTACCAGCAACTAAATAAAGTCATTGTAAAGAATAAATACCCATTTTCCAAAATAGATGACTTGTTTGATTAGCTACAAGGGGTGAAGTATTTCTCTAAGATCGACTTAAGGTCTGTGTATCACCAGGTGTGGGTTGGGCAGAGAGATATCCCGAAAAAGGCTTTCAGGACTAGGTATTGCCATTTTTAATTCCTAGTCATGTCCTTCAGGTTGACAAATGCTCCTACAGTGTTCATGGATTTGATGAACAGCATCTTCAGGCCGTATCTAGAATTGTTTGTGATAGTAATCATTGATGACATTCTGGTGTATTCTTGCTGAAAAGCATAACACCGAGGTTATTTGCGACCAGTGCTCCAGATTCTTAGGGATCGCCAATTTTATTCCAAATTTTCTAAATGTGAGTTCTGGCTGTATTCGGTAGCCTTTTTTGGTATTATTGTGTCGGATGCTGGTATTCAGGTAGATTCACAGAAGATTGAGGCAATAAAGACATGTCCTAGACCTACAACTCCAACTGAGGTACGTAGTTTCCTGGGGTTAGCCGTGTATTACATAAGATTTGTAGGGGGATTTTCTACTTTATCAATGACTTTGACCAAGTTAACTCAGAAGGCAGCTAAATTTCATTGGAAGGAAGCGTGTGAATAGAGTTTTCAGGAGTTGAAAAACAGATTGACATCAGAGCCAGTGTTAGCTTTGCCAGAAGGTTTAGAGGGCTATGCAGTGTATTGTGATGCTTCGGGCATTGGGTTAGGGTGTGTTGTGATGCAACATGGTAACGTAATTGCCTATGCTTCAAGGAAGTTGTGGAAGCATGAAAAGAACTATCCCACTCACAACCTGGAGCTAGCGGCAGTAGTCCACGCCTCAAAAATCTGGAGACAATACCTGTATGGGGTGCACGTGGACATTTTTACTGATCATAAGAGCCTCCAATATATCTTTGCACAGAAAGAGTTGAATTTGCGGCAGCATCACTGGTTAGAATTGTTGAAGGAATATGGCATGAATATTTTATATCATCCAGGGAAGGCTAATATTGTAACAGATGCCCTTAGTCGTATATCAATCGGAAGTTTAGCGCACTTGAGGCCCTAACAGTGGGAGCTAGCCCTAGAAGTAAACTAGTTAGCCAGTTTAGCCGTTCGAATAGTAGACTCGGGAGACAGTGGGGCAGTGATTCAAAATACCAAAGAATCATCCCAGGTTGTAGAATTAAAAGAGTGGCAGTATGAAGATCCTAACCTGGTACAGCTCATAGATAAAGTTCAGTAAGGTGAAGCATCGACTTTTGAGATAACCGAAGACGGGGTCTTGAGATTGAGGGGTAGCCTTTGCGTTCCAGATATGGCAGGACTTCGCCAGCAGATCAAGGCAGAGGTACATCATTCCCATTATTCTCTGTACCCAGGTTCAACAAAGATGTATCATGACATAAAAGATATTTACTGGTGGCCAGGAATGAAAAAGGGTGTAGCCAAATTTGTAACACAATGCCCTAACTGCCGGCATGTAAAAGCAGAACATCAAAAACCCAGCGGATTGATACAGGAGATAGCGGTGCCAATGTGGAAACAGGAAGCAATCAACATGGATTTTTTTGACAGGGTTACCCCGTACCAGGCGTAAATTTGATTCTATATGGGTGATTGTCGACAAATTGATGAAGTCAGCTAATTTTTTGCCTGTTAGGACCACTTTTTCAGCTGAGGACTATGCTAAATTATATATCAGAGAGATAGTTCAATTACATGGTGTCCCTGTATCTATCATTTCTGATAGAGGAGCACAATTCATAGCTAGGTTCTGGCAGTCACTTCAGAAGGTCTTAGGGACATAGGTTAATCTGAGAACAGCATTCCATCCTCGAACGGACGGGCAGGCAGAACGTACGATTTAGATGCTCGAGGATATGTTGCAAGCATGCGTGTTAGACTTTGGAGGCAATTGGGATGAGCGTTTACCCATTATTGAATTTTCTTACAATAACAGTTGTTATCATTCGGTGATCCAAATGGCACCTTATGAAGCCTTATATGAGCGGAAATCTAGGTCCCCAGTTGGTTGGTTCGAGGTTTGAGAATCAGAGTTAATTGGACCAGACATAATTCACCAGTTAGAGGATAAAGTAAAGCTCATCAGAGAGTGCATGCTGACAGCTCAAAGCCGCCAGAAATCGTACTCCGATGTGCGGCTTAGGGACATGGAATTCAGTGTTGGTGATTGGGTGTTTTTGAAAGTTTGGCCAATGAAGGGACTAATGAGGTTTGGTAAAAAGGGAAATCTTAGCCCTAGGTTTATTGGCCCATATCAGATCCTCTAGAGAATAGGCCAAGTGGCTTATGAGTTAGACTTACCTCCAGAATTGGAATCTGTTCAACTGGTCTTTCATGTGTCGATGCTGTGAAAGTGAATAAGAGATCCATCCCAACTTCTACCAATTGAGGATGTCCAGGTTACTGAGGAGTTAGCCTATGAAGAGGTTCCAGTCACCATATTAGGTCGGCAGGTTCGTAGGTTGAGAACAAAAGATGTCGCCTATGTTAAGGTGTTATGGAGAAACATGAATAAAGAAGAGATGAACTGGGAAGCGGAGGATTATATGAAATCTAGATATCCTCACATTTTCTAGGATTGATCCAGCGTATGCAGTTAATGTGAGGTTATTTTTATTTAGATGTTATTTTACTTCTTATGCTATCAGTATTGCTACTTAACTATTTCTTATTATTGTGTAATGGTTGTTATAGAGTCCTTCTAGGCACCTGCGTTGGACTTTTCTGCGTTTCAAGTTTCCTGATAGTCCACATTACAGAGGAAACTTGCCAAAATATTTCTAAATCTTAGGTAAGAGAATTAACTCCTTTAAGCCCGAGAATGAAATTAGAGGACGAATGTTCCTAAGGGGAAGAGGATTTTACACCATGTAAAAGTTAACAATTAGCAAGTGTACACATGTCTTTGTGAGGAATAAAAAGAGTACAATGCGTGTAGAAAAGCCTCAGAAGCAGGATCAGGCGAAGCTAGGCCGCGAAGGGCCAGCGCGACGTGCCAGCCGGCAGGGCACTGGCCAGCGCCACGTGCCAGCCCACTGGCGCGATGAGGGGTGCGACGCGGGGCTGTCCTGGCACCTTGGGTAGTGTGGGGTGCCCCCCTGCCACCTCCCATGCTATATATATAAAGTCCTCCTTTAAATTGTGATTCATTTTCAAGTTATTTTCTTTGCTAGAGAGAGTGAAACTCGAAGATTTCTACAGTTTTTCATCTGATGACGCTATAAAACGCGGTCCAAATTTAAATTAACTTCAGGTATCGAGTTCTAAGACTACATGGAGCATTACTACAGAGTTATTTTCTTGAAATTCACCGGTAAATCGTAACCCCACCGAGAAAATGTTGTCAGAATTGCTCCAAACTGATTCCTAAATGATCACAAGCATCAAGTAAGCATTTCTCCCTTCTGAACCCTCGGGAAATTATTGTTTTTCGGATGTATTTTACATAGNGAAAGAGCTGTTGAATACAAGTTGAAACTCGTCAGTTATTCGGGAAAAGACAATCGAGGTATGTTAAGGTGAATTTCTTCGGCAAGTTAGTTTCTATAGTACTACAATACAGTTTGAATCCCAGTAAGAGAGCCAGAAATTTTGTTATTGTGAATAGTTATTGTTGTTAGCTGAGACCTGTACTTATGTTTAGTTTGGGGTTGACTTTCGCCTGTATAGCCTTCCATGACCAACCCAAAGTAGTTGTGTCGTTACCTGCCAGGGGCTATATGATGTCGCTCCAAGGAGCGGTATGCCATCTGCGAGGGACGAAGATGAGGTCTGATGACCTTATACAATCCATTCCATGGCTGGACTATTTTAGTGTAGTATTGGCACCACACCCTCATCGAGCCTGGTACATGGGGAAGAGATATCAAGAGTCCACTAGACTAAAACACAGCTACAGTTCAGGGGTTGAGCGACCTCAGTTGCAGAACCAGGGGACTGGTAGGAGAACCATGGTTATTAGTTGACTCATTTTGACCTTGTTAGGGGTACATAGATTGATGTGTGCTCGCTAGGGATTATGGGGGCCTCGAGCGGGTTATTCTGTACTGGTTGTACCATCCGAATTATGGGGGCCAGGTAAAGTTCTTGTTTGCACTATTTACTACTAGATTAGACAACAGGAAGTTAGGTTATCCAGGTTATACCTCTATTCCTTTCACTCAGTTACTTTCAGTTTCATCGTAAGTTCTATTCAGTTATTTTCAGTTATTGTCTTACATATTTGGTACATATTGTACTGACGCCCATCCTTGGGGCTTTGCATTACTTGCCCACAAGTGCAGATAGACATAGATCAGGTCCTTCTTAGCTTTCAGTCAGAGTCAGCAGTAAAGTTAGCTCCCCTCCTCCGGAGCTGATTAGTTAGAAGGTTTGATCTTTTGATTATACAGTATATGGGTAGGTCGGGTCCTTGTCTCGACCATTATTCTACTCCTAGAGGCTTGTAGATTTACAGTTTCTCTGTGGTTAGTTTATTGTTGGTCGTGTGGGGCCTATATATATTTTATTTCGTGTGATGGCTATGTGGGGCCTTTTTTAGCTGTTAGATAATGGCCTTGTCAACTATAGTATAGTTATAGTTGCCTGATTTTCATTTAAGTTATAATTAGACAGCATGGTGGTCTTGTCGACCCACATAGGATCCACTTTTATTGCTTGTTGTTGGTTAGTTGTTGTCATTTATAGGTGGAAATACGGCCTTGTCGGCTGGAGTCTGTATTTATAACCGAGATATAGCTCGTTGTTTTCTTGAATTAGGTTGAAGGCATGCACCAGACATGCATAAGCCCGGCCAAGTTAGTCAAATTCTAGTGTGGCACTAGGTGCTAGTCACGCCTCCCAAGGTGGGGCATGACAACACCGCCGTCGGTCAAGTCAACCAACCGAACTCCACACCTTGCGAGTCGATGCACAACCTTTACCAACTCCTTATTCTCCTCACCCACATGGGACACACTCTCCATAGAGAGTCTATTAAGTGTGTCTGCTACTACATTGGCCTTGCCCAGATGGTAAAGGACACTTATATTGTAGTTTTTAAGTAGCTCTAACCACCTCCTTTGCCAAAGATTGAGATCCTTTTGAGTTAACACATATTGTGGACTCTTATGGTCCATAAACACATCCACATGGACCCCGTACAAATAATGTCTCCATATCTTCAAGGAGAATACCACTGAGGCTTATTCATGATCATGGGTTGGGTAATTCATCTCATCAGCTTTCATCTGTCTGGAGGAATATGCTATAACATTCCCGTTCTACATCAATACACACCCAAGTATGATCTGTGAAGCATCACAATACATCATGAGCCCATCGGTACCCTCGGGTAGGGTCAACACCGGTGCTAAGGTAAGTCGAGCCTTTAACTACTAAAAGCTCTTCTCACATGCCTCCGACCATTGGAATTTCACTTTCTTCTGGATCAATTTGGCCAAGGGTGCTATAATAGATGAGAAACCTTCAACAATTCTTTGATAGTAGCCAGCTAAACCCAAAAAGCTCTGAATCTCTGAAGGATTCACCAGTCTAGGCCAATTCTTCACCGCTTCTATTTTCTAAGAGTGCACCTTTATTCCCTCACTTGATACCACATGGCCCAAAAAATCCATTGAGTTCAACAAAAACTCACACTTGCTTAATTTAGCATATAGCTAGGGATCCTTGAGAGTCTGCAGAACCACCCTCAAATGAGCGGCATGCTCCTCCTCGCTCCGAGAATATATCAAGATGTCATCAATAAGCACAATCACGAACATATAGAGTTATAGCTTGAACAACCTATTAATCAAGTCCATAAAAGCTAGACGAGCATTTGTTAGTCCAAAAGATATAACAAAAAACTCATAATGACCATAATGCGTCCTGAAGGCTGTCTTCGAGATGTCACCCTCTTGAACTCTGAGTTGATGGTACTCGGATCTAAGATCTATCTTCAAAAAACAATTGGCACCCTGAAGCTGGTCAAACAAATCATTAATCCTGGATAGAGGATACCTGTTCTTTATGGTAACCTTGCTCAATTGCCGATAGTCAATGCACATCCGAAGGGAACCATCCTTCTTATGGACAAATAGAACTAGTGCACCCCATGGAGACTTACTTGGTCTGAGGAAACACTTATCCAAGAGATCCTTCAACTGCTCCTTCAACTTTTTAAGCTCAGCTGGAGCAATTATGTAGGGAGGAATTGATATAGGCTGTGTGTCGGGAAGGATGTCAATGCCGAAATCAATTTCCCTCTCAGGAGTAACACCCGGTAAATCATCAGGGAATACTTCTGCATACTCACATACTATCGAGACTGATTGGATAGTTGGGGTCTCAGACTCAACATCCTTAACCCTAACTATATGGTACACACAACCTTTGGAAATCATCTTCTTGGCCTTAAGATAGGAAATAAAGCGACCTATAGGCACGGTCGAACTACCCTTCCACTCCAAGATTTACTCACTCAGAATGCAGAACTCCACCACACGAGTTCTACATTTAGTAGAAGCATAACACTCATACAACCAATCCATGCCTAGAATAATAGAAAAGTCAGTCATGGCTAACTCTACAAGGTCTGCGTAGGTGAATTTATGCAATACTGTGATCGAGAAACTTTTATACACCCGCCTAGATATAATTGGATCACCAACGGGAGTAGAGACTGAGAATGGTTCTGACAGAATTTCGGGACTGACTCCAAAGTTACTAGCAATATAAGGTGTCACAAAAGACAAGGTAGCCCCCGTATCTAACAAATCATAAGCATCATGGTGAAACACTTGTAACATACCCATAACCACATCTGATGAAGTCTCCTGCTCCTGGCACCAGGCAAGCGCATAGAATTTGTTTTGGCGCTATCCACCACCCCCAATAGTGGATGCCCCCTGCGGAGCTAAACGTGTTGGAGCTTCTACTGACCTGGTAGTTTTTGCATGGCCTCTATCATAATCCTGCCTAGAAAATGGACACGCTCGGTGTGTTTGGCTGTCTGATGACTACACGCAAGTGCACGTGGTCGAACAAGTAGTAAGTGGCTTAAGTAAGCCAAGTATCGATCCCACAGGGACTGGACTACAG
>JACEIK010000085.1:46333-61274 GCA_018107945.1 Datura stramonium | reverse complement strand
CTACAATTTACATGAGAATGTACTAACATTGTTGGATAAACAAGGCAAAACCGATGCATTTGAGTATCACTTGGGCATATAAATATGCCCCAGATCATGGTGCACGTGGTCGGATCTACTGCACCCATCTGAGCGGAGAAAGCACTCCCCTACATGACTCTCACGGCACTTCCCACAGGATGGAAAGGTGCGCTCTACCTGCATTCCCCTCTGATCCCTCGAACCTGAGGCCTTGCTCATCTGATCACCCTTGGGTCTGGATGGAATACTAGCTGATGATGGTACTAGAGCTAGTGACCTCTGCTGAATCTGAGGGCGATGACCACCGCCGGATCTCTGCTAAGTAAACCCATAGCTATCTATCCGGGCCCTTTTGGACTCTCTCTCCCTGACGTGTGCCTCCTCCATCTTCTGGGCGTACAAGACTATTCGAGGGAAATCCATATCTTGGTGGAGCATAGCAATCTCGCAATCTTTATCCAAGTAGCTCGCCACCCCATGAACAAACTTGGTCACTCGCGCCCTCCGATAAACCACTAACTCTTGGGTGTACTTTTATAAGCGAGTGAACTCAAGGGAATACTCTGGTACTGTCATCCTCCCCTACTTAAGATTAACGAACTCAGCTGCCTTCAACTCCCTCATCTCACGAGGGAAGAATCAATCTAGGAACACAACACGAAACTCCTCCCAAGTGATAGGGCTTGCTCCAGTGGCCCTACTATCTTTCCATTGTCGAAACCAGATGTGTGTGACCCCTTTCAACTGACATGACGCCAACTTAGCAAACTCAACCCCATTCACCCCAATTACCTAGATGATCTTCACAATCTCATCAATGAACTCATGTGGGTCCTCATCTACTTTTGACCCGAGGATCTGTGGCGGGTTCATTCTCAAGAAATCCTTTACTCGAGTCGCCGTCGCGTTACCATTTTTTAGGACATGCGCAACTTCTTGATGATTGACCTAAGCAGTTAAGGCCTGTGCAACTGAATAGCTGCCCAAAATTCAGCATCGGCAACCGACTTCAGTGCATAGTGCTCCTGGACTGGTAGGGCCTTCTGGTGACCATTTCCGTTGCGATCCTTGTGGTCATCTCCATTCCTATTCCTTCTACCGTTTACTCTTCGAGGAGCAATAATTCTGCAATAGCGAATAGCGCGAATTAGAAAGATAGGGAGAAATTTCATCGCACGATATAGATCATGAAAGAAGGGATTATTTCCTAAACGTCTCATAGCCTCTTTGTCATAAGTGCGGCGCGCTTCACACCAATGAAAAAGATTCTACTCAACGCGGCTTCCAGACACCCTAAGGAGACTTCAATCCTAAGGCTCTGATACCAAGTTTGTCAAGACCTGAACGTAGACCCGGATCATAACACGGGACAAGGAGCTTCGAGAGACTCCAAATGGATCCATGGCATGCGCATACATCTAACTAAATCAATAAAAGAGAATACTCAATGTAATAACATAGCAGAAGCATAACCATGATATACATGGAAAGCAGAACATAATTCATACATAATAGCTGGATACTGCCATGGTCTGAAAGCCTCTAACATAGCTAATGGATTGATGGGACAACACCCCTAACTAACCCGACAAGTCTAGAAAAAAGAACTAAGCTTGAAAAGATAACTGATATCAAACCAATCCTCGGAGAATGAGTACTCACCAAAGAGCTGGATGCTAATCTCTGAAACGGGCTAATGACGGTGTTGGGGATGAAGATCAGAGCCTGTATCATGAAATGATAAAACGGTGTTGTATGAGTATGAGGTCAGTACGTGAAATGTACCAAGTATGAAAGGTAAGTAAAACGGACAGAAAAAATACATAAAAAGCTCATAAGAGATCACAAGAGTGGGACTACATGATCATAACATAAATATCATAAGATAACATAAGGCTCAAGGTTTTCAAATCTTTCCTAATCCATTCATCATCATAATAGTAAGAGATACTTTATAAATCATCACTTGAGCCAAAATAACATAAACCTAACAATGCAATAAAACATGCGGAACAATGGGAGGACTCATCATAATTGAAACCATCATGGTAGATCCTTACATGATGCCCCAACTATCTCACTCAAGTGGGAAAAGTCGTCATAGGCTTGCTAGGCGAGGAACGTGTAGTATGTGATATCACGAAAGAGGGGATCCATTATCATTGTAATGTATCATTATGAACCTACGGTGGCATGTAGTTATGATACACCGGCGTAGTCCTTCGAATGTCGGTCTACTCAGTGCTAGACACTGCTCCCATAAACAAGCACATTAGGCTCATATGTAAATCATAAATATCATTCATGAGATTCGTGGCTAAATAAACATTTAACATCGTTGATCTCCTTTTTATACATGATTAGCCATGAATCATGGGCCCTTTAATCAACCAATATCATAAATCGATCAATTATGAAATCCATTTCATAAATTATAAATCATACTTGAAGATGTGGGCATTGCCCAATACTCTAACATGCTTGAATATACTTAATTCACTTGAAATCATGATTATAAATATGTGTAACTTCAAAATATGATCTTCATCATCAATACATCTTCATACATGAACATTCATCATAAATCTTAACTTTGATTAATTTTTTCATAAATGGGCATTTTAATTTTAAAAGCTTGAAACCTGATTTTAATGGAAAATAACATAAAACTTGCCCATAATTCATAATTAGGTAATAATAACTTATTTAGACCATGCCCATGTAGAAAATTCAAATTTTCATGCATCAGATTAAAACCCCATAGAATCAATATAGTAAATTCATGATTTAGAGTGTGTTTGGACTTGGGAGTGAATGGATTCACCCATTCATAACCCTATATACCTAATTAAAGCTGATTCTTACACCTCCTTGAAAGCACGATGAAGGATTGAAGGAAAACTTGAAGAGATCTTACTTGATCACTTCCTAAACCCCTTCAATATGCATTCATGGAAATGAATGAGCCTAGGATATATTTTACCCTCATAAAACATTACATTTTGAGCCTTAAACGATGTAGTTTAGGACCCTAGGACTTTTGACAAAAATGCCCTTAATGAATTTCTTGAAATTTCTGCACTGCCTGAGACCACAGACAATCCAACAAGTCGTGCCTTGATACCATGACTCGTGGTATCCGCCCGTTGGATCCACTGCCCATTTTCAACTCCTCAGATTCGATTCCACGACTAGACAGGATGATTCATTGTACAATACGACAGTTCATTACATCATCCGTTGTTTCTCCCTTGACGACCTACACTAAGCCTTCCCACAAGCCACACCACGACTCATTCCTCATTCGAACGAGTCACAATTTCATTCCGTTACCTCGACTTGAGGTTTTAATACTCCTTCCCACGGTTTCTCACCATGATCCGTTATATCTCACGAAGGATAGTCCCATGACCCGTTACTTCCTCTTAGGTCAAGATCTAGTCTTCCCACAACCACAAATGACGACTCATGGTATCAAACCATGGGTCGTTACATGACCCGTTACTTCCAACTTCCACCCGGCCAGACCTCACCATGGGTTATTGGTTGGACCAATGATCCGTTATGTGACCCGTTCTATGAGAATTTTTCCCAGATTCTACCAACTCTAATTTTTAAATCCGGGGTCTAGTCTTAGGCACTTTTGGGGTATTAAAATAAGTGTCACTAATCTCGATGAAATTTTTCAAGTGTTGTTGTGGGTCTTCATGGGGAAGACCGAAAAACTGTCTGCTTGTATGCAAGAGCTGCACCATATTCTGTTTCAGAGCAAATCTACCTCCTCGTTCCAACTTGTAGATGCTAGAGGTAACACTATTTGAACTGTGATTGCCACCTCGCGAACTGGTCTAGCTGCCATCCTTTCTGGTAAAATGTCTTCCTATTCAGTTGGTGATGGTTCTGCCAATGGAGCCTGTGGAACTAGTGGAATAGGATTTTGAAGAGTAGCCTTCCTCGATTAATGTAACTTTCATTCAGGCTCCAAATATGGCTCCACCAATTTTCTATTACATGCCAGCTTTTAGAAATAGACTTGTACCTGCTAGTGTAGTAGCTAAGATCAAGTTATCAACACATGTACAATAATATAAAAACTAAACTCAATAATTTTACTAATTTACCAATTCCCCAGCAACGGCTCCAAAAACTTGTTGCACCCGACTGTACACATAAGTGCACTTGGTTGTATAAGTAATATAGTGACTCTCTGAAGCCGAATATCGAACCTACAGGAACTAAATACTTAGTGAATTTTTGTAATTTAGTGTACACGATTATTTTACACAAGTGTATAAGTAGCCAAGAGTTTATGAATTTTGTACGTGTAAGAGTAATTAAATTAAAAGATACTAAATTACAGGATGTAGATTTAATTGATACTCAAGAATATTCTAATGTTAAGGCATGGAACGCAATCATGTACAACATGTATTTTCTTAAGCTAAGTTCTCTATCTGGTTGATGGTTTACAGGATTCAAGGCCTAACTATGGTCTTTCGAACCTCTAGTTGTTTGCCTAAAATGACTTTTGGTTCTATAATTTTTGAGCGGTTATGCAAGAATTCATCCTAGGTAGTGAAGCATTTATTCCCTTTTTCAATCGAATGCAGCATTGTAGGTATATTTCTATCCCAAACTTGAATCATGTCTTTAATTTATATCAAAGACAAGAACACAACCCTATTCTTCATTCTACCCTAGTAATTCTCCTTTCAAATCCACACTAAGATTACAAATTTATCTTAATATTCCAAACATCAAAATACAAGAAGCAAGAATATAAGAACAACCATTAATGATAGAAATATTTAAACTAAATTAGAACCATGTTATACATTCATGCAAGTAGCCTCAACCTCAGAATGAGGTAATTTAGCCACTCATTGTTTGAATAAACATCTCCAAACAATTTTTAATCATAGGAAAAATTGAAAGTAGAAGAAAAGGGAAGAGAAAAAATCCTAGAATTTTCTTCAACTCAACTGCCACTTTCCCACGTCCTCCAAAAAATTCAGATTCAAAATTTTAAAAAACTACGTGTTCTATTTATACAAAGTTTAAATAATACTTCGGATAACCATCAATTTGTCACGGAAGATAACGCACCAATTACCTCTATGACACATAATCGACATGGACCCTCACCGGTTTAGTCTTTGGAGTTGGCCACAAAGCAATGTTCCAGGTCACATATCACGCCAATTTCCCACTGTGACACAGAGCTGTCGCGGACCTTCACTAGTTCAGACATCATTATTTTAATTCCACCAATGTGGCATGTTGCCCATAGCCTAGATCCAGCATCGCGACACACTGCCATTGCGACCCTTTACTGCTTTAGAATATCCTTGTTACAAGTTTTATTTGTTTACCATCCAGTATTTCATTTTTTCACATCCAACATCCCAATAAATCTCATTCCATCACTTTTCACCATACAAATTATGAATTCACAGTTTTCTTTTGTGATAATTGAGGCTGGTTTCATCCCAATTTTGCCTTCAATTCTGTTTCACCATTTCTTGGCTCAATTTCGCTCTTTTTCACCTCATACTTCATTAACATCATATTTACTTGAAACAACGGAAATAAAATCTATAACCTTCTCATATTATATGTAAAAGACACAAAACTCTGATTAGAAAAAGCTTGAATGCATGGTAAAATTATCACACATCAGTTGGTTGATAGTATATATATGATATGAATATTCGATCATAGAATCTCATATAACCTTTTTACATAATAATCATCTTACTTTTACATCTAATTTCTGTAATTTTCAAAACATATAGTATTTAGTTGGAATTGTTGAGGTTGGGTACTATAAAATTCCAAATACTCTCTAAGATCAGATCCTAGAGATGAAGTAGAAACCAGACGAAAAAGTAACTTTTTATCATAGAATGACCCAAGTGACGACTCATTAAGACATGTAACAATTCATTCTATCTAGCCCTTGTGAAGGAATTAGATATTGATGAAAATGCTTCAGCGATAATGAGCAGGTCAACTCATGTAACGATTTGTCGTCCCTGGACGGTGAATTTTACAAATAAAATTCCAGGGTTATTTCAGTAACTTTTCATATTTTTATCACCTAAAGCATACTATTTGAGGATTTCTTAGGGTAATATTTAAGGATTTTATTAGTTTAAACTCTAATTCCCACTCCTAACAACACAAATTCAGGAATGATTAAGCTCTCAGAAGCTTAGGGTTCTTCATCTTCAACCTAGGGATCTTCAAGCTAGAGTCAAGAGTTCTTCATTTTAGGCATGTAAGGCTAATTATAGCGAGGAATTTCTTTCTTCCTCATTCCCTAAATCTAGTAAATATTTCATTAAAATCAAAGCTAGGGTTTTTCCCAATTTTTTAATCTGGTCTTCTTCCCTATAAGTTGAATTGTTCATTAATTGAATTCTTCATATTGAGTTGTATATTTGTGTCTCTTGATTGTTGATTATAATCCTTCCTCTCTTATTTGATTGATTGGTTTGTTCATGTCTCATATCCCATGGACCCAGTTGCATGAATTCATTACTTTTGAAAGCTTTGTATTACGAGATGAATGCATTATTTTCATGACTAAAGTTGAGCAGATTTTTAGAAAGTTTCATAAAGAGATTTTTGGTAGAAAGTTCAGTTCATAACATGATCTTCAAAAGCTTAAGTGAACTCTTGTTCTTTTGAAATTCAATGGTTTTTAACATAGAGGATAACAAGTTTTATACATAGATTTTGAGTATAGAAGTAACAAGTTTTCAAAGTACAATTTTTCGAGCCAAGGCTCAACAAGAGATTTTAAACTTCTATTGTAACTATAGCTAAAGTGCTTTATATATATGTTTTAGCTACCTAAGATAGGCATATTTATATGACCATAGGTTTGGAAAGATTATTTAGCACTGAAATCGGTTAAGGGTTCAGATATCCCAAAGCCCCAAAACAATGTAGCCAGCATAAGTTAGGATTGTGCCGTTGATTTGGGAGACTCCTCAAATAGCCCCTCGTAAGGTCTTAGTATGGATCTACAGTTTAGTTCATCATCTACCCTAGAAAGACTTTGGATGGCTCTCCCAAACTAGCAAGAAGTTGGACATGATGCGCTCGTTCAGGATATATGTTGGTTATTAGAGACTCCTAACTAAAGTATACATATATATACATGTATTTTTATCAGCTTATTTTGATGCATATTTTTATTGCATAAATGTTTACACATCTTTCAGACTTGTGTTTTTATGCATCATTCAGAGTATTAGATTCAGACAATTATTCTTTCAGTTTAGATATTCTTGTTTACCTATTGTTTCTTTCAGCCATTTTACATATTGTACATTCAATTGTACTAATGCCATTTGGCACTGCATCTTATTATAATGTAGATTCAGGTAGACAGGACAAGCAGCAGACGCATCACTAGGATCTCATATTATCATCTTTGGTGAAGTCTCCTACATTCGGAGAGTCTCAGTCATGTTTATTTTATTTTTAGTAGAGCTTAAGGTGGCTGTGGGACCTTTACCCCATAACCTATATTATGATTATTATAGGCTTCATACACTAGTTAGAGAGTTAAGTCATAAATGTTACTTTATAACGACACCCATATGATATATTTGTGAATCTCCACTAGTAGTAAGCTAGGCCAAGGGTTCGCTTGGACCCCTTAGTGGTCTAAGTGTCAACCATGCCTAGGGTATAGGCTCGAGGCTTGACAAATATGGTATCAGATTTTTGGTTCAAAGATTCCTAGGATATATATAAGGCCGCGTCAAGTAGTGTTTCGTTCTTATAGGTGTGAAGTGCCATATCTATAATAGGGAGGCTATAGGGCATTAGGAAACACATCCCTTTTTTCATACTCTAGTTTGTGGGATAGAGTTTGACTTTATAAAGACTCCTTCCTAACTTGTGGATTCACGTGTCTCAAATCATGCCTCCGAAGCATTCTACCAGTTATAGGAATGTTGCTAGTGTTGAGGTTTTCATTGGAAACAACACAGCAAGCCTACCTCCACAAACTAGGATGTAGATAAGTAATGGAGCACGCATTACAGTTCAGAGTGGTAGTTGTGGAGCCCAGAATGCACTAGCTACTCATGGAAAGGTATCAAAAGTACCTATTCCTAAACCTTCATGAGTTGGCATTTTAAAGGCAGGGTATAGGGGAGCTATCCAGATGCTCTCCAAGTTTGTGGCTGCCCAAGCAGGCCGTCAGGGCTGAGCACCTGCTCGTTTCAGTTCTCATGACTTTTCAAGAGCGTCGAGAATTAGGGAATTCCTGAGGATGAACCTACCAATATATGTTTATGGGGTATATGGTTGATGATATCTCCTTGAATTTTATTGATGAAATTTGGAAGATCTCGAGGGAAATGCATGCAATAGAGATAGAGGGAGTTGAGTTTGCTTCGTATCAGCTCAAGGATGTTGTGAATATATGGTATAATTAGTGAGAGCAGAGACGTGGTGAGAATGCAACTCCAACAACCTGGGATAGTTTTGAAGAGGCGTTCTTAAACCACTTCTTCCCCTAGGAGCTGAGAGAGGCTAAGGCAAAGGAGTTCGTGAACTTGAAGCAGGGCACCATGAGTGTCTAAGAACATAGCCTTAAGTTCACCCAGCTATCTTGGTTTGCTGAAAAGATGGTACCAGACATGAGATCCAGAATGAGGAAGTTTGAATTTGGGCTGGGTAAGCATTTGAAGAAAAAGTCTATGGGCTCACTATTGATTAGTTATATGGACATCTCCTGGCTTACGGCGTACACCCAACAGTTAGAGGATGATAAGAAGAAGGAAAGGGAGGAGCATATGCGTAAGAGGACTAAGTTAGCAGGTAATGAGACCACACAACAGAGGAATGGACACAGTAACAGGTCCTTCATTCAGAAGAGATCCTATGGACCTGCATTGTCAGCTGCTAATTGTCTAGCTCCAAGCAACAAGAATGATCAGAGGTCTCAAATATAGGATAGCACAATTTAGGGAGCTCTTCAACACCCACCTTATGCCAAATATGGAAGGATCCATTTAGGGGAGCGTCGTTCAGGTAACAAGGCCATTTTTAAGGGATTGACCACATGGCAAGGTAATGGGGGCAACAGAGCTCGGTCTACCACTTAAGTAGGCAGTGTTTCCCAAAAGGGTACTACTTTAAGGTCAGGCGGAGTTCAAAGCAATCTATTTGCTATGTCTAGTCGCCAAGATCAGGAGGACTCCCTATATGTTGTCATTGGTATGTTAAAAGTTTTCTCTATTGATATGTATGCTTTACTTGATCCAGGCACTACTTTATCTTTTGTCACTCCTTATGTAGCAGTTAATTTTGGGATTTTCCCAGAGCAACACATAAATCCTTTTAGTGATTCTACTCTAGCCTATAAGTCAATCTTAGCTAAGAGAAGCTACATAAATTGTGCAGTGTTAGTTTGTCATAAAGACACCACAATCAACTTAGTAGAGTTAGAAATGGTGGATTTCAATGTTATTCTAGGCATAGATTGGTGTATTCCTTTTATGCCACAGTTAATTATAGGACCCAGGTAGTAGAGTTTCTATTTCCAAATAAGTCGGTCCTACTTTGGGAAGGTAGTCCCGTCATGCCTAAAGGTCGCTTCATTTCATACCTTAATGTCAAAAAGATAATTTCTAAGGGGTATATCTGTCACTTAGTAATAGTAAGAGACTCTAATGCTGAGACACCATCCTTTCAGCCAGCTCCAATCATAAGGAAATTCCTAGAGGTCTTTCAATATGATCTTCCAGATTCTCTCTTGATAGGGAAATAGACTTTGGAATAGATGTTTCCGTAGCACTCATTCTATCTTTATTATGTCATATAGAATTGATTTAGCAAAGTTTAATGAGGGAAAAGAGTAGTTAAGAGCTCTTCAAGATAAAGGTTTCATTCACCCAAATGTTTAACCTAGGGTGCTCTAGTTCTCTTCCTGTGAAAAAAAAGATGGCACTCTTAGGACGTGTAGCGATTACCGTAAGTTGAACGAAGTCACCTTCAAGAATAAGTATCCGCTTCCAAGAATTTATGGCTTGTTCGACCAACTGCAGGGTGCCACTTGTATCTCTAAGATACACCTCAAGTCAGGCTATCATCAGTTGAAAGTTTGAGAAAGTGATATTCCTAAAACAACCTTTAGGACCCCTTTCGAGTTTGTTATTATGTCCTTTTGTTTCACTAATTCTCATGCAGCATTAATGGACCTCATGAATAGAGTGTTTAAATAGTATCTGTATATATTTGTTATTATGTTCATTAACGATATCTTAGTTTAC
Organism: Datura stramonium; assembly: GCA_018107945.1. Classification (NCBI taxonomy): domain Eukaryota; kingdom Viridiplantae; phylum Streptophyta; class Magnoliopsida; order Solanales; family Solanaceae; genus Datura; species Datura stramonium. The sequence goes on along the minus strand of JACEIK010000085.1, from coordinate 50,955 downwards.
TCCAAATATTAGGAGGAGCATGCTAGTCATCTCAGAATAGTCCTGCAGATACTTAAAGAGTGTGAGTTATTCTCCTTGTTTTCTAGGTGTGAATTTTGGTTAAAGACAGTGGCTTTCCTAGGCCATATAGTCTCCAACAAAGGTGTTCAGGTCGACTCTCAGAAGATTTAGGCAGTAAAGAACTATCCTAGACCAATAACCCCAACTGACATCAGAAGTTTCTTGGGTTTAGTTGGCTATTATAGAAGATTTGTAGAGGGATTTTCAACTATTTCTACTCTAATGACCAAGTTAACTCAATTGTCTGAAGCTTGTGAGAAAAGCATTCAAGAATTGAAGACTCATTTGACTATTTCTCTAGTATTGACCATACCAAATGGCACTGATGGTTTTTTGGAGTATTGTGATTTGTCCAAAGTGGGTATCCGTTGTGTATTTATGTTGAATAGTAAGGAGATATCTTATTCTTCCTGACAACTTAAGGTCTATGAGAAGAATTATCAGACTCATGATCTGAAATTGGCAACGGAAGTGTTCGCATTAAAGTTTTGGCCCCATTATATCTATGGTGTGCCTGTTAATATGTTCACAGACCACAAGAGCCTTCAGTATGTGTTCATCCAGAAGAAGTTAACTCTTAGACAGAGGAGGTGGCTTGAGCTTCACAGAGACTACGACATTAGGTAAAGAAAGTGTAGTTGTTGATACTATTAGCAGGCTATCTATGGGAAGCACAACTCATGTAGAGGAAGAGAAGAGGGAACTAGATAAGGATGTGCGTGGACTCTCACACCTGGGAGTTCGTCTTCTAGACAACGAAGAAGGTAGTGTAGTTATTCAAAATAAGGTCGAGTCATCTTTAGTAGCAGAAGTTTAGGAAAAGTAGGATAGAGATCCCTTCTTACATCAATTAAAGGAAGATGTCTATAGGAAGAAAGTGTTAGTTTTCTCACAAGGGGCAGATGATCAATATGGACTTTATAATCAGTATCCCAAAGTCACATAGGCAACATGAAACTATTTGGGTGATTGTAGATCAAATGACCAAGTCAGCTCATTTCTTGCCGGTTAAGACTACAGACTCAACCGAGGATTATGCCAGATTGTACATCGATGAGATAATTAGACTTCATGCAGTTCCATTATCCATCATATCAGATTGGGGCACCCATTTAACTGCTTAGTTTTGGATATCTTTCTCTAAAGGTTTGGATATAAAAGTGAACCTCTATACATTTTTTCATCCGTATATAGATGGTCAAGTAGAGCGTACTATTCAGACTCTTGAGGATACGTTAAGATCTTGTGTTATTTATTTCAATGGTAATTGGGATAACCATTTATCTCTTATAGAGTTTGTATATAACTACATCTGTCACTCCAGTATCCAGATGGCTCCCTATAAGGCTCTTTATAGGTGAATGTGTGGATCCCCGATTGGTTGGTTTGAAGTTGGTAAAGCGGAATTGATCGGGCCAGACTTAGTGTAATAGGCCATGGAAAAGCTAAAGATCATTCAGGAAAGGCTGAAGACTGCACAGAGTTGCCAAAAAAGTCTTATACTGATGTTAGGCGGTAAATGATTGGGTTTATCTAAGGGTTTTTTCCCATGAAGGCTGTTGTATGATTTTGGAAGAAAGGGAAGCTTAGTCCCCATTACATTGATTTGCATTGAATTTCAAAGAGAATTAGTAAGGTAGCCTTCGGAGCTACCAGCCAAACTAGCATCTATCCATCTAGTCTTCCATATTTCTAAGATGTGTGTAGGTGAGCCCTCACTCATTATGCCTACGGAGAGTGTGGGAGTGAAGGACAACCTATCATATGAGGAGGTTTTAGTTAAGATTCCTTACCATCAGGTTCGTATGTTGAAAACAAAGAAGTCACTTTTGTAAAGGTCTTATGGAGAAATCAGCTAGTTGAGGGAGCTACTTGGGAAGCTGAAGTTAATATGATGGCCAAGTACCCTCATCTTTTCCCACTAGTTCTGAATCATTCAGAGGTAACATTTTCCATTAGCAGTGCTCTTATCAGTTTCATGACCCATTAGTTTTCATTGCAATCCTTAGTATGGTTACACATTCCATGAATTCAATAAAGTTCAATGTAGTTACTCTCAGTTAGATCATCTTTCTATCTAGTTCAGTCTTCCTTCAAGGACGAATGATTCCAAGGGTGAGATAATGTAACACCCCCAAAAGTTTCTAAGATCAGATTTTAGACATGAAGAAACTAGAAAATAAACTAACTTTTTATCGTAGAACGACGCAAGTGACGACTCATTACTCCAAGTGATAACTTTTTTTTGTTTCGTTATGAGGTGAGGATCAGAGAATATCCAATTTTTCTTCTGTAGTGACGTGTGGAAGTAATGACTCGTTAGGGAAAGTAATGATTTGTTCTGTCTAGCCATTATGAAGTGATTAGAGATTGATCAATATGCTTCAGTGACAATGAGTAGGTCACCACGAGTCGTGGTCAGATTTAATGACTCGTGTGGCGATATACCGTCTCTAGACGACAAATTTTACAAATGAAATTGTAGGGTTATTTCAGTAACTTTTCATATTTTAACACCTAAACCGGAAATTTTTTAGGGTAATATTTAAGGGTTTTATTAGTTTAAACTCTCATTCCTCTCCTAACAATATAAATTAAAGAATCACTAAGCTCTCGAGAAGGTTATGGCTCTTCACTTCAACCTAGGGACTTCCAAGATAAAGTCAAGAGTTCTTCGTTCCAAGTGTATAAGGCTAATTATACTGAGGAATTGCATTCTTACTCATGCCCTACATCTAGTAGAAATTCCATTGAAGTTAAATCTAGTTTTTTTTCCCAATTTCTTTATCTGGTCTTCTTCCCTATAAGTTGAATTGTTCATTTATTGAATTCTTCATATTGAGTTGTATCTTTGAATCTCTTGATTGTTGATTATAATCCTTAATATCTTGGTTGATTGATTGATTAGTTCATGTATCTTATACAATGGAACCAATTGCATGAAATTAATTATTTTTGAAAGCTTTGAATTATGAGACAAATGCACTATTTTCATGACTAAAGTTGACCAGATTTTTAGAAAGTTTTCACATAGAGATTTTTGACAGAAAGTTCAGTTTATTTTATGATTTTCAAAAGTTAAAGTAAAGTATTGTTCTTTTGAAATCCAAAGATTTTGAGAATAGATTCTCATAAGTTTTAAATAGATATTTTGAACATAGAAGCTCACTTGTTTTTAAAGTACAAATTTTTTAGCCAAGGTTAAACAGAGATTTTAAACATCTATATAACTATAGCTAAAGTGCTTTATAAATATTTTTTAAGTTGCCTCATTAGAAATATTTATATGAGCATATTTTTGGGAGGATTATTTCGCACTAAGATGGGTGAAGGATTCAGATAACCTATAAGCCCTAACTTCATAACAAGTGTAGATTAAGATTGTGTCATTATCTCGGGCGACTCCTCAGATAGCCCCTGGTAAGGGCTTACTATTGATTCACAGTTTAGTTCATCCTGCAAGGCATCGGATAGCTTCCCATCTTGCGGAAGAAGTTAGACATCATGCACTCATTCATGATGTATGTCGGTTATGAGAAACTTTCAACTAAAGTATACATGTATTTTTAGAGCTTGTTTTGATTCATAGTTCTATTGAATAAATGTTTACAAATCTTTAAAAGTTGTGTTTCTATGCCTCATTTAGATTCTCAAATTCAGAAAGTTATTCTTTCAATTTAGATATTCTCATTTACATGTTGTTTCATTCAACCATTTTACATATCGTACATTCGATCGTACTGACGCTATTTGGCACTGCATCTTATTATGATGCAGGTTCATGTAGATAGCACCGACAGTAGGCACATCACTAGGATCTTATCTTATAATCTTTGGTGAGGTCTCCTACATTCGGAGAGTCCCAGTCATGTTTACTTTATTTTCAGTAAAGCTTAATGTAGCCGTGAAAGCTTTTTTCTGGCACCTATCTTTCAGTTGTTAGAGGCTTCGTAGACTGGTTAGAGAGTTATGTCATAAATTTACCTTTTAACATTGTTTTTAGTTTTAGTTTATAAATCTTATTTTAATAAATGAAGCTCACTTTAGTTATTGCTTTCGCTATATTTTATTGTGAATCTCCGCTAGTAGTAAGCCAGACTAAAGGTTCACTTAGACCAGGGTGTAGGCTCGAGGCATGACAGGTTATTTGTTACTAATTATTATGAAAGACGCTTTTGAATAAAGCATTGGTTGATAGCTACTAGTTCTAACAAATTCTTCCATTGAAGCATTAGTAACCTTCTTATTTTTATGACAACTTCTTGTCAGCAATTCTAGCTTTGTTGCAATTCAAAGTATTACTTTTTCATATGCTGCTACTTAGACTCCATGTCTCCATTGAAGCATTCTGATGATAATTTATATTGTTCATATGGTCTTATGTAATAAAGGTCACAGGATCACATTCATGACATGAGTTTCATATGTAAAGTCATTTTAGGAGTCATGAGTGAGTCATATATATGTTATATTCATAGAGTTGATGCATTATTTCACTTCATGGTATATGCATCTATCTTCGAGCTACAATTGAGGGGCATGGGCCTTATTGATTATATATA
>JACEIK010000085.1:24508-46201 GCA_018107945.1 Datura stramonium | reverse complement strand
ATCACAATATTGGAAGATAGGTACATATGGCATGACCATCATTTACACATTCATACGTGCATATGAGTTATAGGTTTCAGATTTTAAGGTTCTATCTTTTCTTCCATATCATTGTCACGCCTCGAGCTTACACTTTGGACGTTACCCACTCAGATCATTTAGTGATCCAAGTTACCCCTTGGTCTGGCTTACTACTAATTGAGATACAATAAAGAATAGTGGAAGTAATAATTGTATGGGCTATGTATAATAAACTAAGATTTATTAACTGCAACTGGAAATAAAATTATAAAGTAACATTATTGACTCAATTCTCACTCTATCTATGAAGCCTCTATAAATGGAGAATAGGTGCCGGAACTCAAATCCATTTGTAAGCTACATTGACCATTGAGTAATATGTCATGATTATATCTCATGTTTATGATGAATTACTGTATTCATTATAAAAATGATTTTTTTATTTTTATATGTGTACGGATCTTAAAATAACTATGTGGTTCTCTAGGTAAAAATAGAAGGTTCTGGGTAAAAAGTTTCTAATGAGAAATCTAAGTAATATTTTTATAATCATCCTCGAGTAAGTCAGCTTTATTCCATAAGTAGCAAGCAGGTCTGTCAGTTTCTTAATCTAATTCTTGAAATTGTTTCTTTAATTTTATTTTTTCAATAACTTTTTTATTTTCCTATATAATTTAAAGATATTTGTCCTTTGCTTTTCTATTGAAGCACAGTTAGTCTAAAAAGGCAAGTCATCCTGGATGAATACAAATAATTAATGGAGACAAAATAATTGACAAACAAGTTGAAGACAATATATGGGTTTGTATTTCATCTAACTAATCAACTTCACCTTGAAATTATGCTATATATGTACATTAGTTGTAACTTAATAATAAAATATAAATAAATTATGAATCTTAAAACTCCCCACAAGAAAAATATTTTTTAAAAATAAATTTAAAAATTTGCAAAAGGCTAGAACCCCTGCAAAATGAAGCAAACAAAGTTTTAAGAAGAAAATTGTGGAGGTTCAAACTGATGTAATTTGACTGCCGTTAAATGATTACAATAGTTCTTTAAAAGTACTTTGCACATTGATTGCGTCAAACGTTATTTTTAATATTTTAAAAATCACCGCAAAAATAAATTGCAGGGGTTTATAAAGGCATCAAATTACAAAATTAACCCCCATAATTTGAGTATTTTCTTGGTAGTGTGAGAAAAACCAATAATAGAGAAATCATGAAGAATCTCTTATTTCTTCAATATATTTATTGTGATTTCTCAATTATTTTATGCATCATATTTGAATTGGGATGGTCACACTGATCATGCCAGCTTATTTTTGTTACAATAAACTTCTGGTTTACAATTGCATAGGATTCAATCATCATATTGATCACATTTGTGTAGTACAAACAACAGGAAAGTAGAGTGATCATTCACATTTATATTTCTTGCCCATCTTGATTGTAGTAATATGAAGATATTAAATCTTTTCAATATTTATAGTCTCAATATGAACACCCATGATAGAGAATACCTTTTAAAACTCAGTAAGTTTTTTGATACTTACTACAATATTATGTTTTACTGATAATCAATTTCATTCGTCCAAACTAGTAACAAATTGGCTCATGCGGAGCTTCCAATTAATTGTGTACTACCATATATTTGTTACAACTCAAGTGGCCATGATTGGCACCCACACTATCCCCTTCAGTGGGTGAACCAATGAATCTCCAATTAATTACTCAATTTCTACAATAATACAGTTAAATCACATTAAAATAATGAATAGTGGAAGCTTTAATTAAATGAAAGGAAAATAATTTCAAATTTGTCTAGTACATCCCCAAAACCTAAAAGTCATTGTACGTGAGTACATCTACCTAAAATCATCTAAAAGAGGAGTAAGTTAACAAAATTAATAAGACAATGTTTGAACAAAATACATCTTCTGTGGTGGAATCATAGCAGAACATTCGGATCCACTCATCTTCTAGTATTTTGCTACAGCTCTACAAATAGGGTTGAGATGAACTCCTTCGATAGAGGTCTGCACTCAAAAAGGATGTGCAAGAGTAGCATCAGTACGACACAATATACTAGTAGGAATCATCGGCCGACCTTAAATAATAACGTATATACGGTGAAATAACAACATACAAATACCAAACACAATCCATTAAATAGTACTAATTCTAAAATCAATCAGTGTAAGGTGTTCGGTTGGCCTGCTGAGTGGATCGGGCCTTGCTGTAATGGTTCTTGACCGCTGCAACGGTCTCGGCACGGCGATAAAGGTAATGTTGCAATGGTATTTCCTTGGCAGTAACTCAACTCACTGTAATAGCTACTGTTCTTCTTTAACCATTCTCAACATTCAATTCACTACACTCATACAAGTTATACATAGCCGTAAATACAACAGTTAATACACCACTGACCACATCAAGTATGCAATGGCTCATCACCACCAATCCCTCAACTCATCACGGACTCTGGATGACTTTACAAATAATGACCAGTTATAACAAGTACATCAACATTGCTAACACACATGAATTACACAATCAATGATTTCAATTTCATCGGGTTCTCATACTTCCGAATCATTCTTTATTCATAGAGCTCTATTTTGGTATCATAACATTTGTGATGTGTCGGGCACACTCCTCCATCACATGTGAATTCAACGGATCTCAAATCATCCATTTCTGAGCTTTACATCACTATAAACACTAAAAACTTAACATCATTATACACATATGCCAGAGTATCTTATTTCTGCCCTTCCAGTTATGACCTGCAGGGGACTCTTGAAATTCATGTATTGTACCGGTGTGGTACCCGCACCAAATCATCTGCTCGTCCAGATGCTTCCCTTGGACAAGAGCCACTCTATCATAACTGCTCACCCGGATGCTCCTCTCGGGCATGAGCCACTCATTTTAGGACAAGCACGTTATCCGGTTTCATTCTCATAATTCGGTACTTTGTCACTAGGTTAATTGACATGACTCTTAGGACGCCTCATCTTATCTCAATCAACTTGATTATCTTTACAATTCATCGATCTATTTTATGACAATACGAAAGAACACATATAACATCTCAAAACACCCTATTTCAAACCGCATAAGTAACAACATCATATCAGATTCACTTCATCAATTGAATTTAATAGGTGAATTATTAACAAAAACTAGTGTTCGAGGATCAATCCAACACATTATCATTCCACATACATACTTGTAATTGTATAAAATCTAACCCCTTCTATATCATAACTTACCCGATTGGAGGATTCGAATGTCAATTATTCTACTGGAGCCTTGCCTTTGCTCAATGCATCAGAACATTCGAAATCTACAACAATAATTACAGAGTAATCTATTATTTACCCTTCAAATAAGGGTCAAGGAAATTTAAGCTCCCCAATTCCACCTGGTAACACGGTCTCAAATGCTACCCACCAAGAAATTCATCACGTTCTATTCACGTACCCATCATTCCTACCCCAATTCATGGAGTTTCCACTCTTTAAATGTTCTTACTTTATCAAACCGTGAGTCTCAATTACCCTACCATTATCCACATGCATTCACCATCACCTAAGAAGTGTTCATTATTCCCTTCTAGACCTAGGAACCAACACTCACTAGTTCGCCATTACTTAGCCCTAGTTTAACCATTCTAGGGTTCTTCAATTAAGAATTCTACTATTAGAGGTTCCCCCCTTGATTCAACGGGGTTAAGGAATCAAAAGTAGAAGGAATAAACAAAAATTCTTACATTGGGAAGGAAAATCGCTCCGCCTTTGAGAAAATCGCCCTTAGCTTATAAAAGTTCGTGGCTTATAATAATAGGGTAAACCCCTAAAATCCCACTTAAAACCCACTTATTGCCTCTTGTCTTCTGCTGCAATGGTCTCATTTCTGCTGCAGTGGACTCGCTACGATGTTCAGGACACCGCCATGGCGAATCCAACGGTTACTCTCCTTTTCCGTTACGGAAGGCCTCCGACCATGGTAACGGTCTCGCTACAGCGGTTGTCCCCGTGCTACAGCGATCCCCCAGTAATCAGTAGCTCCCATTTCTTGCACACTGACCATTCTTCAATCTCAAGTTTTAACTAACACTCATCCAACACCTTTTCACTAACAACCTAGGCGAATAGAGGATGTTCGAGGCTTATTTCTGCCCGTAACGACGAACGGATCGTTACAATATTTCATTACACCATCCGTATAGTGAACATCTCCTTTAAAGAGAAAATCATATCATTATGTCTTTATTAAATCATTATAGGAAAGATTTATTTTTTGCTTTTACCATTGATAATTAATGATATATACGACATATTATAATATCTGTGACATACAAAAAGTCCCTGACCAATGACCATTTTGATCAACATACAACCTCTTTATTTCTTTCAACACTCTCCTAAAGATGAGTTGTCGTATTAATTCAATTATACATGAACACATTCTTATATATTCATAACTTTTATCACATGTTGACACATTAAGTTTTAAAAATGGGTAATATTTATGATACTTATCACAAGTTACATTCTATTAAGGAACGGAGTAATCATTGTCCGCACTTCATAAGTTTTATCATAAGCTCGTTGTCATACCTTAACATTCATCATATTTATATGATCTACCTCAACATCACTTAGAAAATTCAAGTGTGTCTCCACTTTGTATTCTTTCTCTTAGATGGAGGACTTATAAAATTTATCAAATTAGATCGCATGACAACCACGTGCCCTATGACTTTTCATATCACATTAATGGCAAAAATCACATTCACCGTCTGAAAGATAATTTTAAAATTTCATAATACTCTTTCTTTTATAATTACCACAATGATAATTAAATTTTTTTCCTACACTTCTATTCATATATTCAACAAATTGTATTTGAAGACTTATTATGCACTACCATGTTCACATAAGAAATAATACAACATATTCAATGAGATGGATTTCATGACATTCCCTTCAAAACACATTATTTTGTCTTAATCGTTTTTATATCATCAATATTGTGTATTAGGACTCAAACCAAATTTATTATCTATATAAACGTATATTAGGCCTCAGAGAAATGAGATTCGAACCAAACAACTTGCCATCATCATACACCAGAACTTAAATCCATGTCTTAACACTTTTTTTAGAATATTATTACTTCTTGAGAAAATTCGAAACATATAATAAAGAAAAATTTAATAATTATTGACATAAACAAATCTAATCATACCTAGACTTAATAATATTTCCATTGATGAGAGCCTGCTCCAAAAATACATTACAAAAAATATCACCACTTTATTTTAGTCACTTTCTGTTTTTTTTCATCGCCTTTCCCTGCTACTCAAAGAAAATATCTCAAATAAGATCAAGAGTAATTAGTATCACATTAAACTTGGGAATTAGAAAGGAACACAACAAAAATATATATACACTAAAATTGCTATAGGAAACCAACACCTGTTATATGTTTGCCACATATATCAGACCTCAAATCTCATGAAGAAGTGTGAACATAGATCTGCAATAATATAATAATTGTGTTTGTTAGATACAAGATCTCCTCTGTGAAAAACCTAGCATCACCGAGAAACTCAGCAAAATAAATTTCTCAGTAAGGCAACAGTTGGCTCCATCAATATCTTATTAACTACTTAGTACTATTGTGGCTAAAACTCAATTTAAAAATATGATTTGATAACATTTATCACTAAGAAAACGACAATATAGAACTTTTACCTCTTTAGAGGATTAAAAGTTAATAAAACTTACCTACTGTTAATAAAGAAAGGTTACCATCACAAGGGTATTATTTAACTCATAATTCTTCAAAATTAACGATATTTGATCATAGATGCAAGGATAACCTGTCGCCTCACATTAGAGAGAAAATTTATGAACTCAATTAGAAATTATAATTAAAGTATAAGACAATAAGATAATTCATGCAATCGAATTTCTGTCTTAAGACAAAAATTTATTTTTGAACTTGTGCCTAGAGGCAGAAATTCATACAACAAAAGTTCATACAATTGAATTTCTGCTTGCAACTTATGCTTGCAACTTTTATTGTTGGTTTTTTTGCGGTTAAGGGCCTTTTTTACCACGTTATTGTCACTTAAAGTGTTGAAGGAAAAAAATTTAAAGACCACAAACATAAGAAAAAAAAATTAAAGACCACCCCAAAATAAGAATATTTGAGCGAATGACCCTTTTACTTCTGAGGACTTTTATCGTACAGTTTTCTCTTTTAATGGGTTGAATTTTTAGTTTTAAAAAATTACACAAATATAACATTTTAAACAAGAAAAATGCACAAATATTCTCTTTTGAGATCGTCAATTAACTAATATCTGTTGTATAATTTTTTCACGAACCAAACATAGGTCCGGACCGAGACACAAGACAAGGAGTCTTTAGAGACTTCAAGTCAACCCATGACATGAACATATATCTAACTCAGTCAATAAAAGAGAAAGATTTATCATGATAAACATAATGGAAGTCTAAACATAACATAACATCAGAACTAAAATTTAAATCATACATGACAAGATGATTACTACGTAAAGTCTGAAAGCCTCTAACATCTCTGATGGGTTGATGGGACAACACCCCCAACTTACCCGACAAGTCTAAAACTGAATGAAGACATAACAACTACGGGCACTGAATGTCTTCGGAGGATGAGGATTCACCAATATATACTTAGAATGGCTAACTCCGGAAGTCTGACTAGCAGGACTGAGCTAGATGTCGAAGCCTGTATCATAAGACGATACAACATAAAGTATGAAGTCAGTACTTGAAATGTACCGAGTATGCAAGGTAAGTAAAACGGACAGTTAAAATACATAAAAGTTCATAAGAGTAGGACAACATGATCATAACGTAAATCTCATAATGTAAACATAAGGCTCAAGGTTTTCAAAACATTTGTAAATCATTCATAATCATAATCATAAGAGAAAAGCTTTATTAAACATGAGTTGAGCCAAAGTATATAATAATAACCATACATAAATCATGATGAACAGTGGGAGGACTCGTCATAACCGACACCATCATGGTAGAACCTTACATGATTCCCCAACTATCTCACTCAAGTGGGTAGATTCGTTCCAGGCTTGCTAGGAAAGGGACACACGGTATGCGATATCACGAAGAGGGTATATATTAATATTGGAATATATATAAATAAACTTAATGGTGGCACGTAGTTCTGAGACACCGGCGTAGTCCTTTGAACGCTGGGCTACTCGGTGCTAGACGTTGCTCCTAAAAATATGCTTATTAGGCTCGTATATTAACTGAAACAACATTCATGAAAATCATGTACAAATAAATAACATCATCATTGATTCCTATAAAAAATACCTGTTTATCCATGAAAAAGGGCCCATGAATTGGCCAAGAGTCTTAATTTCGTAAATCATGAAATCCATGCTTACTTGTAAAACATGTATACACTTGATATCTCATAATTCCATGGTAAGTACTTGAGAGAAATCATATCATAAGTCATAAATCATAATGGGTTAATGAACATCAAAATCAAAATGGAATCATAACTTGAACTTTCATGAAATATGCATAATTGGGCATAATTTGTAGGAATTTAAATCTAAATAACTATAAAATCTTCTCATGATCCATAAAACATGAATTTATAAATGAGACGGATTAACCCATAGATAGATAATAAGGATTTCATAAGAATTAGTATAAAACCCCGTAGAATTATCAATAGAATTTGATGAATTAGAGAGGAGTTGAGCATGGGTGCGAACAATCTCACCCATTAATAACACAGTATACCTGAGAAGGACGGATTCTACAACTCCCTTAATTTCCCAATGAAGAATTGATGATAAAATTTGAGAACTAGACTTGATCACCTCTCTAAACCTCTAAACTTGCATGCATGAATTAGGAATAGCTTAGAATGAACTTACCTTTCTTAAAAATCACTATTCAAAGCTTAAAACGACGTAGTTTAGGCCTTAGGATTATAAGAATTACGGAAAAATCCTTAATAAACTCGTAGAGAAAAACAGACAGCTAGTCCCAACGAGGGACTGGATTAGTCGTTGCCATGGCCCATGACTCATGGTCAGGAGTCGTTAAGTACACCGCCTATATTTTCTCAAAGAGTCCTCACGAAGGACCTAAAGATTCGTCATTGGTGACCACATCTCGTGGTCACCTTCCGTTGCCTTCACTGCCCAAAAATCCTTTATCCCCACACCCTCTTGACCATAGATGACTTAACAGGTCGTGGTGTTGACCACGACTCATGGTCACCTCTCGTGGTTACTCTTCACAAGAAATTTCAAACAAGTCCCAGCCTCTCCCCACGGGTCACTTAACGACTCATGGGGTTCCTGACAGGTCACTAGATGACTCGTCCTGTGGCCTGGTACAAAAATTTCTATTTTCTCCATTTCAACTCCTGGGTTTGATATTAGGTCTTTCTTGTATAAAAATATCTCCCCCTTGGGAACATTCATCCTCGAATGTTGAAAATCATACAGAAAAGCAAAGAAATGAAACCATCATACTCAAATACTAATCATATAAGCCAATAACTGATGAAATGACTGACTCCGATTTGAACTACATGACTGAACTGAATTCATGAATCATTCATACATACATTGACATGAAAGAAACTGGGGCACATGAATTGAATATTAAACTGAATAGAGTTCTAGGGAAAAAACGGATACCTCAAGTTGAAACTTAGCCGGAAGGGAATAAATGCGGGTATTTATCCATCATATTTGCTTTGGCTTCCCACGTAGCTCTCTCAACATGCTGATTCCTCCATAAAACCTTGACTAAAGCCACTTCCTTATTTCTTAGCTGGTGAACTTGATGATCTAGTATCTCCACTGAAACCTCTTCATAGCTAAGGTTGTTTTAACACCGACACTGTCCACTAAATTTACTAGAGTTGGATCACCCAAAAACATCTTTAAAAGCGATACATGGAAAACTGGATGGACTGAAGCTAATTCTGAGGGCAACTCTAATTCATATGCTACCTGGCCAACCCGTTTCACAATTCGGTATGGGCCAATATAAAGGGGACTGAGTTTTCCTTTCTTTACAAATCTCATCACTCCTTTCATGGGAGATACCTTTAGAAACACCCAATCATCAACTTATAACTCAAGTTCACTCCTTCTTACATACGCATAAGACTTTTAGTGAATTTGAGTTGTTTTCAACCTGTCCAATATAAGCTAAACTTTCTCCATAGCCTCATGGACTGAATTTGTTCCTATCATCGCAGCTTCATCAACTTCAAACAAACCAATAGGAGATCAATATCTTTGCCCATAAAGAGCCTCAAATGGAGCCATCTGAATGCTGGAATGATGGCTATTATTATATGAAAACTCAGTGAGAGAAAAATGATCATCCCAACTACCCTTGAAGTCAATTACACACGGTCTCAACATGTCCTCGAGAGTCTAAATAGTCATCTATGCCTGACCATCCATTTGCGGGTGAAATGTTGTACTATGTTTAACTTAAGTACCAAGTCCTTTTTGCAACAATCTCCGAAAATGAGAGGTAAACTGAGTACCTCTATATGACAATGGCACTTCATGCAATCGAACTAACTCCTGAATCTAAAACGTAGCATAATTGTCCGCTGAATTGGTAGTTTTGACTGGTAGAAAATGAGCTGTTTTGGTCAACCTGTCCACCACTACCTAAATGGAGTCGTACTGTCAACTAGTGCGTGGAAACCCTGTGATGAATTCCATATTGATCTCCTCCAACTTCCAAGTAGGAATACTGATATCTTGAAGCACACCCCGGTCTTTGATGCTCAACCTTCACCTGTTGATAGTTGGGGTACTTAGCCACAAATTCTTCTATGTCCTTCTCCATGCCATTCCGTCAGTAGACTTCACGTAGGTAATGGTACATCTTAGTGGCACCTGAATGTATCAAATACCTTTAACCGTGAGCCTCGTGCAACATCCGATCTCTCGAATTACCAGCATCTAGAACGCACAGAAGACCCTGATATCAAAGCACACCATCTCCCCCTTTGGAGAAGACCTCTACCTTCTGATTAATCTGAATGGCTTCCTTCAGTTTTACCAAAATAGGAACCTTGTCCTGTCTAGCTTTTTCATCAGTCACCAAGGATGATTTTGATACGTTCTGAATAATAACACCTCCATCGGTCGAGTCAACCAAAAAAACTTCTAACCGTGCAATTTGATGCACATCCTTCACCAGCTCCTTCCTCCCCTTATCTACATGGGACACACTCTCCATGGAGAGCCTACTAAGTGCGTCTACTACTACATTAGCCTTACCCGAGTGGTAACGAACACTCATATCATAAGTCTTGAGTAGCTCCAACCACCTCCTTTGGTGCAGATTTAGATCCTTTTGATTAAACACATATTGTAGGCTTTTGTGGTCCGTAAACACATACTCATTGACCCCGTACAGGTAGTGTCTCCGAATCGTCAAGGGAAATACTACCGTCGCAAATTCAAGATCATGAGTCGGGTAATTCTTTTCATGAACTTTCAGCTTTCTGAAAGCATATGCTATAACCTTTCCATTCTGCTAAGCACACAACCAAGGCCGATCCTCAAAGCATCACAATACACCACAAACCCATCGGCACCCTTGGGTAGGGCCAATAGCGGTGCTGAGGTGAGTCGAGTCTTCAACTCTTGGAAACTCTTCTCACAAGCCTCAGACCATTGGAACTGCACATTTTTTTAGGTCAATTTGGTCAATGGCACTGCAATAGATGAAAATCCCTCATCAAATCACCGATAATAACCAGCTAAGCCCAAAAAGCTCCTAATATATGAAGGATTCACCGGTTTAGTCCAATTCTTTACCGCTTATATCTTTTGAGAGTCCACCTTTACACCCTCACTTTACACCACATGGACAAAAAATTCCACTAAGTTCAACCAAAACTCGCAAATTCTAAATTTAGCATATAATTGGCGATCCTTGAGAGTCTGTTGCACCAACCTCAAATGAGCAGCATGCTCCTCCTCGCTCCGAGAGTATATCAGGATGTCATCGATAAACACGATCATGAACATATCAAAGTATGGATTGAACACCCTGTTCATCAAATCCATAAAAGCTACAGGAGCATTCATTTGTCCTAAAGACATAACTACAAACTCGTAATGACCATACCAAGTCCTGAAGGCTATCTTCGGGATGTCACTCTCCCGAACCTAAGATGATGGTATCCGAATCTAAGATCTATCTTCGAAAAGAACTTGGCACCCTAAAGCTGGTCAAACAAATCATCCATCCTGGGAAGAAGATACCTATTCTTGATGGTTACCTTGTTCAATTTCCTATAATCAATACACATATGAAGAGAACCATTTTTTTTTGACAAAGAGAACTGGTGCACCCCATGGGGATTTTCTCGATCAGATGAATCCCTTATCTAAACGGTCTTCCAACTTCTCCTTCAACTTCTTTAGCTCTGCTGGAGCAATTCTATAAGGAGTAATAGATATAGGTTGTGTATTTGGAAGAAGGTCAATACAAAAATCGATATCCCGCTCGGGAGGGATTCTAGTAAATCATCTGGGAACACTTATGGATTCTCACATACTACTGGGCCTTATTGGATAGTCGGGGTCTCGAACGTAGAATCCTTAACCTTAACTAGATGGTACATGCAACCCTTAGAGATCATCTTTCTAGTCTTAAGGTAGGAAATGAAATGACCTACAGGCATAGCTGAACTATCCTTCCACTCTAGAACTGGCTCACCTAGAAATCTAAACTCTTCTAGCCGAGTTCTATAATTAACTGAGGCATAACATGAAAACAACCAATCCATGCCGAGAATAACATCAAAATCGGTCATGCTAATTCCACTAAATCCTCTGAGGTGACTTTCTAAAGGACTGTGACCGAGAAATTTCTATACACCCGTCTAGCTACAACTAAATCACCCAATTGAGTAGAGACTAAGAAGGTTTCTGATAGGATTTTGGGACTGACTCCAAAAATATTAGAAACATAGGGTGTCACAAAAGGTAAAGTAGCCCCTGGATCTAACAATGCATATACATCAAGATGGAATACTCGTAATATATCGGTAACCACATCTGGTGAAGTCTCCTGCTCCTGGCGGGAGGCAGGGGTATAAAACCTGTTCTGGCGCTGGCCACCACCTCCACTGGTGGATTCACCCTGCTTGGCTGCGCATGTTGATTCTACTACTGATATTGTAGTTTGAGCACGACCTCTACCATCACCCTGTCTAGCCAAGGGAGACTCTCGGTGCATGTGGCCGGATCTACTGCACCCATAACAGATATTCGATCCCAACAAGCACTCTCCTATATGACTCTTACCACACTTCCCGCAGGACGGAAAGGTGCGCTCTATCTGCATGCTCCTCTGATCCATCGAACCTGAGGCCCTGCTCTATCTGCATGCTCCTCTGATCCATCGAACCTGAGGCCCTGCTCCTCTATCACCTCTAGGTCTGGGTGGGATACTAACTAATAACGGCGCTGGAGTTAAGGGCCTATGATGCGACTGCTGGCGATGTCCGCCTCCTAATCTCTATTGAGAGAACCCATAACTGCCTGCCCTGGCCCTCTTGGCCTCTCTCTCTGTCTCTGATTCATTGCCTTCATCTTCTGGGCATGCAAAACTATTCGGGGAAAGTCAATATCCCGATGAAGCATGGCGATCCTATAATCCTTGTCCAAGTATTCCACCACTCCATGTACAAATCTGCTCACCCGAGCCCTTTGATCAGCCACTAGCTCTGGGGCATACTTGGACAAACGAGTGAACTCCAAAGCATACTCCTGGACTGTCATCTTCCTTTGCTTCAGGTTTACGAACTCTGCTATTTTTATCTCCCTCATCCTATGAGGGAAGAATAGATCAAGAAATCCGATATGAATCTTCTCCCAACTAATGGGATATGCTCCCACCGCCCTACTATCCTTCCATTGTTTGAACCAAATGTGCGACCTCTTTCAACTGATATAAGGCCCAATTAGCACACTCCTCCCCAGTCACCCCCATAATCTGGGCGATCTTTAAAATCTCCTCAATGAACTCATGTGGATCCTCGTCCACCTACGATCAAAGGAACTGGGGAGGGTTTATCCTCAGAAAGTCACATACCCTCGTTGCCGGTACATTCCTGTTCTGAGGGACATGCGTTACCACCTGCTGATTGGCCTGGTTGGTCAGGGCCTCGTCTAACATCACGATAGCTTCCCTAAACTCTGTGTGGGAAACCATCTCGGGTATGTGCTCTGCATGGATTGGTGGGGCCTATTGGTGCTCGTCCCCGTTGCCACCCTCATGGCCATTTTCATTACCACTACTTCTTTCGCTTATTCAGCTGGGAGGCATGATTCTACAAACGTTTATAACACAAGTTAGAAGAATAGAGAGACATTTCACTGCACGTAATAGATTATGAAAGAAGGGAACATTTCCTAAACATCTCATAGCCTCTTCATCATAAGTGTCACACGCTTAACACCCATGAAAAAGACTCTACTTAATGCAGCTTCCAGACACCATAGGACACTTCAAAAACTATTGCTCTGATACCATGTTTTTCACGACCGAACATAGGCCCAGACCGAGACACGGAACAAGGAGCCCGGAGAGACTCCAAGTCAACACATGGCATGATCATACATCTAACTTAGTCAATAAAAGCGAAATAATTATCATGATAAACATAACAGAAGTTGAGGGTTTACTAACGAATGTTTGTTGAGGGTTTCTCATCTATTGACGAACCTTTGACTAAGTTGACTCAGAAAAAGGTGAAGTTCCAATGGTCGGATGCTTGTGAGAAAAGCTTCAAAGAGTTGAACACCCGACTAACTTCAGCACTAGTGTTGTACTTACCCGAGGGTACTAATGTCTTTGTTGTATATTGTGATTCTTCAAGAGTCGGACTGGGATGTGTGTTGATGTAGCGTGGGAAGGTAATAGCGCATGCCTCAAGATAGCTGAAAGTTCATGAAAAGAATTACCCGACCAATGATCTTGAGTTGTCTGCGATGGTGTTTGCATTGAAGATATGGAGGCATTACTTGTTTGGGGTCCATGTGGATGTATTGACGGATCAAAAGAGCTTGAAATATGTGTTCACATAGAAAGATCTAAATCTTCGGCAAAGGAGGTGGTTGGAATTACTTAAGGACTATGACATGAGTGTTCTCTACACCCGGGCAAGGCTAATGTGGTTACGAATGAACTCAGTAGGCTCTCTATGGAAAGTGTGACCCATGTGGATGAGGGAAGGAAGGAGTTGGTGAAGGATGTCCACAGACTTGCAAGACTGGGAGTTAGATTAATCGACTCAACTGATGGCAACGTTGTTGTGCAAAATTGGGTATAATCGTCCCTGGTGGTTGATGTCATGTCTAAGCAAGATGAAGCTCCACTTTTGAGGAAGCTGAAGGAGGTGATGCAAAGTCTAAAGGTTGTATATAATTTTAGACCTAGGTACTCAGTTTACCTCTCAATTGTGGCGTTCCTTTCAAAGAGGACTTGGGACGCATGTTAAGCTCAGTACAACTTTCCATCCGCAAACAAACGACCAAGAAAAATGAACCATTAAGACCCTAGAGGATATGTTGAGGGCATGTGTCATGGATTTCAAAGGTAGTTGGGATGACCATTTGCCCTTGATCGAGTTTTTCTATAATAACAGTTATCTCTCTAGTATCCAGATGGCACCGTTCGAGGCTCTTTATGGGCGAAGATGTAGGTCTCCCATTGGATGGTTTGAGGTTGGTGAGGAAACTATGATAGGGCCGAATTCAGTTCACGAGGCGATGGTGAAGGTTTAATTTATAAAGGACCGATAAAAAACCACTCAGAGTCGTCAGAAATCATATGCTGATGTGAGGAGAAGAGATTTGGAGTTTGATATGGGTGACTGGGTATTTCTAAAGGTGTCTCCCATGAAGGGAGCCATGCAGTCCGGAAAGAAGGGGAAATTCAGTCCCTGCTTTGTTGGTCCCTACTGGGATGTGAAGAGAGTTGGTAATTTGGCATATGAGTTGGACTTTCCATTGGAGTTATCTTCAGTTCATCTCGTCTTTAATGTGTCTCTTTTAAAAAAGTGTTTGGGTGATCCAACCTTGGTAGTCCCGGTAGACAGCATTTGGGTGAAAGACAGCCTCAGTTATGAAGAAATTCCCGTTGAAATGTTGGATCATTAGGTTAGGGAGTTAATAAACAAAGAAGTAGCTTCAGTTAAGGTTTTATGGAGAAATTAACATGTTGAGGGAGCTACGTGGGAAGATGATGCGGACATGATGGCTAGATATCAACATTTGTTCTCTACCGGCTCGGTTCCGACTTAAGGAATCAGTTCTACCCTATGATCCCATTTAGTTTTCATGTTCAGTTCATGTGTTCAATTTTTTTTATATGTATGAATATGTATTTAAAGCATGAGATCAGTTCAGCTATGTGGTTTGATTCGGAGGTAGTCATTCCATGAAAATTTCGGTTAAAATGATCAGTATATAGCTATGATGAATTGTATATTTCTGTTTGTTGCTTGTTTCTTACATTCGAGGATGAATATTTCCAAGGGGGAGATATTGTAATACCCTAGGAAGGCCTAAGAATAGACCCAAGAGAGTAATTGAAAAAGTGCAGAAAACTAGCAAAAACATCGCAGGACGGACCACAGAACGACTCGTGGTATAAAACCATGAGTATTGTATGTTGTTGTTGGTTTGGAAAAGGTTGGTGGTAGTGGGGACAATGGGAGGTATGACGACCCGTTGTGGGATACAACGGGCTTTCCTTTGTAGCCGTGGCTAGGGTCAGGCTGGGCGACAAGGTAAACAACGAGAAACCTAACGACCCGTTTTGAGAAGCCATGGGTCATTGGTTGTGGTTGTTGTTAGAGGTTGATAATTTCCAATGTAGGCGACGGGTTGAGACCACAACTCGTTTGATGGAACCACTAGTGGTGGTGAGGCTTGTGCTAAGGAAGTCAGATTTGGCGAAGAAGTGGAAGACGGTCGATCCAACGACCCACCATTTTATGTAACGGCTTGTCCTGACGAGTCGTGGGAAGGATCTGAGATATGTTAGGAGGCAGTGAACCGAACGACTCAATACCACGATTCGTGGTATGTTGCCACGACCCGTTGGGTCGGTCGTTGGTCAGTCCAGGGAAGTTTTCAGGGAAATAATTTTGAGGGCATTTTCGAATTTTCCACACTTTTAGACCCTAAACTACGTAATCTTGAATATTTTTCTGAGTGAGATAAGATGGGTCAAGTCCTTTATGCATGCCCATTCTCATGCAAGAACTTTAGAGTGATTTTTGGGAGATTCAAGGTCTTCTTCCTCAAGTTTCCATCGATTTCTCTGTGGGTTTCCAAGAAACTTTGAAATCAATCCATTTCCAGGTATGTAGGGTTTTAGAATGGATGAAATTCTTCCCCACCCATGCCCAAATTTCAACTTAAATTATGAATCCTCCTATTCAAGTCTATGGGGTTTTACTCAAATGCATGAAAATGTGACTTCTATTTTTGGGTATGATTTAACTGAGTTTTAATTATCAAATTCTGAATGATGGGAAGGTTGTATTATTATTTTCTTTAGATCATGTTTTAATATTTTAAATCCAAAATTCCCATTTAATGAAAGTTCATGGAAGTTATGATTTATGATGAATACTCTATAATTTGAGTTTATTGATGATTGAAAAATAAGATTTTCAAGTTACCCATGTTTATGAGCATGTTTTGAAAGAATTGAAAATGATGAAGTATTGGGCAATGCCCACATGTTGAAGAATGATTTACAATTTATGAAGCGAATTTCATGATTTATCGATTTATGATGTTGGCCAATGAAAAGGGCCTATGATTCTTGTCTAAGCAAGTGTGAATTTTGGATAAAATCGGTAGCATTTATGGGACATGTGGTATCAAGCGAAGGCATAAAAGTAGATTCCCAGATGATTGAGGCGGTGAAGAATTTTCCCAGACTGGTGGATTCTTTAGAAATTCGGAGTTTCTTGGGCCTATCAGGTTACTACCAAAGGTTTTTTGAGGGTTTCTCATCTATTAAGGCACCTTTGACTAAGTTGACTTAGAAAAAGGTGAAGTTCCAATAGTCGGATGCTTGTGAGAAAAGCTTCCAAGAGTTGAAGACTCGACTCAGTTCAGCACCAGTGTTGACCTTACCCGTGGGTACTAATGGTTTTGTTGTATATTTTGATGCTTTGAGAGTCGGAATGGGATGTGTGTTGANTCATACCGGGGAGTGCCTGCTTGGTTCAGATGTTTACTATAGGTCTGGTAGGTGGGTACTAATGGTTTTGTTGTATATTTTGATGCTTTGAGAGTCGGAATGGGATGTGTGTTGATGCAGCATGGTTACGTAATACCACATGCCTCGAGATAGCTGAAAGTTCATGAAAAGAATTACCCGACCCATGATCTTGAGTTGCCAGCGGTGGTGTTTGCATTGAATATATGGAGGCATTACTTGTATAGGGTCCACATGAATGTATTTATGAATCAAAAGAGCTTGAAATATGTGTTCACATAAAAAGATCTAAATCTTCGGCAAAGGAGGTGGTTGGAATTACTTAAGGACTACGACATGAGTGTTCTCTACCTCCCGGGCAAGGCTAATCTGGTTGCGGATGCACTCAGTTGGCTCTCTATGGAAAGTGTGTCCCACGTGGATGAGGGAAGGAAGGAGTTAGTGAAGGATGTCCACCGACTTGCAAGACTGGGAGTAAGATTGATCGACTCGACTGCTGGCAGCGTTGTTGTGTAGAATGGGGCATAATCTTCCTTGGTGGTTGACGTCAAGTCTAAGCAAGATGAGGATCCTATTTGGAGGAAGCTGAAGGAGGTCAGTGCGAAGTCAAAAGGTGGAGGTTTTCTCCCAAGGGGGAGATGGGGTACTACGATACCAGGGTCGACTATATGTTCCGGATGTTGATAATTTGAGAGTTCGGATATTGCATGAGGCACATAGTACTAGATATTCTATTCACCCGGGATCTACAAAGATGTATCGGGACTTGTGAGAAATCTATTGGTGGGATGGTATGAAAAAGGATATTACGGAGTTCGTAGCTAAATGTCAAAAGAATATTTGGACACGTTCGTGATTTTGTTCATTGACGACATTCTTATATACTCCCGGAGCGAGGAGGAGCATTCCACTCATTTATGAATAGTGTTGCAAACCCTCAAGGATCGTCAGTTGTATGCAAAGTTTAGCAAGTGTGGATTTTGGCTAAACTCGGTAGAATTTCTAGGACATGTGGTATCAAGGGAATAAGGGTAGATTCCCAGGAGATTGAGGCGGTGAAGAATTGGCCCAGACGGTGAATCCTTTAGAAATTCGGAGTTTCTTGGGCCTAGAAGGTTACTACCGAAGGTTTGTTGAGGGTTTATCATCTATTGCGACCCCTTTGACTAAGCTGATTCAGAAAAAGGTGAAGTTCCAATGGTCGAATGCTTGTGAGAAAAGCTTCCAAGAGTTGAAGACCCTACTCACTTCAGCACCACTGTTGACCTTACCCGAGGGTACTAATGGCTTTGTTGTATATTGTGATGCTTCGAGAGTCTGATTTGGAGATGCAGCATGGGAAGGTAGTAGCATATGCCTCGAGACAACTTAAATTTCATGAAAAGAATTACCCGATCCATGAAATTAGTTGGTCGCGGTGGTGTTTGCATTAAAGATATGGAGGCATTATTTGTCTGGGGTCCACGTGGATGTATTTACGGATCAACTTGCAATATGTGTTCACACAGAAAGATCTAAATCTTCGGCAAAGGAGGTTGTTGGAATTACTTAAGGACTACGACATGAGTCTTTTATACCACCCGGGCAAGGCTAATGTGGTTGCGGATGCACTCAGTTGGCTCTATATGGAAAGTGTGTCCCACGTGAATGAGGGAAGGAAGAAGTTGGTGAAGGATGTCCACCGAATTGCCAAACTGGGAGTTAGTTTGATCGACTCGACCGATGGCAGCGTTGTTGTGTAGAATGG
Organism: Datura stramonium; assembly: GCA_018107945.1. NCBI lineage: Eukaryota > Viridiplantae > Streptophyta > Magnoliopsida > Solanales > Solanaceae > Datura > Datura stramonium. The sequence continues at coordinate 27,080 of JACEIK010000085.1, read as the reverse complement.
GGCATAATCTTCCTTGGTGGTTGACGTCAAGTCTAAGCAAGATGAGGATCCAGTTTTGAGGAAGCTGAAGGAGGTCATTGCGAAGTCAAAAGGTGGAGGTTTTCTCCCAAGGGGGAGATGGGGTACTACGATACCAGGGTCGACTATATGTTTCGGATGTTGATAATTTGAGAGTTTGGATATTGCCTGAGGCCCATAGTACTAGATATTCTATCCACCCGGGATCTACGAAGATGTATCGGGACTTGCGAGAAATCTATTGGTGGGATGGTATGAAAAAGGATATTCGGAGTTTGTAGCTAAATGTCTAAACTGCCAGCAAGAGAAAGTCGAACATCAAAGATTGGGAGGCGTACTTTAGGATGTCAGTATCACCACTTGGAAGTGGTAAGAAATTAATATGGATTTTGTTACAGGTCTACCTCGTACTCACCGACAATACGACTCCATTTAGGTGGTGGTCGATAGGTTAACCAAGGTTGCACACTTCCTACCAGTAAAGACCATGGATTCAGCGGATGATTATGCTAAGTTGTATATTCGGGAGTTGGTTCAACTTCATGGAGTGCCCTTGTCTATCATTTCAGACCGAGGTACTCAGTTTACCTCTCAATTCTGGCATTCCTTTCAAAGAGGACTTGGGACGCAAGTTAAGCTCAGTACAACTTTCCATCCGCAAATAGATGGCCAAGTAGAACGAACCATTCAAATCCTCGAGGATATGTTGAGGGCATGTGTTATGGATTTCAAAGATAGTTGGGATGACCACTTTCACTTGATCGAGTTTGTCTAGAATAATAGTTATCACTCTATATCCGGATGGCACCATTCGAGGCTCTTTACGGGTGAAGGTGTATATCTCCCATCGGATTGTTCGAGGTTGGTGAGGAAACTATGATAGGGCCAGATTCAGTTCACGAGGCGATGGTGAAGGTTCAATTGATAAGGGACCAGTTAAAAACTGCTCAAAGTCATCAGAAATCATATGCTAATGTGAGGAGAAGAGATTTGGAGTTTGATGTGGACGACTAGGTATTTCTAAAGGTGTCTCCCATGTAGGGAGTCATATGGTTCGGAAAGAAGGGGAAACTCAGTCCCTGCTATGTTGGTCCCTACCGGGTTGTGAGGAGAGTTGGTAAGGTGGCGTATGAGTTGGACTTTCCATCGGAGTTATCTTTAGTTCATGTTTGCAAGTTTCTTTTTTGTGTATGAATGTTTATGTAAAGCATGAGATCAGTTCAGCTATGTGGTTTGATTCAGAGGTAGTCATTCCGTGAAAATTTTAGTTAAAATGATTAGTATATAGCTATGATGAATTATATATTTCTGTTTTCTTCTTGTTTCCTACATTAGAGGATGAATGTTTCCAAGGGAGAGATATTGTAATACCCTGGGAAGGCCTAGGAATAGACCTGGGAGTGTAATTGGAATAGTGCAGAAAACTGGAAAAAACATTGCAGGACGGACCACAGAACGACTCATGGTATCAAACCACGAGTCGTTGTATGCTGTGTTGATTAGGGAAAGGTTGGTAACAGTGGGGAAAACGGGAGGTATGACGACCTGTTGTGGGATACAATGGGCCGTCCTTTTCAGCCGTGGTTAGGGTCAGGCTGGGCGATAGGGTAAACAACGGGAGACCCAATGACCCATTTGGAGAAGTCACAGGTCGTTGGTTGTGGTCATTGTTGGAGGTTGATAATTTCCAACAATAAATCCATATATAAAATTCGTCCAGTCGGTGTACCATACAAAGGAATAATAAAAGTATCTTCAGTTGATGTATCACACCGGGATAAAATAAAAATATCTCCAACCGATGTACCACACTGGGGTAAAATAAAAATATCTCCAGCCGATGTACCATACCAGGGTAAAATAAAAATATCTCCAGCCGATGTACCAAATCGGGGTAAAATAAAAATATCTCCAGCCGATGTACCACACTGGGGTAACATAAAAATATCTACAGCCCATGTACCACATCAGGGTAAAATAAAAATATCTCCAGCCGATGCACCACACCAGAGTAAAATATAAATATCTCCAACCGATGTACCACACCGTGGTAAAATAAAAATAATTCTCAATCATAATCATAAATAGGGTATATATGGCTTATATTTAGTCAATTTAACACGTATGACATATAAATGACAAATGTTAAATCTGTGGACGGAATATGCCTCTTTCGTAACCCATAAATGCAAGTGAGCACCCATATCATGTAAAGCTAGAAAATATGTATATATATCACGTAAAGTTGTCAAATTATACATGAATATGTCGACTCAGTTACTTGAAGGACCTTCAAGAGGTTTAGACAACATAAGAACTTTTGTAGGCTTACAAACAATGTGCTACAAATAATCCTACCAATTGAACATATTACTTGGATAGAAACACATAGAGCTCATTTATACACAATTCTTTAACATTTGGGAACTACAAATATATACTGCCTATCAGGTTGTTCCTTTAACCTGTATCGGCAACTATACATTGGAATTTCATTGCCAAATTTATCATGTAGATAAGCACATATAGTTCTTAATTCATTTGACTTATTTGC
>JACEIK010000084.1:624202-643135 GCA_018107945.1 Datura stramonium | reverse complement strand
TCTATTTTGGAAGTGGGTTCTGGAAATGACATCAAGTTCTTTATTGAAAGTAGGTTGTTGAATTATGTGAGTGGAGACGGTGTTCAACACTTGGTTTGAAGTGACATGAATTTGCTTGCTATGTGGAACACATTCTTTTGCTTGTTCAATTAGCATTGAGGTGTCAGCTACAAAGCTACTTAAGCTTTGAAAGTTTCAGAATTTTGAAAATCTTAGCATGATGGAGAGAGTGATTTGCTTTTTCTAATCAAGAGCAATTTTTGTGTTGAAAAATGTATTAGCACATGTTGATTTTTGTAGTTATTCAACTTCACTTTTAAGGGAATCAACTCTGTGTATCTAGTCTGTTCTCTAATGGGAAGTTGTTAACCTTCAAATACAAATGAAAGTGTCAAGTGCATGTTGTCTAGCATGTTATGATTCCTGCTTTTCCTTTTCTTGACAAAGATTGTTCTCACCTTTTCTTCCTTATTTTAAGTGCTTGTCTCTGCCAGGTCTTTAATATTTTAACCTTGACCTGTTCAAAAGGTTTACTTTTCCAACAGTATTGGTAGTCCATGTGATTCTTTAACTGCAATGATGTTCTGAACTCCAACCAGATTAACTGTCATTGCTCAGATTATGGAATGCAATCTTCTATTTCGTCCATACATATGACACATTTTGTCCACATTTGTTTCTTAATGATAACACTAAGGAGTTGTAATTGTCCTCATGTCTAAAATTTTATTTGATTCTGAGTTGATTGTCCTTAAGAGGAAACAAATTTATTAAAAAGTGAACTGAAGAAGACGAATTACAGCACAGGACGAAATAGGATGTTGCTCAACCAAACTAGAGGATTTTTGTCCATTATGTGCATAGGATGCTGCAAATTTCCCTAGAAATTCTTTCATGCTTTTGACTGGCAGTATTTGACCTGCAGCATTGATCAACTTTGTCAGTTATACCAGTTTCTCCGAGTTTCTGTATGCTTTCGAGCTATAATATTTTCCATGTACTTTTATTGGTTTGTTTGCTTCTACTTCTGATATCTGGTGAGATGGTTGTTCCTTTTTTATTTTTGAAATAATATTTTACCGGCTATGTTTTCAAATAAATTGTCAAGACTTGCTCTCTTGAATCATTATAGCTATTCTTTTCAAACTGATGTGGGTTTAATCTTAGTGGCTTATTATGTTACCTTACTCAATAAAACCTTAGTGGCTTATTGTTTACAATAAGGATAAGATTACAAGAATCTAGGTCTTATTTGAATCACATAAATAACTTTGATGTATCACACATTGGATATTCATTTTGCAGTCCTTACAACAACAGTTCCTTAGAAGGCCTGAAGGAAACGAAGCTATTCTTGCCTTCCAGACTGGCAGTGCCCATGGAATTTTAGGTGGGGGAAATTTTAGTGGACCTTCTGGATCCATGCAGCTGCCTCAGCAGTCAAGGAGGTATATGGATTTGGGCCAACAGCATGGTTCTCCCACCATTCGAGAGGATGGCCAGAATAGGAGCCAGGGCTTTGAGCAACAGATGTTGAATCCTGTCCAACAGGCATACCTGCAGTATGCTTTCCAGGCAGCACAACAGAAGTCAGCTCTTGGGATGCAACATCAGCAGCAAATGAAAATGGGAATATTTGGCCCTTCTTTAAAGGACCAAGATCCTAGAATTACGAATATGAAAATGCAGGAACTTGTTGCCATGCAGGCATCGAACCAGGCCCATGCATCATCATCAAAGATATCCTCAGAGCAACATTTCTCTCGTGGTGAGAAGCAATCAGACCAGGGGCAGCAGTTGATGACTGATCAGAGACCAGACCCAAAGGTTCCTTCCCAGCCAACATTGCTTGGCCAAACAGTAGCTACGAAGCCCATGCAGGCGCCACCATCTCAGCAAAGCATGGCGAACATGACGAGTAACTCTCTTGCTATGGCTGCACAGATGCAAGCAATGCAGGCTCTGGCACTTGAACGGAATGTTGATCTTTCACTACCTGCAAATGCTAACATTATGGCACAGCTAATTCCGCTCATGCAGTCCAGAATGATTGCCCAGCAGAAAGTGCCTGATAGCAATGTGCCTGTGCAATCTTCATCAGGTCATATGCCAAAGCAGCAAGTTTCATCACCTCAAATTACAAATGACAATTCTCCTCATGCTCATTCTTCAAGTGATTTGTCAGGGTCAAGTTCCGCTAAAACTAGGCATGCCGTTACAACTGGTCCTCTCGGTGGGTCTCATAGCGTAGCTGCAATTAATAACCCAAATAATATTCCTCCGCAGCAGTTTTCTGCTCATGGCAGAGAGAACAATTTGCCGCCTAGGCAACCAATTATGGCTAGCAGTGGATTACCTTCGATGCATTATCCACAGTCATCTGGAAATCCAAACCAGGGTGTGGATAACACCTTGCTCCCTAAACCTGCCTCAAATGCTCAAGAAACCTTGCAGACGCAGTATGCCAGACAGTTGAGTCGACCTTCACCACATTCTGCAGCTTCTTCTCCAGATGGGAACATGGGTAATTCCCTTATGTCTCAGGGGGGAAATGTCCGTCAGGTTCAACAACAGCATCTGGGGTTCAGTAAGCAGCAACTGCATGTTCTTAAAGCCCAAATACTTGCATTTAGACGTATAAAGGTTTGTCCAGTGTAACCTGAGGCTTACATACTTTGCTTTCCCTTGTTCAATATACTCAAATCTGTTATTATTAAATATATCTTGATCTTCTTTTCCTTGCCTGTAGAAAGGAGATGGGGCATTACCACGTGAATTACTCCAAGCTATTATTCCGCCAGCTCTGGACGTACAAATGCAGCAAACATTTCCTCCTGGTGGCACAGTAAATCAGGAGAAACCATCGGGAAAAGGTTCAGAAGATAATACAAGACGCCCGGAACCAAGTGAGAAGAAGGGTCCTCAGCTTGTAGTACCATCTGATGGACTGAATGGTTCAAAGGAGGAGGTCACAGGAGATGAGAGCGCAGCTGCCTCGACCACACCAGTGCCAGGTAACACAACCGAGACAAAGGAGACTGCACCAGTGGTTCTTCCGGGAAAAGAGGAGCAGCCAATCACGGGACATGCTAGTAAATCTGACCAGGATGCTGACCGTGCTATTCAGAATACTCCTATCAGAGGTGATATTGCACCAGATAGGGGTAAAGCTGTTGCATCACAAGTCACTGGTTCTGATACTACTCAGGCAAAAAAACCTATGCAGTCTAGTGCTACTCAACAAAGAGATGCAGGTCCAGCTCGGAAGTATCATGGACCATTATTCGATTTTCCTGTCTTCACTCGAAAGCATGATGCTTTTGGACCATCCATGCTGATGAACAACAATAATAATTTAACATTGGGTTATGAAGTCAAGGATCTTCTAATGGAGGAAGGCGCGGAAATTCACAAGAGAAAAAGGGAGGAAAGTATAAAGAAGATTGGTGATATACTAGCTATTAACTTAGAGAGGAAAAGGATTAGACCTGATCTTGTTCTAAGATTGCAAATAGAAGAGAAGAAACTCCAACTTGCTGATATACAAGCACGGTTGAGGGATGATATTGACCAACAGCAGCAGGAAATAATGGCAATGCCTGATAGGCATTACCGAAAATTTGTAAGGCTATGCGAGCGTCAGCGTCAGGACCTTGCTAGGCAAGTGCAGGCCTCCCAGAGAGCTATCAGAGAAAAACAATTAAAATCTACTTTTCAATGGCGTAAGAAGCTTCTTGAGGCTCATTGGGCAATACGTGATGCTCGAACTGCACGCAACAGGGGAGTAGCTAAGTACCATGAGAGAATGTTGAGGGAGTTCTCAAAGAAAAAGGATGATAATCGGAATGAGAGAATGGAGGCGTTGAAGAATAATGATGTTGAGAGATACAGGGAGATGCTGCTAGAGCAGCAGACCAACATTCCTGGTGATGCTGCAGAGAGATATGCCGTTCTTTCATCATTTTTGAGTCAGACAGAAGAGTACCTTCATAAATTGGGAGGTAAAATTACAGCGACAAAAAATCAACAGGAGGTTGAGGAGGCTGCAAATGCTGCTGCAGTTGCTGCACGTGCACAGGTACTTCTCTTGCCCCTGCCTTGTGCAATTGCCAATCTTAAGTTGCTTTGCATGAGTTACAAATTGCTATGTTTAGGGAACAGGTCGTTGGTGCAATTTTACTGGTAATCATAGGGTAATGCAGAAGCGACCAGATGCCTTTTCCACTATTAGTGTGTGTATATATATAATATATATTATGAGCAACAAAAATCAAATCAAAGTTTATCTTTCAACTACACACTCTTAATTTTAACAAATGGACCTCCTGTTGTACCGGATTTGTTTGATAAACTTACCTTCCCTAGTTGATGGTTTTATTTGCATTAATTCATATATTCTCCATGATAACAGGGCCTCTCTGAAGAAGAAGTAAGAGCTGCAGCAGCCTGTGCTCGGGAGGAAGTCATGATAAGGAATCGTTTCTTTGAAATGAATGCACCCAAAGATAGTTCATCAGTTAACAAGTAACTCATTTTGTTTCCTTATTACACGTTTAATTTGGATCCCTCTCTTAGATTTTGGCATTTGGGGACATCTGGATGCGAGAAGTTCTGTTTGGCTGTCAATGATTTGTTGCTGATAAGTTCAGTTTGCTCTTGAATAATAGTTGAGCAGTCGTGGCTTATGTGGAAGAAAATTGGTTATCTGGTTGCTGTTCATATTGTCTTTGACATTGTGGTTGTTTACACCTAGGACATCTATCACATATCTTCACTGACTACACTTGTCTTTAGTATTCTATGCAGTGTCATTGTTTTGTTGCCATTAGGTTATCTCAACTCTGTACTCTTTTTAATGTCTCCAGGTATTACCATCTTGCCCATGCTGTGAATGAAAGGGTTATAAAGCAGCCATCCATGTTAAGAGCTGGAACCTTGCGAGACTATCAGCTTGTGAGTTGCATTTCAATACATGCATAAAGGATCGACTTCATTCTCTCATTTCTTAGTTTCAGTATCTCACTTTTGCTCTTACATGAGATAAAAATTGCATTCAAATGTTACAGGTTGGGTTGCAGTGGATGCTTTCTTTGTATAATAATAAGCTAAATGGTATATTGGCTGATGAGATGGGTCTGGGGAAGACTGTGCAGGTGAATAGCTTTGCCCTTTCATCCATTTTATGTCCTGTTTTTCTGTGTTAGTTGGATCCTTATAAGTTTAAGCGGGTCAAAAGCGTGGAGAAAAAGTTGAACATTATCGAATAACACGCTTAATTTGAAACAGAGGGGATACATATTATTTATGCAAACTTCAGGATGCTACAATTTTTAGCAGATACTCAGTAGCAAGTAATGCAGTCTGATTCTTGTTCTCTTTGTCTCAACAGGTTATGGCATTAATTGCTTACTTGATGGAATTCAAACAAAATTATGGACCACATCTTATAATTGTGCCAAATGCAGTTCTCGTTAATTGGAAGGTTGGTATCCAGTGCTGTTGATAGCGTGTGTCTTTTTGGTTGTACTTACTGATTTTATATTTCCAGAGTGAGTTTCTCAATTGGCTTCCATCTGCGTCTTGCATTTTCTATGTTGGTGGGAAGGATCAAAGATCGAAGTTGTTTTCGCAAGTAAGATGCATTCATGCTAATGAAATTTAATTGATTTAAGTTGTTGAACTTTGTATTGAGGGTACTATATGCTTCCACATCTTGTAGGAAGTTTGTGCGATGAAATTTAATGTTCTCGTCACTACATACGAGTTCATCATGTATGATCGGGCTAAACTTTCAAAAGTCGATTGGAAGTATATAATAATTGATGAAGCACAACGTATGAAGGACAGGGAATCAGTTCTTGCTCGTGATCTTGACAGATATCGATGCCAGAGGCGCTTGCTTCTCACAGGGACACCATTGCAGGTGCATTGAGTCTATCATTGCTTATGTTCAGATCTATGTTCTCCTGCTTATGTTTGGATGTGCAGTATTGCCATAAGTTTATTGCTTATGTCCTACCTTTAACTAGGCCATGCTAGTATAGGATGCTACCAAAACTATTCAAGCCTGAGCGCCGTTGCTCAATGTCTTTAAACTTGCACATATAGAATGGTATATCTTTTGATTTCAGTCGCATGCTGCTCCATTGGAATTTAATTGGTGGTAACTGGATTTCTAGCCTTGATAGCTTTGTGAACCACTTTGGAAGGAAAATTGTGGTCCAGCAATATATTATTGCTTACAATCACAATTCATCATTGAAACCTTAGTACAGCTAAAGGAAATATTCCTGCGTGAGTGTTTACATGTCCTGTTTTAGTAGTGTCTGTGCAGAGTTGCATAGACAATAAAATGTGAATCTTCACATGGTTCACTGGTTGCATCTGGGTGCTTATTTTCCTTTTAACCACGTGAACTCTTCCTCATCCCATCTTGTCTATACTTGGCCTATGAATTAGCATAAGAGTATTTGTTAAATGTGTTTCATGCAGAATGATCTGAAGGAGTTATGGTCACTTTTAAATCTACTACTTCCAGAAGTATTTGATAATCGCAAAGCATTTCATGATTGGTTCTCTAAGCCCTTTCAAAGAGAAGGTCCGACACACAATGCTGAAGATGACTGGCTTGAGACTGAGAAGAAGGTCATTATTATCCATCGACTTCACCAAATTCTTGAGCCTTTCATGCTCAGGCGTCGTGTTGAAGATGTTGAAGGTTCACTTCCACCCAAGGTATACTTTTCATGATTATCCTTGGTTGCTAAAATGTGATGTAGAAATTCCCTAATGACAGCTTCAACTGCAGGTCTCAGTTGTCTTAAGATGCAGAATGTCAGGTTTTCAGAGTGCTGTTTATGATTGGATCAAGTCTACTGGTACACTTAGAGTCGACCCTGAAGATGAGAAGCGAAGGGCTGAAAAAAATCCAAATTACCAGCCTAAAACATATAAAGTTCTAAATAATAGATGTATGGAGCTTCGTAAAGCTTGCAACCATCCTTTGCTTAACTATCCATATCTCAATGTTACAAAGGACTTCCTTGTTAAATCATGTGGGAAATTGTGGGTTCTTGATCGGATATTAATTAAACTTCAAAGAACAGGGCACAGGGTGCTGCTTTTCAGTACCATGACAAAGCTGCTTGATATCTTGGAGGAGTATTTGCAGTGGCGAAGACTCATCTATAGAAGAATTGATGGGACAACAAGTTTAGAGGACCGTGAATCGGCTATTGTGGATTTTAATAGTCCAGATACTGATTGCTTTATCTTCTTGCTAAGCATTCGTGCTGCTGGGCGTGGATTAAATCTGCAGACTGCTGACACTGTCATCATCTATGATCCTGATCCAAACCCCAAAAATGAGGAACAGGCAGTTGCTAGAGCCCATCGTATAGGGCAGAAGAGAGAAGTGAAAGTCATTTACATGGAGGCAGTTGTAGACAAAATTGCAAGTCATCAAAAAGAGGATGAATACCGTAGTGGAGGCATAGTTGATTCTGATGATGACCTTGCAGGCAAGGACCGCTATATGGGATCTATTGAGAGTCTCATCCGGAATAATATTCAACAGTATAAGATTGACATGGCTGATGAAGTTATAAATGCTGGGCGTTTTGACCAAAGGACTACACATGAAGAGCGGCGTTTGACTTTAGAGACGTTATTACATGACGAGGAGAGATATCAGGAGACACTTCATGATGTTCCCTCTCTTCAAGAGGTAAATCGCATGATTGCTAGGAGTGAAGAAGAGGTAGAACAGTTTGATCAAATGGATGAAGAATTTGATTGGGAAGAGGAGATGACTAGATATGACCAGGTTCCAAAGTGGCTTCGCGCTACCAGTAAGGAAGTTAATACCGCCATCGCCAATTTAGCTAAAAAGCCCTCAAAGAATGTCTTATTCAGTAGTGGTGTTGGCGGGGACTCCAGTGGATTAGCTCCTGAATCTGAGAAGAAAAGGGGGCGACCCAAAGGTAAGAAGGTTCCTATTTACACCGAATTGGACGACGACATCGGAGAGTTCTCTGAAGCAAGTTCTGGGGAGAGGAATGGATATTCAGCCCATGAAGAGGGTGAAATTGGGGAATTCGAAGATGATGAATTTATTGGTGCTGTTGGCGTTACACCAGTTAACAAAGACCAGTCAGAAGAAGATGGTCCCAGTTTTGTTGATAGATATGAATACCACCAAGGTCCACAAGGTGCTATAAAGACACGTGTACCTGAACAAGTTGGTTCATCAGGATCATCTTCAGACAATCAAAGGCCAACACAAATGGTATCATCGTCTGTGTCATCTCAGCAGAAGTTTGGATCCCTTTCTGCATTAGATGCCAGGCCCAGTTCTCGGGCCAAAAAGATGGTGGGAAGATTCATTCTCTTTTTTCCTTCTTTAAAGATGTACATCCAGTATTGATGACACTTAATGACTTCTATATATCCATCTTTAAATTTCAGGCAGATGAATTGGAGGAAGGAGAAATTGCAGGATCTGGAGACTCACATGTGGATCTCCAGCAGTCTGGTAGTTGGATCCAAGATCGTGATGAAGGTGAAGAAGAACAGGTGTTGCAGCCCAAAATAAAAAGGAAACGCAGTTTGAGGGTTCGACCAAGGCATGCTGCAGAAAGGCCAGAAGAGATGCTCATTGAGAAGCCAGCTGTGCAGCGTGGAGATTCTTCTCAGATGGCATTTCAAGGGGATCGTAGATATGATATTCACTTGAGAAATGATCGTGGACACAAAGTGCATGCAGAGGCTAGTGCTCCAAAGAATGGTCAAAGCGATGCATCCTTTAAGAGTAAACGAAGCATACCTTCGAGGAAATCATCCTCTAATTCAGTGAAGATGCATGGTTCAGGAAAACCTGGAAAAGTCAGTCGCTTGTCCCCCGATGATGCTTTTGAACCCACACGGGAAAATTGGGATAATAAGCTCATGAATGCCAGCGGGACTTATAGTGGAGGGACGAAGATGTCTGAGGTCATTCAAAGAAAGGTAAAAAGTCAAAACACTTAATGTAGTAATTCCACTGTTACTTAAGTTTAAACTACTTTTAGTTGAATTAATTTCTGGATGCTGCATCTCTACTGGAGTTTGGAAGAAGGAATCCATATTAGCGTTATAGGTTCTTTATACAAGTACCTGCACTTAAATTCTCTTTGTTCAAATGTGTGTCTTGTATTAGAGCTGAATGAATGCAGAAGATTCATATAGTTGACAGCGATTAGATTGGGATTGAGGCCTAGTTGATTGATTTATCTAGATAATTGTCTTGTATTATATACCTTTCTAGTTAAAAGCTTATACCTGCAATTTGTGATCAGTTTCCTATTATCTGAATATTTCACAAGGCTACAGCTTTGGCTAATATATGCTTTGATTGGGCTAGGACCTTTTTTCCCCCTTAGAAATTATGGTTGGATGACTGCCTTTAATGTACTTGAACACAAGGATGTTCAAAGTTGTACACCTCAACCCCAAGCAAGTTGGGTTTCATTTTGTATCTGCTTGCATAAAGAAGATACAATACTCATGGCTCTGTGTGTCAAATCTTTCCGTCTCTTGTATTACCAGATATTATTCCTGATCTTGTGCATGATTTTTCCTTCTATTGGCTATTTGCAGTGCAAGACTGTCATTATGAAGCTCCAAAAGAAAATAGAGAAGGGAGGTCATCAAATAATTCCACTGCTACATGGTCTGTGGAAAAGAATTGATAGTTCTGGTTGCATGGGTGGGTCAGAGGATAGTCCGTTTGGTTTACAGACAATTGATCTACGTGTTGATGAGTCTGAGTACAGCGGAGTGCTAGAATTTGTGTCTGATGTGCAGCTGATGTTAAAACGTGCAGTGCAATACTTTGGTTTCTCACATGAGGTATGCAATGATACTTAAGATCTGGACTGATTTTGCTTATTGTTACATCCTCATCATTGGCCATGCGTTCGTATTGATCTTCATCTCGCTGATACTACCCTGGCAGAAAAGACATACAACTACCAGTCTAAGAAATTTACTTACACCTGTTTTCCTGATGTTTGCCAAGTCATTGAATAAGAATTATGTATTATGAACTGGAGTCAAACAGTGAAAGACCAGCATTGAGTGGTCTATCGATAATCACGTCATGCTCATACCCAGCTTCCCCAATGTTCTTCTACTGTAATTTCTGAAATTTTGCTACTATTATGATCATAGGTGAGATCTGAAGCAAGGAAAGTACATGATCTTTTCTTTGACATCTTGAAGATAGAGTTTCCAGAGACTGATTTTCGAGAAGCAAGGAATTCCATCTCCTTTGCTGGACCAGCAGCTTCTACTACACCCGGTGCGTCTTCACGGCTGATGCCTGTAGGTCAAAACAAGAGACACAAACAGATAAATGAAATGGAACCTGACTCAAGCCCACTGCTGAAGCCGCAGACACGTGGAGCACTTCATTCCGGTGAAGATGTCAAGACTAAGAGTCATGTGGCTCAAAGAGAAACAAGATTTGGGGGTAGCAGCAGCCGGGAGATTAGCCAACAGGATGATTCCCGCCCATTCACTCATCCAGGAGAGCTTGTTATTTGCAAAAAGAAAAGAAAAGATAGAGAGAAGTTGGGTTTGAAACCTGGGAGTAGTTCTGCAGGTCCTGTCTCACCGCCTGGCGTCAGCCGCAGTATCAGAAGTCCAGGCTCGCTCCCAAATGCGAAGGAGGGGGGAAGGTTAAACCAGCAGATACCCCAACAGTTGAATGGCAGTGGTAGCAGCAGCTCTGTTGGCTGGGCAAACCCTGTGAAGAGACTGAGATCAGATTCTGCAAGAAGGCGGCAAAGTCATTTATGATATTGTTTGTTAAAAAGTGTACAATGTAATGCAAGTAATAGCTGATGATACTTTATGAGGTGCTGTGAATAACCGGCCCTTCGGATTTTCATACCTCCTGACCTGTGTACTTCCCCATTCCCATTCCCAGCCTCACCTGTATGATAAATATGCTTTTGAAGACGTACTTCTTAATGTCTGCCATTTGCAACTGCTTGTCTCTGGTGGTTTTCTTCTTCTCCCGCTTTTTGTTTTTCCCTTTTTCAGGAATAGTTTTGAGTGCCAGATTATGAAAAGCCATCAAAAGGTATTAACTCATGCAAACTCTTTTTTTTTTTTTTTGTTTAATCTCAACATGTCTATTTCTGAATAGAGTTTAATGGACTCTCCATATATTTAATAACAACATTGGTCGATTCAACTTGTCTGCTTTCCAATCTCATTGTGAATCCCCTGCTTGCTCTGAGTTGGGGGAATGACCCGTTTTTAGGCCAATCAAATTTGATTCAACCTGCTCACATCACCTCTATAATTAACGACGACAACACTATACTCGGGATAATTTCATAGTGAAGTCTGGAAAGGTTAAGATGTATACAGACCGTGAGAAATTAGCCGTTTCATTTGCAAAGCTGAATTATGACAATGCTTTGGTCAGTGACAGAATCTACTTATTGGCTGCGTCATGATTGTTCCTGTAATATTGGAATGTCAATCTAGAAGAAGACAAATCCCTTGTATCCACTAGTATGGCAAAGACGATGGCGCTTGCTGGAGGGGTTACCTGAAGCCATGGTATTTGAGGTTCTGTTAAGGCTGCCATTGAAGTGTGTCTCCAAGACATCTGTGACCCTGAATTCATGAAACAGCATTACCTCTCTTCATCAGAGTGGGATTGATTATGAATGTGGGGACGATAAATTAATTAGTTTCTCTCTGCAACTTGTACACTGGTGAAACAATTAGTCAGATTGATGCAGTTCAAGGGAAGTTCGGTCTGGAATTAATATTCATCACCATGGAAACTGAGGGAATTGAAGAACTGGTTAGACGTAACAGAGAGAGCTGGTGCAGAGATACTGCTGGCTAATCCTAAAGCTAATGATGATGATGATTCTAATTTTATTCTTATAATCACTCCACTGGCAAGTTTCAGAGGTTTGTTATCGGCTAGAAATATACCCCATAGTTTTACAAGCTAAACAAGTAAATACAGAATTTTCATTTACATTTACATCATCAAAATATTTGTAACTCTTTTTATGTATATATTCATCTTGTAGTTGTAGTTCAGGCATATTTTTAGGATAGATATTCTATTGATTTTCCTCTATGATTGGTTATAACTCAGCTTCGAGGAGAAAACAAAAATAAAAACAGAAAAGTTAGTTTCTTTCTGGTTGTTTCATACAGCCTTTACTTATTTTTCTTTCTTTTTTTATTTGTTTCCCCCACAAAATACAAAGACTACACTATAAACAAAATAAAATAAAGCAGCAAAATGGACATCACATTCCTGAATACCAGGACAGGAAAAGAACGCAAGTCCTTTTATTTTCTACCATAATCAGTAAAATGCTATCAAAGAAAAGAAGGAAATGAACAGCACAGATAACAGCAATATCAAGAACACAGAAATTAAAGGGTCAAATTATTTACATTGAAGCTAAACTAATAAACAAGGGGAATATTTTTGTTTTGCATCTTTCCCCCACCGAATAGTCTTGAACTTTATAGTTCAGCTTGATTTTAAACAGGACTAAGAACATCATTTACAGATACAGAAAGTCATTGAAGATAATCAGCAGGGGGAGAGGGAGGAGGGGGGAGGGACAGTCATGGATCAACAGGGCCTGCAACTGCATCATCAGCTGAATCATATTCAGCTTCACTTAACTCCTCATCACTTGACTTCTCCTCAGGGGCAGCAGCTCCAACATCTTCAGGCTTGGCATATTTCTGACAATATTCTGGATACAAAGCACGTAAACGCCACGTTAATAATGTATGCTGTGCACTTGGGAAAATGCATAAAAATAACAAATTTAATGTAATGGTTCAACCTCCTAGCATACTTTATCACCATTTTTACTTGTGGAACACGTGTCTATTGAAGTAATAAACTTCCATATATTCATGCATCATTAGAGAACAAAACTCCGCTACACTTGCTATCTCCTTTTTGATCAGGACAGTGGCAAACATCTATTCATCTAATCAGACTTATCAAGAAATATCTATTTCGCTAATCCTCTCAAAAGGAGAATGACCAGTGATAATAGAAGCTTCAACTTCCATTATTCTGGGTAAAAGGTGTTTTCTCCTCCCATTCTCTAAAGGAATGAATACAATATTCTGGGACAGAGGATGATTTTTTTGCTAATGCTCGAGGAGTATGTCATTCTCATGACCTTCACTTTTGAAAGGAAGGTTATGTGGAAGCTGCAGCATTATATTAGGATTCATAACTTCCATCTTTGATATCCAGAAGTCCGGACTAATGGATTATGAATTATGAAGTCAATCAAATATAAGGAGAGGGAAAAGGCAGATGTTAATGGTCACAGCATATGCAGAAACACCAAGACGCATCCATCACCTCAAAAACTCTTAAACCAGTTAGTGGTGATAAAAGGGTGGAAAATAAATATTTCGAATAACAATACAAGACAAACACTTCATTTTAGGAAGTTGCACAACCATATCCACTGTCTTCTTCATTTTCAAAACCCAGAAAAGAAAAGAAGAGCATCTAGACAATTGTGCAATAGAGCAATTACGCTGCACATTAATCATATGACCTTTTATTGATTCATCTCAATACCTGACCTGGCCGAGAAGTTCATTTGCAGTGCATGCAAACCAATATTTTATTTAAGTTTCTCCAAAATTTATCCAAATTTGCAAGGACTTGTTTATTAATTAGACAGTTTGATACCATAAGAAACACATGTAGGAAATAGGAACAATCAATTGTCAATAGCAAATATCGGCCACAATTGAAGTTGACAGTGTCACCTAATTCAGAGAAGCATAAATGGGTCGTTTTTTGTAAATGCAGGTCTCAGTTCAAGCTATCTTAATACCAGCTACCCAAAAAAGTGAATGAAAATATGGAGAGGAATATTTACTGCTTTACCGCGAAAGAGCCCAGCCAACAAAGAATAAAGAGAAATATCGCATGTGGTCCCACATGGACACACTAAACACATCTATATAAACATGTTTGTGCACCCATATTCTTGTCAAACAAAAACAACATGCTCGTCATGATCTTACTCGAGTAATGTGTCAAATATCCTTTGGATCTTCCTTCTCTTCTTTGAATTAACTTGAATCCATTTTTCAACTATCAAAATCAAATTCAACCCTGTATCTCCTCACCTCCCTTAAGAATCACAATAACAACTACAACTCACTCCCAAACAAGTTCGGGTCGGCTATATGCCTCCTTGACCATGTCAAGCTCATCCTGAAAGAATTAAATAACTATTGTTTTGAAACTTTTGCACTTCTTTCACCTTCTTTTCATGACATGGTAAACCCCATCCCTCCCCAAACCTCTCTGCCCAGGAGTCAACAGCAGTCCTTTCCTACTTCACTCCCTAACTGACTCAAAATTATGGAGTCCACCTGCCACTAAGCAGCCTCACTTATCATTGCACTTATCTTACAATTGAAACACACTGAAGACATGCATATCCTAAAATTACACCATGAAAAGATATTCTTGAGTCTTCCTCTAGAAAAGAAAAGATATTCTAGAGTCTTCCTCCAAAAAGAGAAAAGATATTTTTGAGTAGAGACTTCTAAGACACGCCACTGAAATATTCAGTATCAGTGCACATTTAGTAGTTTTTTATGATAGTTTTTTATGATATAAGTACTTTCCCACTGTCTGTACTTCATATATCCTAATTCCAACTAAACCACACAGGTGAACTGTGAAGGTTAGTTGGAATAAGCTCCCATGGAAGACTAATAATGTACAGCTGACACCGTTACCAAATGTGGACTTCTTCGGGGTTCGCACCATATTGTCCAAGTACTCTAGGGTTTTCTTTATCATCCATATTATCTAAGTTTGTATTTCGCCATCATTATAGTCTTAAAATTCAGCAATTTTCATCCCAGTAAACTATTTTGGCAATAAACCATTGGGAAAAGCTGAAAGAAAGAGAAAACCAAAGATTCTTATCATTTATTGAGCCAAAAGTCAAAAAACTTTGGCCAAAAAGAAAAAAAGAAAAAGAAAAACAAGTTAAAAGTGTTTTGTTCCACCAATACAAGCAAACATGTGCTCCGGTCTCCAAAGTGTTTCACCATTTGACCTTTTTTATACAAGCCAAACATGTGCTCCGGTCTCCAAAGTGTTTCACCATTTGACCTTTTTCTAATTAATATTCTTGTTAGAGTGCGTTGAAGTCCCACATCGGTTAGGGAATGGACTAGTTGTCTGCTTATATGGACTTGGACAATCCTCCCCTCGTGAGCTAGCTTTTGAGGTTGAGTTAGGATTAGGCGTCATATTTTTACACGGTATCAGAGGGAACTCATCCATCCCAGTTTGGACTGGATGGCCGGTCCATGCTCCACTTGGGCTTGGACATGAAGGGGATGTTAGATGAATGGTGGTCTGGTTATATGGACTTCAGCAATCCTCCGTTCATTAGCTAGCTTTTGGGGTTGAGTTAACCTAGATGCCATATCTGTACAATTCTGGCTATAAACTTTGGTGACATGGCAAAGTGCAACAATCTTTAAAATGTATAAAAAAAAAATTTAAAAAAAGAAGAGTAAAATCTAAGAAGCGTCATGGTGGAAGTATTACGTGCACATCCTCGGAAACTTGGATAATTAAGCAAAGAAATGTCATCTCTAAGCATTTCAACTTGAATTCCACAGCAATAATATTCACTTTGTTTTGTCCCTACTTCCTACTAGTACAATTCCCAAGAACCAATCAGTGTTTCTCTCTTTGATTTTAGTTTTAACTTGAGGGTACATATAAAATGCAGTAAAGACGCTAACTAAGTTGTTTGGTATTTCAATTTATAAGTGGTGCTAATAAGGGTACTAGGATTCGAGAACAATGCAGTTTTTAGAAGCAGGACTAGAATTGCGAGTTCGGATCACCATAGAGAGAGCCGCACTTGCGTTTACACACCAAGATTGTTTTTTGTCAGGGAAGAAGGTGAAGCGAGTTCTTAAGCTGATAGTTGGCGCATTTCTAGATGGCATTTGAGATGCTTCCACTAGTAGACACCACAGATGACCGATTGGGAGTGAGTAAATGAAATTTTGGCTAGATAGACTCCAATGGGTAGCACCTAGCAACGAACACTTGAAATTAAGTGAGAGTGTGGGTTTCTTCTTCTGTTCTTATAGCTGAGATATGGGTTCTTTTTTTCTTTCTTTATTCAATAAGGCAGTGGGAGATGGGTATCTTTATTAAGTGTTTGCAACTTAATTATGTTTAACATTCCATCACAATGTTTTCCTTGCTTCTCCAAAACAACACACAGAATACACGTTAGTGTGAGAAGATAGGAGGCCTAACCAGGTTGAACATTACTTCTGTACATGAATTATCTCGTATAATAGCAAAGTGCTCTAGTACTTTATGTGAATATGTAAATGACATAACCCGAATATCAAACCAAATACTAATCAACCCATACTACTTGTCCATAGGTGTAATCAGACCACACAAGTTAGGTTGATCAAATCCAGTGCGGATCCCACACCCACATCCAAATCATGTCGGATCAACATGGGTGCGGCAAGGATTTTGAAGGATCCAAGCAATACATCTGATTACAGACTTGCCCTTTTTATGGGCCATCACCGGCCATCTACTTGTATTTCTCCAGCAATTGGCTCCTGGTTCCTGGAATTACCATCCTTCCAGTGCAAACTAGAATCACTGATCAGTTTTAAGGTATTGCCAACTAACCTAAACTTCAATTTGAACATCGAGTGACTTTTAAAAGCTTAAAATATATACGTGTCTGATGAATGAGAACACCTCATCAGAACTTGCTCTAAACATGAAAAGGTAAACACAATTTAATTATAGAACACACTGTCCATAACAGAATGCTAAAGGAAAATACCTTGGACCTGCAATTGATTTAAGCGAGTAATATAAAGGCATTAGAATGAGTCAATACCTTTAACTCTTTGTTCATAGGCAGCACGGTCTCGCATCATAAGGGCAGCAGCCTCTCCATTCAATGGGTCTGATGGGTTTGGATACAAGAGAAGTTGTGGAAGAAACACTTCAAACACATTTACCAGATCTGCAAGGTTGTTTAATGCTTAGACAAGTTAGTAAGAATTTTCAAGTATATATACAACAACCACCCAAGTGGTGTAATTTCTGATTACCAAACATGGGACTCCAAGTCTGATTGATAACATCTAAACAAACTGAGCCAGACCTGAAAAATGATTATTAGTGAAATGTTAGACCTTGGTTAAAGAAAAAGAGAATGATGAGATCTCCTGTAACTATAGCGGTATCAGCACTTACATCTCATCAACATTTGGGTGGTAGATTTTATTAATAAAACCAATGGATGGAGATTTATATGGGTAAGCATCAGGAAGTTCCACCCTTATTTTCCACACACCACCATGATACGGACCTGCGAAAATCACCATAAGTATGAGAAGAAGCTGAAGAAAACGCCACACCCCAAAGAAAAGAACTCCACTCAAAGCAAGATGTAACTAAGAAGATTCATTGGTGAAAAGCCAATCAGCAGATATAAGCAAAACTACTAACTAGAGTCCAGAGAGCCAATATATGACTACTTTAGGATCCAACTCAAGAAGCCCAAGTGAACTTTAATGGCTGTAGCTATAATTGCCTAATTCAATTTCACAAATAGAGGGATCAGAAGCTAAAAAATATCTGGATTCTGGGATATACATTAACTACCCAAGTTAATTTCCAGTCTATTCCTCATACCCTTAAAGAATTTTGATCAAAAGAACATAACCCACCAAAAGAAAACAACAAAGATTGAGAAATGGTAGAGAAGCTTACTTTCAGTAGGTCCATGGAAATGCACATAAAACTCTTGCATGCCGTCGTTAATCATCTCAACCTTGTAATCGCTCATCATTCTAATTCAGATAACAAAAATAAATATATATAATCAAAAATCAAACAAATAGAAACTTCAAACTTAGCAGACAACAAAAACAAAAAAGATTGATTTTTTTAACAAGAACTGATTAGAGATTCACAGTTTCATCAGGTCCATTTCACGGCGTTTGCTTGGAGATGACATGGTTGCTTTCTTCTCAGGGTGATTCTAGAGAGAAGAGAGAGAGGACGAAGAAAAAAATGAGTTCTTTGCACAAATTTTGACAAGTAGTAGTACTAAAAAGGTTCAGACAAGAGAGAGAGGAAGAAGGAAGCAAAGATAATAAATGATAACTTTATTAACATTTTTAATCATAATTAAATATTTCTGCAACTTTCAAGATTCTTCATCTATCTGCTTTTGTCACCTACCATCTCCAATCCTATCCACATTTCTCCCCATAATAATTATTCAATTTTCATAATCTTTGCTCTTTTAAAATCTTGATTAACTAGATCTCCCCAATAACCCTTTTTTGTTAATTTTAATCCATAATTATTGAGGGTGTTATAAAAAAAATTAGGAGTTGGATGTAGACTTAGTTTGTTTTTTTCTTAAAAATTAATCTCGCCCTTTCTATAAGCAAAAGTTAAATAATCATATTTTTTTGAAAAATGAGCACATATATCTGAAAGTATTTGAAATTATAAAAATATATTCATTCATTAATAATTTAATTCACATATACTTTTACTGTTTAGTAGTTGATTCAAATATGCTTCTCTAATTTGTATAACTTCAAAATATGATGCAATAATGTTATTAGTGACAATTGTAATATTTCTCGTGGTAACATCGTTGAAATGTCTATAAACTTTGAGAGTTTAGAAATAGTTTAAAATTTTATTTTATTTATAATATTTTCTTAAAAAAATAAAATTAAATCGTTACGACTTACGACAGACAAAAATCATGATAATAATATTTTTTAAATTGTAGCTTTTATTTTTCCGCAATT
>JACEIK010000084.1:516331-597881 GCA_018107945.1 Datura stramonium | reverse complement strand
TTCTTCCACCATAGGATGACCTATCTATTAATATTCAACTCCTTTTTCTTATGAGATGGACTTGAATTGACTCAAGTTTTCCTATATATATTCTATTAGTTTGATTTTATTTTTATAATTTTTGTTAGTTTCTGTGCTTTTAGTTTTACAGTAGAGATGCTGATTGAATTCAAGATACAGCTATACAAGGTGAAATAGTTATTAACACGCCTCATATTATAAAAAAATTTGTACAAATTCTATGATAAAGTATTTTTCGAGATTTCCAACACTTTGGAGTAATTAATTTGAAGAAGGTAATGAAGAACCGTACCATGCATGTAGCTTTGATAGCAGTATCAGCATCAAATCCAGACAGATCTCTGTTTTCACAAATGGACAGCATGACATCCATGAAATCTTCTTCTTCACCAGATCTAATCCCTTCAGAATCCTTCTTCTGTTTATGCTCTGCTAACCATTCTTCTACAACAGAGTCTATTTCTTTAGCAACCTCCTTCATTGCCTTCTCATGGCCTCCTATATCCAGCCACCTTAAATATGGTAAAAAATCAGCCACAACAAAAGCCCCCATCAGTTCAAAAAATCTCCTAATTGCTTTGTGAGCCTTATTTATTTCCTCTCCCCCATTGACCCTGTATGCTTTTCCAAATAACATTTTCCCCATAATGTTCATAACTAAATCCCCAATCCATCCCTTCATCTCCAACTTCACAGCACCATTAAAATTAGAACTACTCTGATTCTTCATCCACTTATTATAAATCTCTTTGATAGCTGATTTTACTTCAAATTCTCGGATATGTTTGAGCATCTCGATTCTCCGAGTGGAGAAAAGTTCAACTGTGGCTATCTTTCTTGTTTCTCGCCAGTAAGGTCCGTAAGGTGCAAGTCCAAACATGGCATCTCTGTAACCTATGATCTCTGAAGCCATAGATTTGGGCCGGTTTGCTAGGGCCAAATCGTTTGTTGTGAAGCATTCTTTGGCTAATTTAGAATCGCTCACAACTACTACTTGATGAACTCCAAGCTTCATTCCGAAAATGGGTCCGTACTTTTCTGCCATACGGCCCAATATTTTGTGAGGCAGCTGATCAGATTCGGATCCACTGAGAAGGTGGAGATGGCCGACAATGGGCCATGCCCCGCCAGCTTGAGGTACCCTTCTACTTCTACTCTGTCTTTTAGCTGAGAAAAATTGTTTGTGAAGAATGAAGAAAAGAAGAAAGGAGCTGACTAGTGTAATGGCAATCGAAAAGAAATTCATGGCTAATAAAATTTATCAGTGATTATATCATCTTCTCTAATGTGAGAAAGAGGAAATAGCGGGGATACATATATTGAGGTGGCAAAATTAGCCTCCTAAGTTTGGCTAACAATCAATGTGCTCAAAGTCATTTTAGATACGGCAAGACAACTTAATGAATGGTAGAAAATTATCACAACCTAGAAGGGGTTTATAGGAAGCTAAAAAGCGTGGGCGTTTTTTACACGTCATTGTTGGGCAGCGGAACAATAACAATAAACACACACATAAATAATTTGCGAGAAAACAGAGAAAAATGAAACACATACGACACACAAGAATTTACGTGATTCGGTCTCACGACCTAGTCCACGGCTGCAACTGGGAGGAATTTTATTGCTCTCTCTTGTGGTGTTTAGATTACAAGAACAAGCTATTTTATTGCTCTCTTGTATGCTAGGACATAGCAACAAAGCTATCTATTTATAGAAATAGATTAGGATTAGGGTTTCTAACCACGGGCCTAATTCAAAATTCTACGTCGACTTAATCATGCCTCCCACAAGTCCAACAATCTCCCACTTGGACTTGATAATCTTCAACTGCCATCCACCGGTGGAGCACTCTCGTACGCCTAGTAATCTTCCTCCTCATCTTCCTAGTTGCACTGCCTTTTCATCGGCTAATCAAGACCCATTGAAGCTTCCTAAGCTCCAACATCGGGCCACGCTAAACCGCCCCCGACTCGTCCTCTCCTGGTCCCTACCCCGACTCCCACTTGCACGAACCGGCCGGATCCTGATACTCAGAACATACAACACTCTCCATAGTTAGCGGGTAATCATCCGAGACTACGCTCCTAACACTCTGCTCTCTTAACTCACCGTCCGGTGACTCGTCAAGCTTTAACCGTCGATCGCCAAGTGCTCCCACCGCCACGAAAACCCCGACCGGTTTACCCGAACCTTCCAAGCACGTTCAACCCGAATCTTACTTCGTGGCTCGGGGTTTATCTCCCGCAAAACGAACCTTCTTCTCGCCCACGAGGCTCTGTGAACCGGATTTTGCTTCTCTTCTGATCTCGACTGCCAGCCACTCCTCGCACGGTGAAATAGACCATATACAAACGAACCTATTTCTTTCCTCGAGCTATCACCAAGTTTGCCTTTTTATCACCTTTCACCGCCCGTTTCCGAACTTCTAACATCGTGTCCTCATCATCCAAACGCCCAACACCATTGGGACAAGGAAATATACACACGAAAAAAAATTGCGAGAGTTACCTAAAATTCTTTTGGAGAATATTCGATTCTTCCAAGATCCGGTCAACCAAAGCAAGAAGAAAGTAGCGCCGCCGCCGAGTGAACCAGACCGCCGACCGAGCAACAGCATCTAGAAGTAGCCGCGGCCGGACTGCCCAGAGTCACAGACCGCCGACTGTGCAAGGCGGGCTGCTTCAAAATTAAGAGTCGCTTATCGAGTCGCAGATCTCACCTGCAGATTCGCGAGCTAATGAAGCCTGAAGCGGAGAGAGAGCAAATGCAAGGCCCACCAAAGAAACCAAATGTAGGGAGCAGACGAGCCAAAAGAAAAAAAGGAAGCAACCAAGCAAGGCAGGCCAAGCCGCCACGAATCCGCCTCCAGATTCGAATCCGGGTCGAGCCGCCACCGTCGAGCACCGCAGCCGCAACCTGCATCGGCAGCAGCTTGGATTCGGGGTCACCTTCGACTGCGCCGCACGAGAAAGAGACGCGTGAGCAAATGGTCGAAAAGCACCTAGCAGTAATCGTTTCGCCGAGAATTTTTTTCAAAGTATGTTTTCACTTGATTTTTTGTTGCTGGTGGTCCAAGTTAATTTTGTTGGTGCGTATTGGTTTTGTCATTGAATCTCCGACGAAGTTACCAAGTCAAAGAGATCACCAGGCCCTGCACCTCATCTACCAAGCCGAGATGGTAAGATTGGAAGTATAGAACTGGAAAAGTTTGATTGTGTATTTCACAGGAAACGCAAATTGAGGATTTGCTGTTCGAAGGGAGTTAGACATGGTATTGGGTGACAAGCGTAAAAGATGTCTGGCGCAGTAGCTTAAGGTTTGGATCGGGAAGCCATGGCGTTATCCGACTCCGCGACCGCAATGTTGCGTTTAACATTCCAAGGAGAACATACTAAATGTGTCACGGGCGTTGTCTAACATGTACGAGAAGCCATCTCAAGAAATATCTTCTATTAGAGAATTGGTGAACACAAAAATGAAGAAGGCGCTCGGGGCTTAATGAAGCATCAATACAATGAATTCGATTCCAGCGTACTTACGTCGCCGGGCATTAAGTTCGATCGACGAAGTTCAACCCCTTACACGCTATCACATACCGATTAGCTTGGTCCGAATCTACAACAGCTACTCGCCCGCCGAGACCCGATGGATTCACTTTTTGAGAAAATTCGTGATCTCATTCTAAAAAGAGGATGTCGAAGAAGGAGTTCGGGAATCATCGAGTGATTGCCAAATGCCTGCAGGCAGTGAGGAAAGCGTAGATATGGGAGCAGTGAACAAGGAGAGTCAAATAAGACTCAGATCACTCGTGTGTAACGGTTGAACGCAAAGAGGCGTAATTTTGCAATCAATGCCCGAATGATAAACAAGTAAACATTGCAGAGACTACGCTCACAATGATATCTGATATGTAGCGTGAGCAGCAAAGCAGGATTCCCCGGGGTCATAGATTCTCTTGCTTCATTTCATGCTACCCACAATGTTGAAACATTGCGTAATCCGAAGAAGGGATTTTGAAAGGTAAATTAGCGAACAATCAAAGTTCTTGATGTACTGCATGGGTGACATGATTTTGAAAACTTCAAATAGGCTCGTGGACTTTAAAGGATGTCCAAGTGATTCAAGTCATGAAATCTGCTGATTTCTATCGCGCTTGGATGATGAGGGACACGATGTTAAGTTCTAAACGGCAAGGAAGGTGATAAAAGGGAACTTGGTCATAACTTGAGGAAAGAAACGAGTTCGTTGTATATGGTCTATTTACCGTCCGAGGGAGGATCAGTCCTGCATCGAAGAGAAATCCGCCCACACACAGAGTCTCGGGCGTAATAGCTGTCTGCTTTTGCGCGAGATAAACCTGTGAGCTACAGTCGATTCAAAGTTGAACGTGCTTGGAAAGGTTCAGTAAAACTCGCCTGTGGTTTTCGTGGTGTACTGGAGCACCTACGCTAGCTCCACACGTCGTATATGTGAAGGGAGAGAGCGTCAAGAACATCCACACCTCATTAGCTCATTTAACCCATTAAAATTTTAGCAAATCGATTCCATGAAAAATCTCGTTAAAAATATCTTTTAAAATACGTTTATTATTTGATAGCTTATATATAATCATAATATATAATCAAGTTTATTGGGATACTAAAAAAATTATTTAAAAATAAATAAAATAATTAAAATTTAATAAAACACTTGCACGGATTGAGTTTGCTTGCCTTTTAACATATTTCAGCATAAATAACTTTTGAATGAATCAATAACCTACATATTTATTAACTTAATATATTTTTATCCATCCAAACCCAACTCAATATGTGTATATGTGTGTGTATATATGTATATATAATGTTACGTTATTTGTTTTATCCCACATTCAATAACAATCAGTATCTTCGCTAGTTCAACTATATCATATGTATTCAAGATTACAATGCACTCCTAAATACTTCTATGATTATATGTTTTGGTCCCCTACTAATTGTCATATTGATAATTACTATAGGTGCGCAATTGAGCTAAGCAATAATTTGGCGGCCAAAATGTAAAGGCTGAAGCACCCATTCAAAAGCTATTTTATTGGAATTCATGAATAAAACGCGCTAAAATGCGCGAATAATCCAACCCGCCCAATTCTAATAAGTTTTAATTATTTTATTT
The DNA here is from genome assembly GCA_018107945.1 of Datura stramonium. NCBI lineage: Eukaryota > Viridiplantae > Streptophyta > Magnoliopsida > Solanales > Solanaceae > Datura > Datura stramonium. Next base: position 592,706 of record JACEIK010000084.1, on the reverse strand, counting down.
ATTCTTTTGATAACTCATAAAGTTAATATTTTACTTTATTATGACTAAATATATATGAAATAAAATAAAATATCTTTTTAAAAATATTTTGACAAGATGTCTCATAAATCAATTTGGGGCAGATATTAGCCCAAACTACGAATTCAAATGAATGGTCAAATACCAGTTTCTTAATAATTGAATGTAGTGAATTATCAATCCAAACTTGATAAGTTGGACAAGTTATAATTTCATGAGCTGATTTTGCCACCTCTAATGCTTACCACACATTCTAGGCATTAAAGCATTGAAATTTTAATCTATTTTTATATGAAAAAGATGTATTGATCCTCTTCCATCTCTGATAGAGTTGTGTTGTGCTGGCATAACCTCTATAAGGTAATGTTATTTATTTTGTCCGCACATTCAATTATACTCAATATCTTCAACCATATCACAATGTCTTCAAAATTATAATGCACTCCTAATTACTCCTATAATTATATGTTTTGGTCCCCTACTAATATTTTTATTAATACTACCACAATAGCCTAGGTATGAAAGCGTTGAAATTTTGATATATTTTTTTGTATGAAAAAAATGTATTGATCCTCTTCCATCTCTAACAAGATTGTGATAGCATAACAATTTTGCCAAGAATACGTATTATGCTCAATCAATTCAAAAATACCTTAATGTAATGTAATGTTATTTATTTTGTCCACACATCCAACAATAATTAGTATCTTCAACTATATCACAAAGTTGTCTTCAAGATTATAATGCACTCCTAATTACCCTATAATATGTTCCCCTACTAGATATGAAAGCGTTGAAATTTTTATCTTTTTGTATGAAAAAAATGTATTGATCCTCTTCCATCTCTCGTGTGGTTGTGCGAGCATAACAATTTATAAGGATATATAGCTATGCTCGTCCGTTCCAAAATAGTTTTAATCTAATGTAATGTTATTTATTTTGTACGCACATTTAACAATAATTAGTATCTTCAACCATCTCATAATGTCTTCAAGATTATAATACATACCTTAATTACTCCTATAATTATATGTTTGGGTCCCCTACTAACCATAGTATTGATACCTACGACACATCTTAGGTATGAAAGGGTTGAAATTTTAATCTATTTTTGTGTGGAAAAGATGTATTGACCTCTTCTCTAGTAGGGTCAGACTAGCATAACACCTCTAGTGGATGTATATTATGCTCAACCAATTCAAAATTATTCTTAATAAATTGCAATATTCTTTATTTAACAAGACATTCAACTATAATCAGTATCTTCAACCATATAACAACGCCTTCAAGATTATAATAATAATTCTAATTACTCCTATAATTTTATGTTGTGGTCCCTACTGATGAGTTGGTAATTTATCAACTCGTTTTTCTCTTAAGCATGAGTTATCGCTTCCGTTTGAATGCAAGCTGGGACGAGTTTATACATTTTCTCATCTTTTGTACTATATTTAGTTGAAACAAAGAAGATGATGGAATTGCCTCGAAGTAATCGTTTGAGGAAAAACAAGGACATGCGTGCCACTTGTCTTCTACAGTGCCACGCAAGAGAATTTTGGGGATGCTACCGAAACTGCACTGCGTGTCGAAGTTAACATCTCCAGACCGCAAAGCACCCAGTAGGTCTTGAGAGAGCACCGTTTGAGCCTCGTTAACACATCTGAAGGAGCCACACAAACATGATTCGCAAATACAAAAGCAACAAGCAAGTGAGTCACGCCAACTCGAAGGGCAAAATCGTCTAAGAAGCCAAACATGTACTTCAGAAGCTTTCAAGGGAATTTTTGGATACTGCAAGAATTTATATTGATTTTTACCCTATTATTATAGTGAACACAAGAGAGAAGAGAGAGATTATATCAGAGAGAATATTGTAGAAGTGTGATAGAGATAATACAAATATACCATCTTCTTGAAAAAGAAAACCTCATTGTTAAAGGCTTAAAAGCTAGAATTGATTTTATTTGCTGATAATGAATGGAATTGAGGAATTTTTTCTTGGTATAATTTCTTCCTTGATTATGAGTAGCCAAGTACTCTTCTAGGGGTGTGTGTGGATGAGGGGTGTTCGACTAAGTGAGTATTGACTAATTGATCTTAGATTTGAGTAGAAAGCATGGATTATTGATTTCTTCAAGTTTTAATATGATAATTAATGGTTGCAAACACTAATGAGCTCTCTAACTTTACTTTTGCTTGAGAAAGGAAAGTGAAGTTGGGTAAGACTTCAATAGTGAGGATTTGGAGTTTCAATTTATAGAGTGGAGCTAGAGATAGTCTACACACAATTCAAACTCTATTAAAGGGTTAGAGCTAGAAATAGTCTAAACTTTTGCTCAAGCATTGTTTGGTTGTTTAATAGATTTTGACTTTGGAGTTTGAGAAAATCCAAAGTAGACACACTCTTTTGGTTGAGAAACTTAGAGTGTAACCCATAGCCAAGGTTATCCTAATCGAATCTAGGGCTCTTAGTTAATACCTATTAAGTTGATGCCCCATTAAATACACACCCCTAGTCTCTCATCTTGTTAGCAGCAATCATTTTCCCTTTCCTTGATTTTATATTTTCAATTGATAATTGCTCACACCTTTTCCCCCAAATTTTAATTTATGTTTAGACATGATGTATGCTTGTGTGAACTAATTTATAACATTTTGGTGAATCTAGCTCTTAGCCCTTTTGAGATTCGAACTCGACTCTTGTTGGGTATTTATTTTGCGACGAGCGTATTCACCTCCTTAACTAGGAGAGTTGTCCTACTAACCGTAGTATTGATACTTACCACATCCTAGGTATGAAAGCATTGAAATTTTAATCTATTTTTGTATGTAAAGATGTATTAATCTTTTCCATCTCTGGCAGGATTGTGCTAGCAGTTACCTTTATAAGGATACTACATGTGAAAATGCCCGTTTACGGGCTTAATATCATAATTTTAAATTATGTTTGTAAGTATTTAATTAGTTTGTTAAAAAATAAATTAACAATCACCACAATATTTGTAATGAAGAATGATACCTAAATTTACAAGTAATACCGGTAAAAGTATCATTTATATCTTGTTTGGATAAATTTTTAAAAAATCAAAAGTATATTTTTTAAAAAGTGATAGAAATTATTTTTCAATAATTAAAAAGTATTTTTCCCATAAGCATTTTGGGACATTGATCAAAAACAAAGTAGTTCTCTAATATTAATTAAAGTGCGTTTCAAATTAATTACCCAAACATAAATGGTTACTATCCAAAAATATTTTTATAAAAAACATTTTTTTAAATAAATAAATTTTAAAAGCTTAGCCAAACATATTGATATTTCATTCCTATTATAGAAACTAGTTTAAGCGCACGTGCCTCGCGCGTGTTCCTTATATTAATAAGAATAAATTTATAAAATAGCGTAAATAATTTTTAAAAGACGTGTTTGTATAACAATATAAGGATTTAGAAAGAAAATTATGAATTTCAAAAATGAAATGACATGCGAGCGTTTGATCCACCCACACTGCTTTCCGCCTGTTTCTAATATTTATTTCAATGAACAAAAATCTCATAGATATAGCGTTTGATTGAATGATAAAAATTTATTCGCATAAGCACTTAAATGTATGCATTATATGTGTATATAAATATTAATATTTTCTATATATTTCAAATAAGGAAGAATTTAATACAAAAAATTTGATTAATTTTAAAATTCTAAATATTAAAAAAATAATTAAATAACTATTTTGTCAAGTGCGAACTCTACTTTTAAAAGGGTAAAAGGTGAATGATATTTTGCTACGAGGTTTCGTACTTTAAATATTTGTAATAACTTAATTTTTAAACTTTTTATTTTAACTTTTTATGAGATGATTTCAACTTAATTTTTTTTTCTTTCTCTTAATCTATGTGTTTAGTCAAATATTTCTCACATAAATTGAAAATGAAAAAATAGTGTAGATTTAACTAAAGAAACTGAATAACAAGAGGACTTGATTGATTGAAGCAACTTAAAGTATGTTGTGTTTTTATATTTTTTTTCGATTATACAATTTTTTTTAAAAGAAGAAGGAGGAGAAGGAATTCGATATTAACTAATTACACCTTTTAATTAATTTTTTTCATATTGAAATATTGTGATGGATAATTAATTAGTTTAATAAATAATTGATTAATACATAAGTTAATAGAATTGTAATTGATTTTAAAGTCTTAAATGTTAGGACTTTTAATATAGTTCAAATAAGAAAAGATTTAAGAAGCAAAATTTTAGTCAATTTTAAAATATTAAATATTAGGAGTTTTACTTTTTACAAATTAGTAAAGTTCTATAATAATTAAACAACAACTAATTGCGAAAATAAGAATGACAATTTTATCTATTGTAGAATTTTTTGATGAAGGGCAAAAGTTTAATTAACATTTCTAAGAACCTTTACATTTACTTTCACGCCCGCCTCGAGGGGTACGACCGACACCGGTGCCCTAAGCACTCGAACTACTAACTGTGGGCCTAGGCACATCCTGCGCCTCGGCTAGCTCTATCTCTGCAAGCACTCTAAACAAAGGCTGCAGACCGGTCAGAACACACTCCCTCCGCCAACTCCGGCCTATATAGCCACCGTGAAAGCATCAACAAGCTAACTGTAAACATTCAAATACCAAGGAACTCTACGCGGGCGACAAGGCCACCATGTCAAGCCTAGTTATCTCGAGACTCAACAAAGGGAATACTGAAAAGCCACGCGACCGACAAGGTCACTACTCATCAAGCCAAGCTACTACTTCCACACTGGGACAACATAAAAACAAAATACTAAAACATATAACCGCACGGGGCCTCACACGATCGGCCTAACCGACTACAAGTGGGAGATAAATTCGAACACCCGCAAGCCTTTATGAGCAATAATAGAAATGACGGACAGGCCCCGACCTACCCATAAAGTGTACGTCAAAAAGGAAAAGAGCTACACTGGAATCGTGACTGATGACAAGTGAGTCGATGACTCAATAAATGGGTCGAAATCACGAGGGATCGCTCTCCTCGCTTCATGAAATTCGCAGTAAGTAATGCAAAGACCCCACGGCGCGCATCATTTGCACTGCCAGTGGCGCAAAGTAATCGAAATAATACAATCAATACAATCAATATAGATAGTATGACTAGCAATTCGTATAAAGGTGGAGATAGTCAATTCGAAGAAACCGATACGAACCTGTAGTCAAACTTTCTCGTACCGAGCAAGGTGCAGGCGCACCGTGCACGCGACGCCCCCGTTGCCTATTAGCAAGTATATAGCACATAAATAGATATACAAATAACAAGCAAGAGCCAATACCAACCCCCATGTTTCTGATGGCGCCAAGCAAGCAAACACCCATATACCCCACCCTAGTCAAAACCAAACAAAATAAGTCACCCACTCATCTGCTCACTCCGAGCTCCTCTACCGCCCTGGGTCTCCTGGCGGCTCGGCCTCCGATATAAGTAACGGTTCAGTCCGGAGGACTCCCGTACAAAGGTTCGCAATGTATAGGGTCCGGTTCCCGAACACTCAACAGGCTACCGAAACAGACTCGACTGCTTTCCCCGGAACACTCAATAGTGGAAATATATATACCAGACAGCACTCGGACATACTCAAACAGGTCAGCCGTACTATAATGCCGATCGACCGATATGGGGAAAGCTTCATCTCATCTTCATTCAAGCCGGGGACGACATGCCACCCCTTGGAGTGACGTAAACTCACCCGCCGCTGGGCGCACGATTACCAACCTGTGGGTGGCGAGGACGCTCAAAAGGGGCCTCACGCCACATCAAGTCTCAACAAATAAATAGCACATATAAATAGCAAGCATGTTTAACCGAAAAAGACTATCTCAAATCTGATTTCTTATTCCATCCGTTTCCGTACTATACCGATTCTTTACCGATTATACTGACTCGAACTCTTCTTTAATCAAGTTGGCTAATCTCGTGAACTCAGATAATGCTTCCGTCTCGACGCGCTAATTGTAACAATATCTCATCCGTTCAATGGTTGCCCGTAGCCATAAAACTATCGTCCGAATGGCTAGTCTCCATTGCACACGTCCGTTCATCCGATTTTACTTTACTAGCTTCATTCCGATATTCTCGTATCTTTTATTCTAACAACATGCTTTCTAATCATACAATAGGCTATACCGAACTGAATGCTAACTCGCCCCTTCGCGCATGCTTCTTTATCTTTCAATCAATACAATACGACAACGCAACCTGGGATCATCTAAACTTACTCAATACTTCGCATTCAACTCCGAGAATTCAATTACTGGGAAGTTTACTATGATTTATACGAATAAAACCTCTAACTGCCGAGGAGACCGTTTACATACCTTAACCTCGAGTTGTCCGACTGGGCCTGATTTGCGCTCCTGGCCAAGTACTCAAGCTATTTCTCCCAACCGCATTCATATACACGTGCCACTAGTACTAAATACAATACTATTCGAAGGACGACGTCACTGAGCATATTTATAGCCTAAACTTAGGGCTGGTCGAAGACAAATAAAAACTTGCTATTTTTCTCGTAGGTCCGTAAGGGAGAAGTATTCACTTTACCAAGCAGAGCACATAGGACACAGTTTGGAGCAATCTCACTTACCTTAGCCCGGTTGCACGACGATTTGTCGGCTGACTTTCGCGAAACAAAATCCGTAAAAATGCTCTCTGCTGCTAACTACCTCGATACCTGAGGTTAATTTAGAATTGGACTACGTTTGGCAGCATAATCTTGATGGTAATTTACTTACCCTCTTCGTCTCCCTCTCGTTCTCTCACGCTTCGAGTTAAAAATATGGAGAAATAAACTTACAAACCGGCTGGGCTTATAATGGATACTATAAATCGCATTCAGTGGAATGCGATTTATGTCGCATTCCTAGAATGCGATTTATAAGTCGATTTGCCTTACGACGCGCCGACTTGGCGCTTTTTCGATCTTTCCTGCCTTTTCAGTACGTATGGCTTTCAAATACTCTTAACCAACACGCGAATAGGCCATCTATGTGCCGGAAATTTACGGGTGTAACATTCTCCCTCCCCCTTAAGAACATTCGTCCCCTTTAATGAAATCGCCATCTGTAGGACCTCTCAACTTACTCTCAACTTATTACTTAGGAAATTTCGCAGAGTCTCCCCGTAATATGGACTATCCCAAAACCCCAAACGCGTAAAAGTCCAATACAAAAATCGCACACAATACTATAAGATTCACTGAGCAAATATAAATATCAATCTTTCTCATTTATACATATATAACCATAAGGTACGTATAAGTAATAATACTGACATACCTGTCGCCCGACTAGGCTCGGAATAAGTGAGGATATCTAGCTTTCATGTATTCCTCCGCCTCCCCACGGCCATTTCCTGCCTCGTTACGCCAAATACTTTGGACAGACGCAATATCTTTAGTTCTCAATCAAGAATCATTTTGCCTAGGATAGCTACCGGAACCTCTTCGTAGGCCACTTTTCCGTAACCTCGGATATCCTAGACTGACCTGTTTCTCGACGGTCTCCTATCCATTTCCTCGCATGGATACATGGAAAGACCGGATGAACTGATTCTCCTGTAACTCGGAGGCAAGTTCAACTCATTGCCACTTGGCCTATTCTTTTCGACTCTGACTGGCAAGGCCCAACAAACCTTGGGCCGAGCTTACCTTCTTTGCCAAATCTCATCACCCCTTTCATCTGAGACACTTTCAAAAATACCCACTATTCACATCGACCTGTGTTTCGCGCCGCACATCTCGCATATGATTTCTAGCTACCCGTGCAGCTAGTAGGCGTTCCGATAAGCTCTACCTTCCTCCGATCGTTGAACAAATGTCCGGCCCAATCAACGCCGGACTCTCCTATTTCAACCACTCAATCTACGATCTGCATTTTCGCCCCGTAACGTCAAAGGCGCCATCCTGGATAGCCTGCCGAAAGTGATAGCTATTATTATAATCAAATCCCGATTAGGGGCAAATGCTCATCCTGCAAATACCACCAAAATCTAGCACACACGCCCGCAGCGTGTCCTCGAGCGTCTGAAGTAGTGCGTTCACCGTCCATCCGTTCCGAGGGTGGAATGCGTGAGCCAAATTAATCGCGTACCTGCACTTCCGAAACGACTCGCTAAAATCTAGCCGTAAATTGTGCTCCTCTCGTCTCAAATAATGGACACGGCACTCCGTGCAACTTGACTATTCTTCGGAGCATAATGCAAGATAATCTTCTCTACAGAAGATAGCTTCACCGGCAGGAAATGAGCCGATTTGGTCAACTGCCTACTATCACCTCATATAGAATCGTGTCTATGTCCGGGTACGGTTAATCCCGCCACAAAATCCATATTCACTACTTCCCATTTCTGGGGGAGAGGCACAACCCAGCAAACCCGAAAGTTAACTCACCTCGGGTTTTCCTCGATGTCTCGCTTCCTCCCGCCGTCGTTAGGACACTCTGGGCTACAACCGCAATTTCTTCTTTTCATACCCTACCACCAGTAGTTTTCGATATCATGGTACATTTTCATCGCGCCGGTAGAATAGCTGCACAATGTACCTAGTTCATAGTCTCACGGGCGAGGACTCAAACATGTGGAACACATGATTGCCCTTACAACGTAGCACTCCATCCTCTCGTTACTTGAAACTGGGCGCTTTCCCTTGCGAATATACCTATAAGTCGATCGTGCCGCACCTCATATCGTCGTTCTTTTACCTCCAAAACTAATGACGACACTGCAGTGTTCTGAATTATCGCTCCGTTGTCCTTCATTTTTGTTATACTAACTACTAAATCACCAATTGGGGTATTTCTCTCGGATAGATCCCGTTGTTCTGGGCTTACAAAAAAGATGCCAAACTCCTAACTGATTTGTAGATAAGGGCTGCCGCTACTTCATTTTCTTCGACTATACAACATACTCATTTTTAGAGAGCTTGGCATATAATTGATCATTATACTTATCACGGAGAAACCGATGTGTAATTTACCAATATAGCTAGAGCTTATCCGGCCTTCCGCCGCATGCTAAGCTACTTGTTGCCGGGATAACCTGAACGACCTGCCCGCGCACCTATGCCTTTTATTCGATCGTAGGACCCCGATATTGACCATGACCCTACACCTGGGCCGCATAACCTGGAATAACCGAATAGGCCGCTGCACCGTACTTACTCCTGTGCGATCAATCTTCTGACCTTCACTGGGGTCTACCGATCTCTCGGTCTTAGTAAACACCGTGCTAGCAGAGTACCACCAATTTCTTACGCCTTGTGCGTATCCCTTTGGATTTATACCGCTATTCTCGCTGGGAATTCTGGCCTTATGAGGCTATTCTCAGAAAGATCGCCTTCGCTAGGGCTCGTATATTCGAATATCTTATGAGAACCACTGAGGCAATCTGTCCCACATCGACTACCGATGTGGACCCTTTCGGGGTACCTAATGAGCTTATCCGACTGGAATGGCTAGCTTACTTGCGAGGTGTTTCACGTAATAACTACTAGGTTGACTAACGCCGACTCTCACCTACAAGACTGGAAAAACAATGTATGGCCACTTAGAATACCGGAATACCGGTATCGTTAATCTTCAAGTATGCCTACGGCCACTCTCGGTCTCGGCATTACGCGATATCATATCGATCTCTAGGATGTTTCGCTAATACAGCGCCACCGGTCGCTAGACCATCTAACCGCACACTTATCATCTAGCCATCTCGATTCGTGCTATTAACTTGTAAGTTTCTAAAGCCTAGATCTCGGCAACAAACATATAAGTCTCTGTTAACTCAATAACCGAGAACTGAGACAAGCTTCTATGGCTTCACAATGTAAGTCACACTTAACTCCGCCCCTTCTCTTCTCTTTTCTCTTTTTCTTCTCTCTTTTTTTGGCAGGGGCCCCGCAGCGCACCGCATATACTTCCTAGCACTAATCAAAGATTTGTAGCGATTGTGAACCCCTATTTGAGAATCGTCACAGCATATCCGTCATTCGTACATATATATATCAATAACTACATACAATACATACTAAATTCTCGTAGTGATATGTAATCTCCGATGCTTGTCAATTTCATACTGTACATGATATACCGCTTCTGTGGTCTAATAATACCTCCCGCCTCTCTTATCATTTCATCGGGTTTTCATCCCCTTCGGAAGCCAACAACATATACACTTTGCTATTTGCTCATTGCTTGAAATTCCGCCACTCTTGCGACAAGGTCAACATTCGAATCTCGTGGCCTTACTTGGCACTATAGTTGAGAGCCCACGACTGTCACGGGTCTTACCTCTAGGCCACACTGGGACAGAGTCGCCGTATCTGCACTTAACTTCTCCATGTTTTAACATACCGCGCATTCCGAACCACAATCTTACTGTCTCCTAGCTGTCAGTCCGAGGCTTATTCCTTAATACGATATTCTATCAATTTGGGGGTGATTCTAATTTCCCAAAAAATCTATGTTACACCCCTTCGTAAGATTCTTCGCATCTAGATGGCCTATTCACACATGGGTTAAGCATATTTGGAAGCCGTACGTGCTAGTGAGTTGTCTCTGAAAAGATCTGACGAAAATCCTGTTGAACCACTTAAGGCGCCGGCGTAGCCCCTCCGCGATGGCGCCATGTCACGAAGGTGGGGCCACCGCATCAAGTTCGTGACACATTGGGCTCGTTCAAGCCCAAGTATATAAAGCCCCCAATTTCTATTTGTGACGTTATATCCTTAAATTAATTTCCGGAAAAAAGTAGGGAAGGAAAGAGAGATCAAGAGGAGATTTAAATAATCGTTTGATTACGCGTCAAACGTAGTCTAAACTCAAATTAACTCAAAAATGAGGTATTGAGCAGCAGCGAGCATTCCTATGGATTTTGTTTCGTTGACACTGCCGACGAATCGCCGAGCTACCCGACCAAGGTAAGTAGAATTGCTCCAAACTAGTGTCAATGTGCTCCTAGCCGTGAAGTGAATACTTCTCCCTTCGGACTTCCGAAAATAGCAAGTTTTCATCGTTTTTTCGATAAGCCTAAGTTTAGACGATAATTATATCGAAAGTGACGTCGTCCTTCGTAATAACGTTGTATTTAGTACCACCGATGTATATATGAATGCGCTTGGGAGAAATAGCCGGAGTATCGGCTCTGAGCCTCGTCCGACCGCTCTGATAACTCGAGGTTAAGGTACGTGAAGTTGTTCTTCAAGTTAGTAAGTCTTAATTCAGGAATCATAGTAAACCCGTAATCGGGAAGCTCCCTGAAAGCCAATGTCGAGAATCGGAAAAGCCTAATAGAGCTCCGCCTGTGCTGCCATCGTATCTGTAAACTCAACGTTAGTAAAGCATGCGCCAAAGGGCGAGTTAGCATTCCAAGATTCAAGATAGCTTATTGTATGATTTAGCAAGCATGTTGTAGAATAAAAAGAAACAAATTTTCTGTGTAATAAAAGCTAGTAAAGTAAAATCGATTTCGCATAGCCTTTTCAGCTTATACATGCTTGCTATTTATATGTGCTATTTTGTTTGTTGAGACTTGATGCAGTGAGGGCCCCTAAATGAGCCCCGCCGCCCCGGGTTGGTAACGTGTCGCCACCGAGCTGGAGTGGGCTTAGTCACTCCGAGGGGTGGCATGTCAGTCTCAAACTAGATTTAAGACGGGGATGAAGTTTCCCCATAGCAAACGATCATTTTACGCTTGTCTCCCCGTTGACTTGTTCCAGTGGAGCAAAGGCACTGCTCGTAGATAGCCCCTGAGAGTTCCTGAGAACCATGCCCATTCGTTATCGTTCGTACAGAGTCCTCCTGACTCGACACCGTTATTTATATCGGGAGGCTATGGCCCGAGCCTGAGATCTAGGAGGCCTAAGAGGAGCCTGAAAGTGAGCAGATGAGGAGTGACTTATTTTGGTCGGTTTTGACCCGGTAAAGGTATATAGACGGCTTGTTGCTTGCTGATCCCATGCATGGGGTTGGTATTGGCTCTCGTTTCGCTACTTGTATATCTATTTATGTGTTATATACTAGCTACTGTGACAAGAGCCATCGCGCCAGTACGCTCCGCCTTATCAGCACTGCAAAGCATGATCTCGCTCTACCGCTTCTTCATTCGCTATCTCCGCCATACGCATTTGCTAGATATGCTATGTATATTCAGCTTGTTTTACTCATATTATTTTAGTCGTTTTGCATACTCGCATCAGCTTACCGACGCCCAATGGGCGCCGCATTACTGTTCATGGTGCACTCATGTGACGAGGAGGAGATCTGTGATTTCGCCCAAATTTACTGAGTTATCGCCTCCCGTCATCCGAGTCCATTTCCAAAGCGTAGCTCTTTTATCCTTTACAGACAAGACAGGGCAGGTCGTGGCCCTATCCCGATCATTTCTATCGTTACCTGTGAGGTCGTATATTGTATATTTATCTCCCCGTGGTCGTCACTGAGCTTGGGTTGCGCGAGGTCATAGCTTGTATAGTCAGTTAGTATTCCTGTTTGGCGTTGGCCGTGCGGCCGTAGTTTGACAAGGGTGACCTCGTCTGGCCACGTAGCCTTACGCATTCTATTGTTGAGTTTCGTATGACTATCAAGATTGGCCTTGCTTCGCCCATAAACTGGGACATGAGTATGTTCTGCCGTCATATTACAGTGGCCAGTGTGGCTATAGGCCCAGATGGTCTGAGTCGTGTTTACTACCGCATAGCCCTTTGTTTCCAGGAACCCGAGATGTAGCCAGCCGTGCACCGATGTGCCTACTCACCCGCTAGTAGTCCAGTCCTTCTGTGGCACTGTAAAAGCTACCATACCCCCAAGGGCGTGACAAACTTGGATATCGTAGCAGTGTCAGGTCCTGTGGAGTCTGCAAGCCGTGCTAAGTGTAGTCTTACCCATGGACGCGTTGTGCACCACATACTATAAAAGTGTGAGGTCGCAAGGCAATGAGCAGGATGGTTACTCTCTTCTCGCCGGGCCGTGCTATAGAGCTGAGACAAAGATGTGTGGTCGTAGTCCCTTAAAACTTATCGCATTCTTGTCTGGCGATAAGAATGGCAAGACGGCCGACACTCGCCACGTGCAAGACTAGACACAACAGCCAGGAGAAGGCACTGAGCTGTGGTGCCTGCATTCGCACTGCAGCCGCCCCGATCTCGGGTGGGCGACATGTAGGCTTCATCACAGCCTATCTCGGCTAGCCCTCACATCGTAGACGTTGGGCAATTACACCACCCCGATGGGCCCCGTGCCTTCGCCATCGATCGTGAGGTTCGTGAGGCCGTAGCTATGATGGCACGATGATGGCCGCACGCCAGCTAGCGCCACCCGTAGCAAACAGCCTGTGTGGCCTGCGCCCATAGTTCCTGGAATTTTGGCACCGGGTCCCCCGCGCCATGTGGTCGCATCAGCGTAGGACCTCAGACTTTCTAGATCGACGCAGTAGGATATTCCGAGTTATGGCAAGGGAATCTGGCTACTGGATATAGCTATATTATGGTACGAGAGTTGGGAAAGGTCTCGAGGGAGAGATGTTACCCCTCTGACCTGACTACCTTCTGAGGCCTTCCAGACCATTATTTGCTACCAGAAATTCTAAGCAGTCTCTGATGGATCGGGCCGCATCTAGAGCAGGGGGCTAGAGCGTACGCGAGTACGCTGACACTCACTCCTTAGCCCGATATGCTCCAAAGATTTGCCGATACTATTACGAGAGTTCGCGCATTTATCATGGGTTTAAATCCGAATATACCGAGGCATGTAATGATTTGACAACGTTACGATAAAGATACGGATATCGCCCAGTACAGCGCCTTTGCTCACTCATCGGTGGTCTTAGACAATGCAAGCAATAGAGTAGTAGACACAATGTGAACAATAAGCAGAGACAGATCAGACGAGACGCAAAGGGAAGTTCAGAGACTCAAAGCCACGACTATCGATAGATCCCCTAGACCCCCACCTCCACCACAAATAGCTGAAGAACAGGTAGATATGTGCGACGAGGCGCCGAGCCTACTCGGCGCCTCCAGAACCGTAGAATCCCCGCACGTAGAAGGGGAGAGTGGTTAGCACTCACCCCCGCCCTTTTTGCAATCGACCACACCCCGGCTTGTAAATATGGCTCTACCGGGTGTTATATTTGCGGGACAGGAGTGGCACGGATGAGATTGTCGACTGCAGGTCAGGGGAGTAGATGGCGCTGTGACAGGGGATCCGCAGGCCACGAACTCCAGCCGCCTCGCGTGGCGGGCCTCAGCTCGCAGTGCAGGCCGAGGTAGATCAAAGAGCCTCTGGGCCTGTGGGACGCTCAAACCGTACTTATGCACTACCAGGGAGACATGACTCGAGGCGTTCCGCATGTAGTAACAAAATGATGACTATTTGTTCATGCCTTTCTTATGTAATGATTGGATCCAGATCCACTTCATCATATATTACCCCATTTGTGGCAATTTTAAAAGTTCATTATTGTACTGCACTGTCAGGCAGCTGTTTCTTTTTCAACATCCACGCCCGTCTATGACTCGAACAGAAGCGTTGCACTTACCGAGGGTGTACAAGTGGGAGGTTGCCGACCGCTGCACTGCGCAGATCTGGTTGAGTTAGAAAATGATAATTTCGATGCCATAATGGGTATGGATTGGCTAGTGCCGTGCTATGCCAATGTTGAATGTCGGGATCAAGATCTGCCTCGATTCCCCCACTTTCCGTGAGACAAGTGAGGGAAAGGGCAAAAGACAACTACGCTAAAGGGTAGGTTTATTTCCTACCTTCTGCGAGGAAATTGATAACTAAGGGATGTATTTACCACTCAGTCGAGTTCAGATGTCCGAGCGTAATCTCCGACACTCCAGCCTCGTTCCTGGTGAACGAGTTCCCCTGATGTGTTTCCGCATTTGTGTTACTCCGGTATTCCCTAGAAAGGGAAATAGATTTTGCTATTGATTTGTTACTGTGAACTCAAATTTCTATATCAATTTCTCCCTATCGTATGGCTCCTTAACTTAGAGAGTTAAAGGAGCACCAAAGATTCATGGTAAGGCTCACTGCCGAGTACTTCACCACGGTGCGCCGCCTATTTGTGAGGAAGAAGGATGGCTCACTCCGTATGTGCATAGACTATTGGCAGCTTGAATAAAGTTACAAAGGAAGAACAAGTACCCGCTTCCTGCACAGATGACTTATTTGATCGGGCCAAGGAGCCAGATACTTTTCTAAGGTCAGACTCATGGTCCTGACATCACCGTGTTCACAGCATCGTGAGCAGATATTCCTAAAATCCGCATCTCGAGACCCGATCGGGCACTTTAAATTTTTAGTCATGTCCTTTGGGTTAACGAATTTTAAATATTCATGGATTCGATGAACGCATTTTCGTACCATACCGGACCTCGTTCGTGATAGTGTTTATCGATGACATTCCTGTATTCTCGCTCCCGCGTATCACCGTGACTCATTTATGGACAAGGCTCCGTATCCTCAAACGCCGCTATATGCTAAGTTCTCCAAGTGTGAATTTCGGCTTAACTCGCAGGCCTCTTAGGGCACATCAGCCTGGATGCCGGCATATTGTGTTGACACGCGTAAAATAGAAGGGGGCCAAATCATGGCCTGTGCCTACCACTCCGACCGAAGTCCGTAGTTTTCTGGGACTAAAGGTGGTACATGCGAGGTTTGTCTCGAAGGGTTCCCGATCATTGCGACACCTCCCACCAAACCGACGCAGCAAAGCAAAGAAAGTTTCCAAAGGGATTGAGGCATGCGAGCGTAGCCTGTGAACCGAAAAGATGCATTGACCTCCGCCCCAAGGTTAGCATCACGAAGGTAAATGTATATTATTCGAGATATTGCGACGCATCGCGCTGGGGTTGGGTCGTGTGTTGATGCAAAGATGATAGCACCGCATATGCTTCCTGCATAACCGAGGAAACACGAGAAGAACTACCCTACCCACGACTCCGAGTTAGCCGCAAAGGATCCACGCCTTGGAAAATGTGGAGACATTATTTGTATGGTGTTCATGTGAATATTTTCACGATCATAAGATCTGCGCATATCTTCACCTCGTAGGAGTTGAATCTCAAGGATGGCCGCCGTGCTGGAATTAAGCAAAAGATTACGACGTGATATTCCTTTGCACCACCCGGAAGAGCCAATGTTGCAAGCAGAGGCTCGCCGTAAGTACACGGGAGTTTGTCGTATTTGGTGTACCTCGAGCAATGAATTGTCAAGGAGATACACGCTAGCTAGCCTAGCCGTTCGTGTAGCAAATGCAGGACAATTGTGAGCGGTAGTTCGAACACCACCGTGTCATCCTTAGTTATGGAAGTAAAGGAACTAAGCACACAGGATCCCGACCTAGTCCAAATTTTAAAGATTATATTCACTGGGGAAAGCGCCTGCATTTCCTGTGCAATGCAGGATGGAGTGCTTCGTTGTAAAGACCGTCTATGTTCCATGTTTCTGTGCCTCCGCTGCCAGACATGAACGAGGTACATTATTTCTCGCTATTCTTCTCCACCCCCGCGCAACAAAGATGTATCATGATATCAAAGAAAACTACCGGTACCAGGTATGAAAAGAGAAATTGTCAATTTGTAGCCCAAAGGTCCTAACCGCCAACAAAGAAAGGTAACACGAAACCAAAGGCTTGATCAGACATAGCCGTGCCTCTCTCGAAATGGGAAGCAAGAATATGGATTTTGTGGAAGGATTACCCTGCACTGCATCATACATGATTCTATACGGGTCATAGTTGATGCATTGACAAAATCCGCCCGATTTCCCGCTGAAAGCTACTTTCTGCCGAAGATTATGCCGAGTCAGATATCCGAGAAATAGTCGATTGCACCTGAGTGCCGCATCCATTATTTGCATAAATGGAGTACGCTACATTAGATTTTGGCATTCGCTTCTGCAGAGGTCTTGGCAATGCTAGACAATTTGAGCACCGCATTCCACCCTCGCATGATGGATGCCGAACGCACCATCCGTACGCTCGAGGACATGTTGCGAGCATGTGTGCTAGATTTCTGGTGGTAGCCGGGATGAGCATTTGCCCTTAATCGAGTTTGCTTACAATAACAACTATCACTCAGTTATTCATGGCGCGAGGCTTTATATCGGCGAAAATGCGTATCGCCGGTTGGTCAGGTTTGAAATAGGAGAATCGGGCCGTTGCTTGGGCCGTACATTGTTCGGCTAGCCGTAGGAGAAAGTGCTTTTATCGTGAGAACGCCATTTGATCGCGTACGTAGTCGCGAAATCATAATGCACAGACACAAAGAACCTGAGTTTGTGAATGACTGGGTATTTTTGAAAGTGTTCCGATGAAAGGGGTGACGAGATTTGGCAAGAAAGGTAAGTCAAAATTTCAAGGTTTGCCTGCCATATCGATTCGCAGAAGAATAGGCCAAGGGTGTATGAGTTGAACTTGCCTCTGTAATTGTGGAATCTCTGCTCATCCAAACTTTCATGTATCCATGCTCAGGAAATGCTTGTGAGACCCGTCAAGAGTGCCCTGGCCAAGATATCCGTGTTACGTATGAGTTGGCCTACGAAGAGGTTCCGTAGCTATCCTGCATGCATGTATCTACAGACGAGAACTAAAGATATCATGGGCTCACAAAGTATTATGGCGTAACAGAACCGAGAGGAAATGACGTGGGACGCGGAGGAAGTCATGAAAGCTAGATATCCTCACTTATCCAAAGCCTAGTCGCATTGGTGTATGTCCGTATTATTACTTATACAATATATATAAGCTTGTATTTGTATGAAATGAGAAAGATTGATGTTTAGCCGTCCGAACTTATATATTGCGTGGAGTACCCGTATTGGACTTTCAAGCTTCTGTGTTTGGGATAGTCCATATTACTAGGAAACTCGCCTAAATTTTCCTAAATAGCAAGTCAAGACAAGCTGAGAAGTCCTCAAAAGCTACCGTTTCCATTCGAGGATCTAATGTTCTAAGTGGGGAGAATGTTACACCGTAAGATTTCTAAGATCTAGATGGCCTATTCACGAGTTGGTTAAGCATATTTGGAAGCCATACGTGCTACTGAAAAGGCCCTAAAAGATCTGACGAAAATCCCGTCGAACCACCGCGAAGGCGCCGGCGTGAGCCCTCCGTGATTTCCGAGCCGTGTCACGGAGGCGGCCACCGTTGGCTCGCGAGACACGCTCTGGGCCTATCCAGCCCAAGCATATAAAGCCCCACTTCCGTCAGGATGTTATATCCTTAAATTAATTTCGTAAAACGTAGGAGAGGAAAGAGAGACGAAGAGGAGCTTTAAATAATCGCTTGATTACGCCAAACGTAGTCTAAACTCAAATTAACCTCAGTACCTAGGTATTTAGCAAATAGGAGCATTCCTACGGATTTGTTTCGTGAAATACGGTTGACGAATCGTCGAGCTACCACCAAGGTAAGTAGAATTGCTCCAAACTAGTGTCAATGTGCTCCTTAGCCGTGAAGTTGAATACTTCTCCCTTTCCGGACTTCCTCGAAAATAAGAAGTTTTCGACCGTCTTTCATAAGCCTAAGTTTAGGCTATAATTATATCGAAAGTGACGTCGTCCTTCAGAATAACGTTGTATTTAGTGCTAATTGATGTATATATGAATGCAAGCTGGGAGAAATAAATGAGTATCGACTGAGCTTCGTCCGACGTCTGACAATGCAGAGGTTAAGGTATGTGAAGTTGTTCTTCGGCAAGTTAGTAAGTCCTTAGCTTTTATAATCATAGTAAACTCCGCACTTGAGTTCTCTCGGTTGAATGTTGAGAATTGAGTCAAGTATAATAGATTCCGTTGTGTTGCCATATCGTATTCACCAACGGTAAAGCATGCGCCAAAGGGCGAGTTAGCATTCCGCATTCAAGATAGCTTATTGTATGATTAGTACATGTTGTAGAATAAAAGAAACAGATTTTCGTAATAAAAGCTAAAGTAAAAATCGTATTTGCATAGCCTTTCAGCTTATACATGCTTCGTTTATTTATATACTATTTGCTTAAGCCGAGACTTGACGTGGCGCGAGTGGGGCCCCAGCGAGCGCCCGCCGCCCCGTGTTGGCAGTAATCGTGTCGCCCACCGAGCGGGTGGGTTTACGTCACTCCGAGGGGTGGCATGCCGTCCCCACTGACGAAGATGGGATGAAGTGTTCCCCATAAAGATCGATCGCCTTTGCAGCTTGTCTCCGTTGACTTGTTCCGTGAGCAAAAAGTGGGCCCGGCTTGGGGATAGCCTACAGAGTTCCGGGGAACCATCCTCTATCTCGTTACGTCTCGGGTGACAGAGTCCTCCGAACTCGACACCGTTATTTATATTTGAGGCGGCCCGAGCCGGAGATCCAGGGGGCTTGCAGAGGAGCTCCAAGTGAGCAAACATTGAGTGGAGTGACTTATTTGGTCGGTTTTGACCTCGGCAGTGGTATATGCATTGTTTTCGTTGGTGTCATCCGGCTTATGGGGTTGGTATTGCCTTTGTCATACTTGTATATCTATTTATGTGTTATATACTAGTTACTAGACAAAGAAAAGCCGTCAGCTTCTGGCTGTGTACGCCTCCGCCTTATCGCACGTAAAGCTACGATTCAGCTTCCTTACCGCTTCTCAGACCCGCTATCTCCCTCGCCATACGTATTTGCTAGATATGCTATCTATATTCCGCCACCTCTTACCATATTATTTCGCAGCTTGCATACTCGCACTGGCCGCATCGACGCCCAACGGGCGCCGAGATTACTTACTTGCAGGTATTAATAGACGAGGAGGCGATCCGTGATTCCAAATACCATTGAGCACGCCCCGTCATCCGGAGTCTCGATCGCAGGTGTAGCTCTTATCCTTCGATGTAGCGTATGGGCAGATCTGAGCCTTGTCCCGATCATTTCTATTGCTACTCTGTAGGCTTGCGTATTGTATATTATCTCCCCGTGGCCGCTGAGCTTGGCCGCGTGAGGCCGTGCAATTGTATAGTCAAAGTTTAGTATTCCCGTTCTTATGTTGGTCAGGTGGGGCCGTAGTTTGAGAGTAGTGGTGACTCTGGCTCTGGCCACGTAGCCTGGCGTATTCTATTGTTGAGTCTCAATGACACAAGATGGGTGGCTCTCATGCTTCAAGACAGTTCCCGATTATGAGTATGACTGTCACCGTTATTACAGTACAGGTGGCTATAGGCCCGTATGGCCTGGGAGGCCGTGCTTACAGCCGTTATATAGCCCTTTGTTTCCAAGAACTCCGAGATAGAGCTAGCCAGGCACCGTATGTGCCTCACACCAGCTAGTAGTCCAGTCCTCTAGTGGCACCAAAGCGCCTGCTCCCCAAGCAAGGGCGTGACAATCTAGTATTCCCGCTTCTCCTTATCTTGCTTAAGTTGAGCTCGGGTTCAAGGTACCGTCTTCGTTGTTAATAAGATTACCGATCAAGCCTCAAATTATACTTCTTCGGCTTATAGTCGCCAGATCCGATTCACGACCTTCTATCTTCGATGTCACAACCGGATCATAACTATAATCTTACAGGCTGTCTTGGCCGCTCGTTAGCATATGGCGGACTTGGCCTTTTCTCGACTCAAATTTGACTATTACCGAGTGTTCATCATCACACCCAGGCACCGCTTTCTCGAGTACGCTAAATAGCCTTACTTGCTCTACTCGCTTTATTATCACGAGGGTCCGCACAACTTACCTAATCACAAGGGTTCTTTATACAATGCTTACTAGGATCAATCACCATCTTTACTTACCGCTTGATTTGGCAACCTCACCTCAAGTCTTATGCCCTTTACCGTACTAGAATCAAAGTCAAGAGGTAGGAATAGCCCTTTTCTTATTGCAACAAATAGAAACATATAATCGTACCACATCTCAAAAGATGGATAAGTGGGAATCGCATTTCCCTCTCTTTCATACTCATCTCGATAGTTTGATATTGTCTCAGAATCTTAATCGATTCATATATCTAATAAGTAAGTCACCTCGTATATACATTATACTGACTCGTTCGACGTTATCAACGTATACCGGGAATAGTATCGATAAAGGTATTTACGCCGGGAGGTCTCTGTGGCCTCCTCCTCGCTACTACTCAGAATCGCTGATGCCCTCTTCAAGGCCATATCGCGCCCCCATTTTTCTTCCGAGAAGCTGATTCGACATCGACAACTCTTAAGGGCTTCATTATTGAAGAGTCGCCACCTAACGAATTTAAGGTGCGTTAAGGCACCATTCCAAGCTAAATTTATTTCCTAGGTAACTGTGAGTCTGCAAGGCTTAATTACCTCGAAAGGAAGGTGTTAGGCACCTCGAGGTCCACAAAATGTGGTTCCTACTCGTACTCATTAAATGAGAATTTTAACTAAGGATCGATAATGTTGATTTAACCTATATTGTTTGCCTAGAAAATCGATAAAAGAAGGCAATAATGAAATTTAACTCTTCTTACTAGTGATGAAAGGAATTCTGTCAACAGACAAAGAAATTTGACTTGTTATATGCAAAAAGTGGCAAGTAAAATAAGCAACAATACAAACAAGAAATTAAAATAATCATATAAAGAACAAGTAATTTATTTAATTATGGGGCCGAGCCTCTACGCCCACGTATCCCTTAAGGAATTAGGCCAAACGTAGTTCTACGTTAGAAAAGTTTGACCTAATGGGGATCACTAGTAACTTAAATAATATTTGCAATCTTTTGAATTGCTCATATTATTCAAATGAGCACATCTATCATTTCCGACTACCCTAGTTGATTAATTAACTTAAACGCTCTAGGTGATGAAACTAACGTCCTACTATTTGCCTACCGTCCCAATCTTAAAGTCCGAGAGTGTATCGTATCTAATTAATTTGGATTTCTTGGTCTAAAATCATATGGCTTTAAAAGAAAAAACGTCACGCAAAACAAAATGACAATTAAGCAGATAACAAATGAAGGTTTCAGCTAAACCTCTACAAAACATTTAAAAATACGCTATGTCGTAAAGACATGATTTTTAATGCACGTAATTAAATGCAACAGAATGCATGAGTTAAACAAATTAATTTCTTTTCATGCATAAATCCTAAAAGAAAACATGCATAAATTCTACAATCATATTGTTGATATACCTTACATTTAAATCTAAAACAAAGGTATGTCAAAAGATGTGTCAAGACATAATTCTTTGTGATGTTTATTCAACACATTTAACAATGACTAAACATGGTTTTGAATATTAAAGATTTCTTATGCAATGCACTCTTACTTAATAGAAATAAAACCGCATAGGCAATTTGCTTACAATTTATTAGTGAATGCGATCACAAATTAAATTCCTGACATGACAGACAAAGGATATTATAAGGTTTATGCTTATTTACATATAGACATGATATCCAAAGAAGTTATTAGCATTTCAAATGACATCTCGCACTACAACAAACATATAAACATGGGAATTTATAACAAACTAGATCATAAATGCCTTCTAACATGTTCTCTACGTACAAAAATGGTTACTTATCAACTAAAAACAATACATGCTTCAAAATTAAATCACTGTAGTTTTCATAGGTATTGTTCCTAATAAAAAAAATTAAATCTTTATAACCACGTACATAATTTAAAGGCTTATTTCCGATTGTCCTCTTATGAGCTTAGGTTCTAGCGTTATATTAGATAGACTAAAATCCCAAGTGTATTGTTAAAAATAGGACGTATTTAATTTAATAGCGTATATTCCTATAGGCATAATTTCTAGATTGCCGATAAACAAATTTCATTCAAACTACTATAGGCGTGAATTCTAGCAAAATCATGCTGCTTATCCTCACTGCGTGATATAAGCATGCTTCAAGTTAACTAAGATACTATAAGGTGGAGTTCTACAATATGTTCATGTGTTGTCTCCTATAGGCGATTCTCTAAGTAATTTAATTAGCAAGCATGAAAGAAACAATCTAATTCCCACCCCATAAAACCCCTTTCCACTATTTATCATTTGTCTTTTACAATTAATTACAAAAAAAAGAAAAATGTAAAAAACGAATAAACAAAATAACAACTACATACAAACATTTAAATGAATTTAAATAATAACCTCCGTCCCGTATCCCGAACGATTCTTCAATACTCGTCTTCCTAAGAAATCGTTACGTAATAAAATAACAAACATATATATACACCCTAGATCTAAGAGAAAATCATGTTCGAGCCTAAATCACAGAGTATCATAGATTTAAAAAAAAAACAAAGACTACTACCACAACATACATGTAGCACGTTTAAAGCATGTTACTTTTAAATATAATATGGAGAGTATACTAACCTATTGAAGGAAGCTTAAAGAGAAATCTTGAAAATAATTCTTTATGCTAAAGATGTCGTTAAAAGAGAATATCTTCTTTTTTTTTTTTGCTTGAGAGAAGAGTAGAAACTTTTATTTTATTTTTATTTTTGTCAAAAATTCATGTCCTTTTCTAAAATAAAGAAGATCGCTTTTATAGCAAAAGAAACCAAATTAACTTTAGAAGGAAAGAATAAATTATCCCTTTTAATTAGTTGAGAGAATTTCTCTTAATTGACAGAAAATAATGATAAAAGGAAGATCAGAAAGATATCCCCTTTTTTTTAACCGTTAAA
The DNA here is from genome assembly GCA_018107945.1 of Datura stramonium. NCBI lineage: Eukaryota > Viridiplantae > Streptophyta > Magnoliopsida > Solanales > Solanaceae > Datura > Datura stramonium. The sequence goes on along the minus strand of JACEIK010000084.1, from coordinate 569,029 downwards.
AGGAAAGAAAGAAACTTAAATAAATTATAGGAGGTCTTTCCTTAACATAATCTAAATAAATCCAATCAAATTAAATATATCTCAAAACAGATAAGTAAAGTAAATGGATATTAAAGCATATTTTTAATCACACAAGGAAAGAGATCAAATCAAACAAGAACTTGCCAATATTACCTTATCATGCCAATTGATTAACTAACAATTATGGGGAGAAGGGGTTGGTTTCCGACGAGTGCGTCGCTGGAAAAATGGGGAGAAGGGAGAGGGGTCTCGGCGGCTGTTTGGACTTGTCGAGAGGGAGAGAAAGAGGAAGATGAGAGGCTAGCAGTGGATAAAGGTGAGGTCGTGCGAGGGTTTGGTTGTTTGCACGCCGTGAGGTGAGGGAGACGAAGGACGGCTGGTAGCCGGTTGTGACCGCCACCACCGGGCCGCTACCGGTGGTGGTGGTGTTTGTCACGGAAATGGAGAGATAAGAAAGTGGTGCGCGGCAAGAGCAATGGCAGGGAAAGGGATGAGAGGAAGGACGCTTGCTACCGGGTGGTCACGGAGGATGAAACGACGGGAGGGGAGTATGTCAAGGTTTTCCTGATTGTCGGCTGCCGCAGAGGAGAAAGAGAGAGGAGGGAAAGGCTGCAGCTGGGTGGTTCTTGGTTGGGGAGAGGGGGAGCAGGGCTGTGCACACTACTTAAAAAGACAAGGGAGAGAAGGAAGGGGAGGGATGCGGCGGATTTTTCTCGAGGGGAAAGAAAAGATTAAAAAAATTATAAGCAGGGTTTGGGGTAGGTGTGGTAAATAAGGAAGTAAAATTAGGGTTTAATCTGAGCCGTAGATTGGGGAGATGATGGACTCGGCCAGATTTAAAGTATGAGTTGGCCTGGCTTGAATAGTAAATGGGTTATCCAGATTGGGGTTATTGGGTTAGGGCTTAATTTGGGCCGAAATTGAATTTAAATAGTAGCCCAAATAGATCAAAAGTGGCTAAAATTGACATGAATTAAATAGAAAGCGGCCAGATTTGAAATAAATTGAATGAAATTGAATAAAGATAAGATTTAAATAAATTGAGGAAATGAATTTTAGCCGCTATTAAATTAATAAAAATACTATATTTTATAAATAATTTGATAAATAGATAATAAAAAGTTTAAATTATGTAAAAAATATTTAAATATTATTATTTTTTTTATTTTTTTTATTTTTTTTATTTTTTTTATTTTTTTTATTTTTTTTATTTTTTTTATGTTTTTTCTTTTTTTTCAATAAATATAAAATCAAGTTATCAAATATTATAAAAAATCATATTATGTAACATAACAATTTATAAATTCGAGTAAAATATTAGTCAAATAAATTTGTAAAATTTAGTAAAATTATGTAAATAGTCTATTAAATAAATATATATTTCAAGATGAGGGTGCATATTAAAACGAAATACATTATATACTGCGTAATTATTTATATCAAAACTTAAAATTAATATAGTCATATATATGTTTATTTTGAAAATAATTTTCAATATTATTGATAATAAATTATTTTAAAAATACAAAAATGAGTCGAATAAATAAATAAATATATACATATATAAGTAAAGAATTAAGGAAGCAGGATACTAAAATTGGGTGTCAACAAATTTATATCTAATCTTTTTCCGCCCGTGATAGGGTATTGTTGATCTCGCTCTTTGTATCTCGTAATCAAAGAATACTGTGAAAGCCTAGAACTCAACCCTATACGTACCGCCATAAAGACGAGATCGACTTCCAGTAGCAGAAGGGTAACCATCCTATCATGCCCGCAACCTCCTCGCCTATAGTATGTGGTGCACAACACATCCATGTAGACAAGACTCTTACTTAAAGACGGCCGTGACTCCCGGGACACGACCGCTTCCGATACCAAGTTTGTCACGCCCGCCCCGGGGTAAGGATCGCATCTCAGCCCTGTGAAGGACCTAGACTACTAACTGATGGACCGAGGCACATCCGGTGCCCGGCTAGCTCTATCTCAGCCCCGAAACAAGGGCTTATATAACGGCCAGAACACAACCTCCGCCAACCGGCCTATAGCCACCGCGAAAGCATCACCGCCAACCAAATATTCAAACAAGGAACCTATGCGTCGAGAAGTGCCACCATGCATTCTAGTTATCTCGAGACTCCAACAAAGGGAATACTAAAGCTACGTGACCTAAGGTCACCACTATCAAGCTGCTACTACCCATTAACATGGCCAACATAAAAATGTAAATACTAAACAGAATTTATAACAACGACTAGCCTTCTCACACTACCCGCCAATCAACAGGGAGATAAATCAACAATCTCGCAAGCCTCTATGAGCAACGATATAGGAAATGACGGACAGGGCTCCGACCTACCCATACTCTGCATATCAAAAGGAAAAGAGCTACACCTCCGCACCGATCTGGATGATGTGTGAGTTGATGACTCAATAGCCGGGTGGAATCCACGAGGGATCGCCTCTCGTCTATGAGTATGCAGTAAGTAATGCAAGACCCATCGGGCGCGCGCATCACTGTACCGAGTATGCAAAGCAACCGAAATAATACAACCGAATACAAATCAATATAGATAATATGACTAGCAATTATATAAAGGAGATAGCCGAATCTCGAAGAAACCGATATGAACCGAGTCAAACTTTCAGACTGATAAGGCACAGGCGTACCAGACGCGACGGTCTCATTGCCTAGTAGCTATTATATAGCACATAAATAGATATACAAATAACAAGCAAAGAGCCAATACCAACCCCCATGCTTCTGAGACAAGCAAGCAACACCCATATACCCCTACCCGGTCAAATCACCAAAAATAAGTCACTCCACTCATCCGGGCTTCACCAGAGCTCCTCTACCGCCCCTGGTCTCCTACGGCCTTGGCCTCCGAGGCAATCGTGGTTCCCCGAGTCTCGGAGGACTCGTAACAAAGGTTCGCAATGTATAGGTCTGCCCCTAATATCAACAGGCTACTCAAACAGACTGACTAAGCTTCGGAACACTCACTGTGGAAATATATGTACTGGATGCACTGGACATACTCAATGTGGTTGTTTGATCAGAATAAGCTGACGTACCGATATGGGAAAAGCTTCATCCCATCTTTCTTCTGCCGGGATGGCATGCCACCTTGGAGTGACGTAAACCCACTCCGCTCAAAACTGGGCGTACACGACACAACTCAGAGCGCGAGGACGCCACTAAGAGGCCCTACGCCACACATCAAGTCTCAACAAACAAATAGCACATATAAACAGCAAGCATGTTTAATCAAAAGACTATCTCAAACACTCTTTATTCCTCGACTGCTTCGTACTATACCGATTTTACCATTATACCGACTCAAATCTTTTCTTTAATCAAGTGGCTAATCTGTAGCCGGGATATCACTGCCCGAATGGCTAACTGTAGCTACCATCTCATCTGTCTGAAAGGCTAGTCCGTAGCCATAAAATCAAGTCTCCGGCCTACTAGTCTGGTGACCCACACACGTCTGTCTTTCCGATTTTACTTTACTAGCTTCATTCTTATATTCTCGTATCTTTTATTCTAACAATGCTTGCTAATCGCTTGCCAATAGGCTATATTGAATCTGAATGCTAACTCGCCCTCGGGGCGCATGCTTCTTATCTTTCGAACCGAATACAATACGACAACGCAACCGTATTTACTAAACTTACTCAATACTCGCATTCAACTCCGAGAATTCAATTACTGAGTTTACTATGATTTATACGACTAAAACCTCTAACTTACCAAGGAGATCGTTTACATACCTTAACCTCGAGTTATCCGATCGGTTTGACGAGGCTCTACAACATCTAGCCTATTTCTCTCAATCGCATTCATATACACGTCAATTAGTACTAAATACAACACTATTCGAAGGACTTAATGTCACTTTCTTGGATATATTCATAACAAACTTAGGCTTATCGAAAGACCCGGCCGAAAACTTGCTATTTTCTGTGTATACCCAAGGAGAAAGAGATTCACTTTACTGGCCAGGAAACATGACACCCGCTTGGAGCAATTCTACTTACCTTAGTCCTATGGCTCGACGATTCGTCTACCCATATTTCGCGAAACAAAATCCGTAGGAATGTTCCCTGCCGCTAAATACCTCTAATTCCTCGAGGTTAATGAGATTTGGACTACGTTTACAAAGATAATCTGATGGTAATTTACTTACCCTCTTCGTCTCTCCACCCTCTCACGCTTCTAGAAATTAAAATATGAGAAATAAACTTACAAACCGAAGTTGGGCTTATATATAATGGACACTATAAATCGCATCTCGTGAATGCGATTTATAAGCGCATTTGCCTTGCGACGCGCCGACTTGGCGCTTTCCGATCTTTCTCCCAAGTCTTTTTCTAGCATGTATGGCTTCTAAATACTCTTAACCAACATGCGAATAGGCCATTTATGTGCTCTGAATTTACTTCTGGTGTAATAGATATCTACATAGAATATTTTGTTAAGTAAATAGTAAAATATTATGCATATATCAATGTTGGGGATTAGTTGATGAAATCTAAAGAAATCATCAAAGATTGTTCCATTAGAAGATTATATTACATTTTCAAACGAAATAAAACTATTTTAAAAAGTAAGAGTAGAAATTAAAAGTGATTGTTGCATTCTTGGACTCATAGTGTTGTCACTTAATTCAATCCAATCTCCTTGTTCACTAATACAAAATTAGATTAACACTATCAACGCACCCCTATGATGTAACAAATTTTGTCTTGTTGTAAAAAAATCACTTTTTGATATAATTTATTGAAAAGTATAGTATAAACTTTTATGTTATGCCAAAAATTAAATTTTAATGGTAAAAGAACATATATATATATATATATATATTATAATATAATAAAAAGAAAAGACATAAAATTTCCAACTTGTCCACAACTCACTTTAGCACTTTAACTTTACTGATGCTTGTTTACCCGCTTAAACGCATTTGAAGTCTATTAAATACCACCGAAAAGACTGACGTGGAAAATAAATTTTAAAAATTAAAAAGGGAGCGTATTTGGGGAAAAAAGGTGGGTCCATTGATATTTTACTCAACTTATCTTCTTCTTCAAACCCCTCCAACCCCCTTCTCCTTCAAATTTGTCAATCCTCTCCTTCTTCAACCCACCCCTTAAACGCATTTGAAATCTATTAAATACCACTAAAAAGGCCGACGTGGAAAATGAATTTTAAAAATAATTAAAAAGGCGTGTATTTGGGGGAAAAAAAATAAGGGGTCCATTGATATTTACCCAACTCTATTCTTTCTTCAAATTTGTCAATCCTCTCTCCTTCTTCAAACCCACCCCACTATCCTCTTTTCTCCTTCTTCACCTCTCCCCTCCCGTACCTCTATCTTCTACGAATCCCCACATCTTTCTCCTTCTTCGAACCACCTCACACCCTCTCCTTCTCCGAACCCCCACCATTTCTCCATCTTTGACCTTACCTCACCCACTCAAAGACGCCTCCTTCCAACACACACACACAAAAAGTACACTTATTTATCATTTTTTTTTACTTTATACTTTCAAGATTCAATTTTAAAAAAATTGAATTTTTTTTGAAAATAAAGACACCCAATAGAGAAAACAACTCATTTTTTGAATTAATTAAGATTAGAAATTAATTAGTGTATAAAATTGTTTACTATAATGTTTAATTTATAAAAGCTAAAATTTTAAAAATTAAATAATTTTCAACGTTGACGTGACGTGGAGCGAATGTAAAACACTTCATACATGAGAGTGGTATTATTCTTTTTTTGGGGAGCGTATTTAATGTAATTTCAAATGTGTTTAGTGGGGATCCTATGTCTCTTTCCCTATAATAAAATAGATAAAAACTCAAATATATATGTAAAAATATAAAATATAAAATATAATAGGAAAAAGAATTTTTAGCTCTTCGTCAACTAATGTTAAAGCATTAATAACTTTTTTTGTTTCCTTTTATACTCTTTTACTAATTAAGCTCCAATTACTAAGACATTTTATTATCCAATGCAAATCATATTGCCTTAAGTTATTAATTTGACATAATTTCGTTCGTGAAATCTTTTAGATTCCATTGCAAGATTATCTAAACAAATCGTGGCACAAGAGTTATAATTATAATAATTTACAATTTTATAAAAAAATCATTTTGGCGAGATGTAAGACATTTTTACCTCGAATAGCATTTAAACTTGTGAATGTATGAAAGAGATGAATAATGTCGTAGCTACAAATAAAAAATTTAAATCAATAATTTCAATATAAGACTCAATTTAAGGAGGTAATATAGTATCAATATTAGTCTCAACTAGCGAGATAGTCTAAGTAAAATTAGTTTGAATATAAATAACAAGACTAGCTAATTAAGTGTTGAAGGTTCAAAATTTTTTAAAAACATAAAAAATTATAATATGAAAAAAAAGTTAGATTAACACAAAAACATACAAGGTTGGAAATCGAATCAAAGGTATTAATGCATTAAATTATGCAATTTATAAATTTTTTAAGAAATAAAAAATTATAAATAAAATAAAAATATAAAATATTAAACATTATTATTAAAAGGAAAACATTTATCAAAAAGAAAAAGATTCATGAACTATGAAAAAAAAGGAAATTTTTGCAAAATTTCTACCATCAAAAGGTTTAAATTTTTTTTTTGTCAAATTATATTATATTTTTTAACTTAAAATCATAAATTTAAAAAAATTAATTTCTTTAAGATTTATGATACAAATTGAGTTAAACCATAAGCGAAAACTTAATACGACAAAATAAGGTAAAAATAAATTCGTGACTATTAAAAAGGAAAAAGAATCAATGAATTATTATTTTTTATTTACAATTCATAATATAGTTATGCCACAAATAAAAAACTTAATATAATAATGTGATAAAAATAACTAAAAATAATAATTTTAAATAATAATTGTGTAAAAATAGTCAATGACAATTTTTTCTATTGTAATATCTTTTAATAAAGTTTAATCAATACTTTAAGAAATTTCACACTTTTAATATAATATAGATAATATCTTTTTAATAATGCACTAATTAATCTTCTTCCAAAAAACACGTCATTTACAAGACACAACATTTCTTGCACTTCCCAAAATACTTGAAATAGCATGAAAAGACAGGCAAGGTTACTTAAATACAATTTTTAAAAATAATAATTATAAAAGTTATAGCTATTTTCTAAATTACATAATATACAATATATCTTTACATAAATGAATAAAAATATTTTTTTTTTCATGTGGTATTGTTTATAAATGAGATAACTAATTATTTCTTTCGTAATTTAAGTAGGATTAAATATGAAAAATATTTAATAATTAATAAAACTATTCTCTATTAATTCTTTATTCTTACCTTTTAATAATTAAACGTTAATATCAGATCCTGCAAATATTTCATTAATGTACAATGTGTACCTTATAGCTAAATTATTTGTTATATATTAACTATGAGAGGTTTTAGAAAATTTTAATTAACTAAGAATTTTTTAACATTTGAATATATATATATATATATATATATATATATTATACAACAAGTATTACTAGTTATTTATATATATTTATATTCATAATGTACAATATATACCTTATGATATATTATATGTTATATATTAACTATTATATATTACATATAATATTATTTTTATGTATATTATACAACAAGTATTATATGTTATTTATATATATTTATATTTGAGCATACATTATTGTATTCATATATTTGTATATTGAAAAGTAAATTGTCAACACTCCAAGTGGCCGGTGGATTGGCACCCATACTATTTCTAATTCGACTAATTAATCATGGAATAACAATGCGAAGTCTTTAATTAAACAATAAAGCAAGAAGTTATGTAACTAACTATTACATCTTTCTAAAACCCGAAAGTCATTGTACGACTCTAACGTAAATCGCCTAAGAGTAGTATCAACATAATAAAAATAGCCGTGTCCGGAAACAAAAGACAACTGCAAATAAATAAGGATCTGCGGGCGGGCTGGGATAGTGTCACCACCCTCAAATCACGTGCAAATAAATAAAGGTGGAGTCTCGAAGAGTTTCCGAATCATGATCTCGCAAAGAAAAAGAAGTGCAAGAGTAGCATAAGTACAACCACTATCTACTGGTAGGCATTATAGGCCGCCTTATATAATAACAAGTATACGTGATAATCGTATAAACATACAACAACCAAAACAAACAACCATTCCTCAAAACGCTCACTAAATGTAAATCAATAGGTTGAAAAAGCCGGTCTGCTTCCACTCTAATTAAGCCTCGCTGGGTGCTGGTAATCGACCGCACAATGCAGACATAAAGAAGAAGTGAAGGGTATCGTTGTAATGTAGTTAGGCAGTAGCTCGACTAACGCTAACAACCTTAGTTAGTTCACCAAAATTTGCCTTCTCAAACTAAGATGCTCATATACCAAGTTCGATTTTGTAATTAACCAAACAAGTGCTGTTCAACAATCAATTCATCAACTCATTACAGTTTACAAGAACTAAGTAAGGCATACAAGCATGTTCAACCAATCATGAACACATTGAAACGCACAAATAAATAGCCTTATCTCACGAGGTTCTTATTTCGAACCAACCCGATATCACATGGACCTCTCACGATATTGTACCATCTATAATGTGTCCGTCACGTACGCATATACACATAACTCATTATCTCTATACACACATGTCAGAGGGTATTAATTTTTGCTCTTCCAACTCATTACTTATAAGGACTCTCTCTAGAAATTCATGTATTGTACTAAACGTGGTACCCGCTCCCACTATCTCGTCGTCTGTGATTTCTCCTTGGACGAGAGTCACTCAGTCATAACCTGCCACCTCGAATGCTCACATCTGCCCTGAGCCCCTATCTCCGAATAATAACGTGTTATCCACTTTCATTCTCTTATTCTATATGTCCTCTAACTACTCATTTACATGACCACTTCTGGAAGTATAAATTTACAAGACTAAACATGATTTTACACCACGTTATGATCCCTTATATGACAATTAAGGAAAACACAATGCACTTGAGTTCACAATGATCAACACTATAAAGTATAATTGCAGAGTTTGTTATACCAATATAAGTAACATATCAACATTCTAGCGAAATTAGTGTCCGAAAACCAATTAATCATGTTCATCAAACCACAACATACACCTATTAGATAAAGTCTAACTCCTCGTAAATCGTAGAATCACCTCGACAGAACTAGAATATACAAACTACTCCGCGTGAGCCTTGCCTTTCTTAATGCATCAAATGTTCAAAGTTTAGAATAGATATTAAGGAATAAATCAATAGCCTACCTCTTCGATCACGGGGTTTGGAAATTAACCCACTCTCTTTTCCCGTTATTTATGGTCTAATTTGATAATTATAAATTAAATTATCATAACCCAATCCCACAATGATCATTCCAACCTAATTCATGGAGTATTTACTCCTTTAAGCCCCCTTAAAGTAGTTCTTTTAAGGTCAAAGGTCTCAATTTCACCTAGTTTTAGGTCTCAACTATCACATAGATGAAGTTCTACAACTACATTCTCCCTAGGAAGTGTTCATTACCCACTTTTAGCGTAGGAATCACCATTTGGTCATCCTCCATACCATTAGCCCTAGTTTCACAACCTAGGGTTCTTAGCTAATAACTCATCATTAAAGCCTACCCTTTGATTCTAGGGCGTTAGGGATTCGAATGAGGGAAAGAATAATGCATAAATCTTACTCGAGAAGAAGAATCGCGCTACCCTTGGAAAAATTTCCTTCACCTCTAAGAGTTCTTGCTCTAGAATAATAGTGATGAAAACTCGCAATCCCGACTTAAACAGTAATATGCCTTGCATCGTCTCGAAGGCAGCCGTATATTTTTTTGCCGCGCAGACTGCGTTATGGCGACTGTAGTCTCTCCATGGCTAATCGATCGATTTTCTTTCTCTACCGCTACGACAAACCTTAGAACGTCATGAGGGTATCAATGCTAATGAAATTCCACCACCGCAAAGAAGCCTCCGCTAAGCGTAGCTCGGTAATTTCCGCACATTTTCCATTCCCTCGTAACACAAATCTTTCAACCGACTTTTCAAAAAATTCAATCGCGTCTTAGATGTAAAAGGGTGCTAATGCCTTAATTACCTCAGAATTCCATTTGATCAATCGCCACATAAATACATTACTCATATTATTTATATATTATATATTATATATCAAATTTAAATTTACGTTGAGTTTCTAAAATTATACAATAGTGATGATAGAGAGATTCTTGAGATTTTTGGAAAAACAAAAATGGAGAAGAAAGGGACTTTTGGAAAATCAAATAAAAATGGAGAAGAGAGAGAAAATTTTTTTAAAAATAAAATGGAGAGGAGAGAGGAATTCTGGATTTTTAAAAAGATATAAATATGGAGAATAGAGAGGGATTCTTGATGTTTTTGAAAGAACAAATATGAAAATATTAGAATTCTGAAATTTCTGAAAAACAAATGGCAAGATAGAGTGTTTTTTGAAATTTGTATATTTGAATTCTTATATAAGGTATATAATTTTTTATATTAAATTAAAATATATATTTTAGGAAAGTAAAATTTGTACGAAATGTAATTAAAAGATAAAATTTTAAATAATTTGTACTTATGTAATTTTTCAAAAAGCAATTGTAACTTTTATAATTATCATTTTAAAAATGTTTTTGTATAAGAATCACAAAAATTAACAAATACCGTCATCGTCTAGAATAATTCGTAATACTACTAATAGACTTATATAAGTAACACCGATTCGCTGGTGCTTCCGCAACGCTCCACTTTTCGTATCTCTCTATTATGCTATGAATATAATGCAATATCTTTTGCATCCAAAAATATTGTAATCATCTCAATTTATCTATCAGGATTTAAAAAATAGTTATTTCAAGTTATTTTAAAAGTCTATGACAAAATTAATTATTTTTTAAAATTTTATTTTAGTAATAATTATTTTTAAAAATTATAATACCTCAATAGAGTAAATATCTAATGAAGAGAGATTATTAGCATGTTTGGCCAAGCTTCTGGGGAGGCCGTAAGTGCTTACTTTTTTCAAAAGTGCTTATTTTAAAAAAAAAAGAGGTGTTGGGCCGGGCTCTATAAAATAAGTGTTTTTAGGGAGTAGCAAAAAGCCGTCATAAGCAAAAAACAGCTTCTCCTCAAAAAGACTTATTTGAAAAATATTTTCTCGAAAATACACTTAAATGCTAAAAACCGCCAAATACTAACCGCTACTCAAACGTATTTTTTAAATTTATTGACCAAACACAACCTAAGCTTCTCACCAAAAGTACTTTTTTGATAAGCACTTTTAGAAAAAACACTTCCTAAAATAAGTTGATTTGAGAAACTTGACCAAACATGCTATATATCTTAAGATATAAATAAGTGTAAAATAATTAAAATTTTGTTCTAATTAATATTTTTTTTAAGGAATATACTAGAGAAATGAAATGAATTCATCTGCTTCCACTTATAGTCTTATCAAACACCATTACCAAGTGATAATATGTGGTTTTTATTTGTTATTTTATAGCTTGCTCAAGAAGAGAATAATTTATTTTAACTCAATAGTTGTGAGAGAAGATATACCAACATACTTGAGATATGGGGAGTGAATCACACAAGCAGAACATGAACAACCTGTTTTTGGCCATATAATCTAAATAAACCATTCCTTAATTTTTGGCCATATAATCTAAATAAACCATTCCTTAATTTTTGGCTCATTATTTTGTGAATTAAATAATATAAATGAGTTAGTGTTATATGGTAGAGGATTTAAATTTGGCCGATTTCACATTTAAGTTTAAAATTTTGAGTGAGAAAAAGGCCAATGCATAAATTTTTTTTTCTTTTGTTGTTTTTGTTCTTGATGTAAAGATGCACATCAAATGTTGCAAAGCCATTCACATGAACTAGGCTCGATAGGTTGGCCCAATCCAACCCGTAGTTTGATAAGATTGAGTTATAATTTTTGAAATATATTTAAGAATGAGGTTTTTTAGCACAATCCAAGTAAGTCCGCTGGTCCATGAAACTTGAGTGAAGTGGATTGGGCTCTATCTATAAGATTAAGTAAAAATAAAATAGAGTATTAATAATAATTAGAGAGCTCCTAACTTAAAGTCTACTTAAATCATCATTTAAATAGGTGAAATATTATCATCTATTTTTGTGTCTTATTATGATCTATTAGGATAGAATTAGGTTAATATTTCTATTTAGCTAATATTAAAAGATGAGCAAAATATCTAGATAGCTAAATCGTCACATGTGTATGGTATTTTAGATGTAAACAACAATTTTAATGGAGCAAAAAGATAACTTATCGAAAGGCTTCACTCTTCTATGTAACATAAATGCATTTTATTTTAAAAAAATATTGAAATTTATTGAGGAAAATAAAGAATTATTTTTTAAATTTGAAAAAGCTCAACTTCAAATTAAAATAAAAACTGACTAGAAATAAAATCGAACTACAAGAGTAAGCAAGGCCGGCAAAGGAGAAGCAAATCAGTAAAGGCTTTAGGCCCCACAATATCTAGGGGTCCCATTTTTCTTTTAGTTTTTCATACAATGTTTGATATCTATATTTAGGATTTAGTACTTAACGATCATTAAAGAGGAAAACACTGTCTAAATTTTTTTTACTTTTTCTCAGTTTGAAGCTCAAGCCCAAGAGTTTTTGTTTTAAAAATATTGAGTATTTAAAAGTAGAAAAGTATTTTTTTTAAAATTAAAAAGAAACTATATTGTGTATTCTTTTGTTTCTTTCCTCAGTTTCAATATGATCAAACTTTGTCATAGTGATAACGTTTGTCCGAAAATATCATGATCGCTATAAATAGATGCTATTGTTTTATATGTACACTAACATTCAAGGCTTGTATCTCATTTAGTTGTTATAAATAAAAGTAAGCAAAAAAATTAGTTTAATAATTTTGTCTACCAAGGGCAAACATCACAAGATTTTCTCAAGCTACGACTCATAACTCATTTCGATACTATTTAAATATAATGCTTCCTTTATGACATTCGGTACTCTGAAATTTATTATGTGTCCGAGTATGGCATTAGCGATGATTATTATAAATATTTTAATATTTATTTTTACATAATATATTTCTTACAAAATTATACAGCAATATTTGAGTATGATCGTTATAGAGAGCAATTTTACAAAGAGTATATCACTATATTGAATTCACTGGCGTTATAGGTAAAATGTTGCTATAGAGAAGTAAAATTTAACATGAAAATCGATTTTGGGAAAATCAAGTCGTTATAGTGAAATGTTATTATAACGAAGTTTGACTGTATATTAAAATAACAAAAGAATATTTTAAAATCAGGTTGTCAACTTTTTCTTTTTTTCGATCTCCTCAGCCGCGCCTCAACTCGAACCCCGCCGCTTCACCCACTTCATCGCACCAAGAGTGGCCACACCCTTGAATAGTTGTCAACTTCTTGAATCACGTTCTATTATCTAAAATTAATAATGTCTCAAAAATATTAGAAGGTTCATGAGAAAATTATTAACAACTTTATATCTGTTATGAAATAATAAAAAAAGAACAATAATATTGTAGAGAAAGAGAGAAGAAGATAAGTTCTTAATTTCTTGATGGAATAAAATACAATGAAGAGAGAACCCTCTATTTATAGGGGATAATTCTCCTAACTTTCTCCAAAAGATGACTCTCAATATAATATAAACACAATGTATCCACTACAATACAAATACCTTTATGTATTATCACTATAATACAAATATTGCTTATAAACTCCCTCAATATTTATTTGATAGATAATAAGAAGTTGCGGAGAATTGAAATGTGAGGATGAAAAAGACTTTATGGATATAATGTTGTCCTTTGTAGGTTCTAATTAAGAAGATTCTCTTGTTGACATGTTGATACCATTATCAAATCTACATGCTTGGTAAGTGTATTTTAGTCTACTCTCTCTCTCATTTTATTTGGGCGTGGTTATAAAAGTTTATCAATTATTCACGATAAAATAAAAATTTTATTAAAAAAATTTTGTCCTAACTCAATTCTTAAAACTAATTCAAGAGGCCGTGACATTGCCTAAATCATATAAAAGCGACTGTACATTTCTTCATCCCTCCCCCAAGACCGTATACTTCCAGAGCGTAGACAATTTTGGCATGATAATACCAAACAATAAAATGGGACGGGATAGGTCTCCGGCCGAGTCTCATATCACCGAATAATGGGAATTTGGTCTCTTTATTTGATCTTGAATAATTCTCCACTCATGAACTAATTTTTAAGATTAAATTTGGCCCAAAGTTCATCTAAATATTTTAATATATTACTTTCAAATTTAAGAAGATCATTTTTTCCTTATCCTACTATATGCAAGTTATATACGTCTTAGTGGTAAATGTACATATTTTTCTATTAAATGAACTGTGTGTGTTTAAAGAAAGTGTATATTTGTGTGTTTCCTGATATTAATTAATTTGAAATTTACATATATTGTGGTACTATAACTATCTAAATTTAGTTTTTCATCTTTAATTCGTGTATATAAATAATGATTTTTAAGTAGAGCCGTCTAAAGGGCTAAGTGCCCAACAAGACCGAATCCTACCCCACCTCGTAATTGGATGGTTGTAATTTTTGGATTCATTTAAGAACGAGATTTTGCACCACTAGCTCAGCCCACTGACCCATGGGGCTTGAGTGAAGTGGGTTGGGCAGGCCCATGAGCCAAATAAAAAAAATAAAATATTACTAAAAATAATCAAAGGATTCCAAACTTAAATTTTAATTAAACCATCATTTTAATGGGTGAAATATTGTCATCCGATTTCATATTTTATCGTGATGCATTGAAAGAGCGTGCACAACCATTTAAAGGTTAGTTATACATACTATTGCGTTTAGTTTGCTAGTTAATATCTCTATTTGGTTAGAGTGCTATCATATCAAAAGTTATTTAGTTTCACAAACCAACAAAATCATTTTGTTTTACTTCGTTGTACCCAAGATATTTGCATAGAGTGACAATGATTTCAGATTGAAGTTATACAATCAAATCTTTACTTGATGCTTAAACTTAATAATCACATAGAAGAAAAAATGCTCATGATTCAAGTAAATTTCAAGAAAATCACTTAATCGCATTAATTTAAAAAGAAAGAAATAAAGTTTCATGATTTACAGTAATTTAAAGCAAATTATATAAAACCCATCATTATTCAAAGTGGAAAAGAAACTAAAACAAAATAAACCTTATATATTATAAGATAAGACTCTCGTTAAGTTTTGAAAAAGTAAACAAACTTCATGTTGAGTATATTTATATTATTTCTGGCATGAAAATGATAAAAGATAAAAAGTTTGAATATATCATTTATCGTATCTTTAATTGTTCATTATTATTTTTAATACCGTTAAAACGCCTATTATAAAGAATTTAGGAAGACCTAATATTGCATTAGCACGTAAGATGAAAAAAATATATATACTAAATATGTATTTATTTATAAGTTAATTAGATTATAAATATAGTTGTAGTCTTTCTCAATTTCTTAATCAAGTAGTAAAAGAGCATAAAATTTAAAACTTCAAAGAGACTCAAACACGATGGTGATAATGATTAATTGTTATTATTTACTATAAATATCTTTTTTTAAAATTTATTTAATAAAACAAGTTTATATTTTTGTACACGATTATTATATAGGAATAATATTTCTCTCGGAAGTTACCAAAAATCATATTATAATATTTTTATTATTTATTTATTTTATCTAGTTTAGAAGCAAAATGGTAATCCAATTTTGAAGTTAGGAGCTTTCCAATTTTGTTATAATATACTTATTACTTTATTTATTTATTTTACTTAAGGGAGGGTAAAATGGTGATCCAACTTTGAAGTTAGGAGGTTTCCACTTTTAATATAAAATTTCTCTTTCTTTCTATTTTTCTTATTTTTATATGTATAAAATAATTAAATCTTGATAAGTATTGGAAGATGTTACAACCCTTTATCATGCATTCAATTTTATACCAAATTATTTATTTAACTAAAAAATCTCATTTTTTAATGAAGAGTGTTTTCGTAATTCAACTTTTGACTTGGAGGGCTTCCCTATTTATAATATGATATGATATGAATTGTCTTAGTTGACTCGGATATAGAGTCTAAGAAAATGTCAGCAGCACTTTTGAATTTCTTTTGGCCTAAACACGCTACGTATTACGTTAAAATTAAAGAGTTGTCAAATTAGGAAAGAGATATTCTTTTTGAAAAACATTGTAGACAATAAAATCTCACACTTAGAAAATAATAATCCTGACAGAAAATATCGCAGAATAATCGAGTATTTATTATGAATATGAGTGTCACAAATCTCTTTAACCTCTAATTCTTCCTTTTCAAATATAAATTCAAGGCTTTGAGCTTGATCTTGAATTTGGTGGATTTGATCTTAACTTGTACTTGAATTCAAGGGCTTTTTGAGCTTGATCTTGAATCGGTGGTTCCCATCTTGATTTGTGTTTAAATTCAAGAGCTTGGAAACTTGTTCGAATTTTCGTCTCGATCTCTCAAACTTGTAGAGAAAAACCTGGAGTGTTTGAATGCTCAGCTTGTAGAGAAATCTATACGCTTCGATCTACAAAGTTCTCTCCTTGCTTGTTGTTGGAATCAAGTGTCTTTCGAATTACGAGACCCCCTATTTATAGTTGTAGGATGTAAGTTGCGATAAGGACGAACTTCTTTCAACCAATCGCAGCTAAGTTTCGACATACTGAGACATTCGACATCGTAACATGTCACTTATACACATGGCGCATTTTCATCGCCTTTGATTCGACTGTGACATGTTGTGTCATTTTTGACATGTGGCATAACTCCCAATGGACCTTTTATTTGACTTTGAGACACATCATTTGACACGCTAAGACCACTTGTACTTGCAGACGTACATCTTGTAATTTCCTAAACACTCATCATTTGTGTTCAATCTGATGGATCTTACTCAATGAAATTGACCACAATTAAGTCCATATTTATTGGACTCAAATAATTAAACCAATTATATTAATTCATAATTTTGGATTATCTATTTTGAATTTAAGATAATCCAAATTTCTTTCGGGATTTAAATTTGATAAAATTTAACCATCTACAAATGCCCCCACTTCAAGATTTGTCTAAAATATATATATTTAAAGACTAGATTTGAAGTATCATTGGAGCCTACTTTTGAGATTAATCATCATACGTTCAATGTATTTACATTGATTATTTGTCTACGCTATATCATGATAAAATGAGCAAAATTTAGTAACTCTCTCTCACAATACTATAGATTTAGTCATTAAAATTCTAGAGTTGATATGGATTTTCGATTTTTATCCAAGAAGAATTGTCACTTTCTAAAAGTACGCGGATTGAATTTGTATCCAGGAAGAATCACCCAACTTCTATTGCACCATATCCGCAAACATCACAATGAGTTTGACACTTTTCAATTCAATTTATTGTATTACTTTCAACTCCAAATCAACTGCACAATTGTCTTTTTTGTTAATCTTGAACTTGTATAAAGTAAACGATAGCCTTCATTATTTTTTGCACACAATGGTAAGTTAATCATAATACCAGCAATTTTATTCTTCTTCCTTTTAATTTTCACACTTTTTCTGCTGGGCCGATTAATGTGGTGGTAGAAAATTCATCTTATTGTAAGAACATCGAAATCATGATATGTTTAATTTTACAGAAACTAGGTTTGGCATCTTTATAATATTGACAAATTTCATAATTAAAATCCTTCAATATTATTCTGCATAAATTTTTGAAGTTGACTTAAAATTCTGTCATGCCCGAATTGTCACCTTTCACGCCCGCATGCTTATAGTAAAAATTCATATCTTATTATAAGAATTTCAAAATCATGATCCATTTGATTTTTCAAGAACTAGACTTCTATATATACAATATAGCCGAATTTCAGAATTAAAATCCTTCAATATTATTCCCGCATAAATTTTTTGAATTTGACTTAAAATTGCCATGCTCGAATCGTCACTTTTTCACAAAACTCAGTATACTTATATAGTAGAAAATTTATATTTTATTGTAGGAATATCGAAATCATGATCTGTTTAATTTTTAAGAAACTAAACTTCTTTATCTACAATATATCCAAATTTCAGAATTAAACTCCTTCAATATTATTTTGCATAATTTTTGTGGTTGGCTTAAAATTTGGCCATGTCAAAATTTTGGATTTGCGAGGTTCCACTAAAATTTCTATATCTTGGATGTAGGAACAACGAAATCGAAAATGTTTTAATCGCGTAAGTCGATTTCAAGGGCCGCTGTCACCAAAAATCTTATCTCACCCAATCGAGTTGGTCTTGGCTCCATCTCGAACTCCACTTTCGAATCAAACGTCTTGACAAGTAATAATCTTTCTTCTATTTGTATTTTCTATATTGCCTTTCTCTCTTTTTCTATGGATCAAGGACATGTTCTAGCTCAATGCGTAGATAATATCACAAATATCCATTACGATGGAGCCGCATATTTTTCCTTCAAAGAGACCGTGACTTAAGGCGTAGTACAAGATGAGTTTCATCTCATGCGCTTTGATCTTGGTTATTCTTTTGAAGAAACCTACTTAAGACGTAGTACAGATTTAATTTCATCCGCACTTAGACTTTGCTATTCTTTTTTGAAGAGACCTACTTGGAAGGGCGTATAGAATGAATTTCATCCGCGCTTTAGTACTTTGGTTGTTCTTTTTGAAGAAACCGGCCTAAGGCGTAGTACATGATGAATTTCATCCGCGCTTTAGGACTTTGGTTATTCTTTTGAAGAGACCGACCTAAGTATGTAGCATGATAAATTTCATCCACGCTTTAGACTTTGGTTATTCTTTGAAGAAACCTACTAAGGTGTAGTACAAGATGAATTTTATCTGTGATTTAGGACTTTGATTATTCTTTTGAAGAAATCAGCCTAAGGCATAGTACATGATGAATTTTATCCGCGCTTTAGGACTTTGGTTATTCTTTTGAAGAAACCTACTTACAGTGGGTAGGGTACAGATGAATTTCATCCACGCTTAGACTTTGGTCATGTTCTTGAAGAGATCGTGCCCAAGGCGTAGTACAAGATGATTTTCATCCGCGCTTTAGAATTTCGTCATGAACTACCCACATGGATCTCTATTCATCTCAGTTTTTGAGTTGGATGATGATTTTTTTAAAATCAATTTTGAATGTTGGCAAGCTGACATCTCCAAATGTGCCGACATAGTGAATTTGAACTTCACTGGCATGGCTTACTAATTTGAAGACCCCACTTGCCGATTTGATAATTAAAAATATAGTTGTCTTCGTTGAGAAAATTGATTATCCAACTTGAGATTCGCCCCCATTATACTGGAACCATCAAGGTTTGACAAGGTCCTAATCTCAAATAAAGAACTCCCCGTAGATATAATCTCCATGTGTTGGTCGATGAACTTTATCTCTATCATTTTCTGAACATCCTCGAGTGATATATTTTAAACTATGCGATCAACTTAGAATAAAAACTTAAGCCGCCTACATACCTCTAAGTGAAGAGGATCAATTCATTCTGTAGTTCATAAAGAGTGAGTCCTTTTTTTTAGGTGTCCTAATTTGTTGCCCGTGATCACCTCTTAATGTTTTCAATCTAGAGGACCTCTTTTTTTTTCTTTTTAATTTTTTTTTTCTTTTTTTTTAATAAAGTCGTACGCTTTATACTCTCGCAGTCGAGTGACATGCGCTTTTAAGCTTGTGCCTTAAGGAGTCGTTGTTCGCTCAAGGATAGTATCTTTTCAAGAGCTTTGCATTAATAGGGGCCAACTTCTCACGCTATCTTCATCAACAAGCTTGTAAGCGCCACTTGAATATGCTTCTTGTATACATATGGTCCATCCCACTTTGAGGTGAATTGGCCTAAGACTTATGAGAAGTGATTATAGGCCTCTACCGCCAGACTTGATCACCTACTTGAAAGCATCTCAAGCGAACCTTTTTGTTGAAAGCACGAGATAGATGAGCTTGATAGCATTCTAAACCTTGTTGAGCCTCCGCCCCTTCTCATCAAGTGCTTCTAACTCGCAAGCCATAATCGACATTTTCTTATTTGGTGAGACCTTCTTGAATAGCAAGCCTTAAAGAAGGTATTTGGCGCTCAAGTAGTAGGACCGCTTCAACTCCATAACCAAGTGAGTATGGTGTTGTGCTCTGTGCTGGGTGATTCATCCTATATGCCCACAAAGCTTCCTCCATCCATTCATGCCACCAGAGTCTAGGTGTGGCTTAAATAACCTCAAAGGAAGGTACACACCTTTCGAGGTCCACAAACGTGGGTCTGTACCCGCATTCATTAATAAGTGGGGGAATTATCTAAGTGAACAAATAAAGCCGATTTAACTTATATTATAATAATTAAACTAAATAATTAAAGACAAGCAAGAAGAAAGAAATTTAGGCAAAATAAAATCTAAAAGCGCTTATTTTATTTTATTTTTTGTTTAACAATAAATATAAAATTATGGAAACAAAGCAAGTAAATAAAAGACAAACAATAAAACCGACAAATTATTAAAATACACCTAACATAACAACCAAATATAATAATTATTTTAATTATGGGGCCGAACCTCGGGAGGCGCCTACGTATGATCTCGGCAAAATAGCATGCCCGATCGATGCTTTATGCCTTAATTTAATCTTGTTTATCTAATTATTATATACATTTTTATGTGATTTTATATAAATGTGAAGATATGTACTAACCAACATGATTAGTCCTTATTTTGTGTTTCAATGATTTGAGGAACTAATTTATAAGTTGGTGAAGTAGAGGAGTGGGAGCCTGAGCAAATTGCGAAAGTCGGCAAGGAGCATGCCTTGGCAAGGTCGGGCCGCGCTGTGCAGCGTGCCACGCCCATGCCTGCGCACGAGACAAGGCAAAGATGTGGTGGTGGCCTGGCCACACAATGGGCCGTGCCACGCCGCGTTAGCGCATGCCGACACGCCGCATGAGCAAGGTGTCACCGCGCCGCTGGCGACCCTAGTCTTGGCATCTGGAGGCAATTTCCAAAGAGCTCGCGTTGGTCTTCCCGTGCGGGAGGCAGTTGTTCGCGATACACTCCGTGGATACCTGAGCCATTCCACGATGTGCCAGCCTGCACGTTTCTCATTTACTATAAATAGTCCCTTAGCTCCTAAAATCATTTCGTCACGATTTTATTCTCGAAAACCACCTAGAGTGAAGGGAGAAGGGAGAACTCAGCTAGCGTTTGTCAAATTCCCTTCTCTTCTACCACCTCTCTTGTAAGTATGTTAATTTAGTTATATGTTCCTTGTAGTTTTACGAACATGAATGCATCAGAACCCTTCCTCTAAGGTCAGTTCACAGTATGATTGTGTTTTACGAATTTGTGTTGGAATTAAGCTGGCCATTGTTGTTTTGTCGACTGATTATTGGTTGTTTTAATGATCGATCACCATGAAAACATACACGTTAACTCATGCATTTGCTTGAGAAAGCATTTACTCTGTGTCAAATACATAGCGGAGAGCATGATTGTATCTCACGGTATAATTTGTGTTAGGATAGAGATATACCTAATTCCTTGCTTGGTTGATAAAACGGGACGATTTAGATACCGACTTAGAATTATCACATCACCAATCGAAGAAGTAGTTGTGAGGCTAAGTTGAGCTGATCGATTAGGTGTACGAGAGTCCCTAATCATGTCCGTCGCGCCCCATTTCGCGAAGAAAAGCGAACCCAACATTGACAACTCTTAAGGGTTGAAAAGAAGAGAGTCGCCACTCAACGAATTAAGGTGCGTTAGGCACCGCTCTAACCTAAGCTGCCATCAGGTAACGAGTCTGGGCAGGCTTAATTACTCGAAAGGAAGGCGTTAGCACCTTCGAGGTCCACAAAATGATTCCTACCGTACTCATTAAACGGGAAATTTACTAAGTTGATCAAATAAACTTATTTTATTTTATATTACTTAAATTAAATTGATAAAAGAATAATGACAAAATAGATAATAAATTTAGATACAAAAAGAAAGAAATTTGGGCAAAGAATAATATTCTAAAAGCAAATAAATAAAATAAAACGGATAAATAATTAAAACAACCAAATAAGAATTATTTAACTGTGGGGGCCTAACTCTGCTGGGGGAGGCGCCTACGTATCCCTTAAGGGAGATCAGTCAACGTAGTTTTATTCGTGGTTTTTAACCTAATGATCCTCCTATGCAACTAAAATAATATTTTACAATCATTTAGATTACTCGTATTATTCAACAGCACACATTATCATTTCCGACTACCCGCCTAATTAATTGATTATTAACTTAAGGCGTTTCTAGGTGGAAAAGACTAACGTTAGTATTTGTCTACCCGTCCCAAGCTTAACGTCCAAGAGGCGTTGGACAACTATTTTGGATTTTGGGTCTAAAATTCCTAAGGCTTTAAAAAAGGTGATTAACGCCAACAAGACATAATAATTAAAACAAATAACAAATAACAAACATGTTTTCAAATATGCCTCAATTAAAGTGAAACAGCAATTAAGCATGATCTAGATGGACGCAAGTAACCTATAAACATGATCTCAAAGGCACGAATACTCCACTTCGCGCATGAAACAAAAATTTAAAGAGTGTCATAGTGAGCAAAGCAGAACATGACCTATAGACATAATTTCTAAGTTAGAAAGGGGATATCCAGTAAGCTAATTATTATACCCTAGGAGCACAATGGGATTTGTTGATTATGTTATATACCATGTGCGTAAGAGCTTAAACACCTTTATGCCTTTTATCAAACTCATTTGGGTCCTAAACATACTCCAAATTATTCCGTATTTATATACTTACAACTCCCGCAGTATTATGAAATCGTATAGTTCAAATAGCAAAGCAAAATATAACAAACTTAAATCACTGTGGAGCTTTTGCGTAACTCCGTTAAGCAAAAGAACATGAAAATAGATTTCCTACGGATTAAGATATCAAAACTTAGCCCGGTTTAAAAAGAGTTTCAGATAGTTACTCTATATATGCCTAGTTTCTGACAAATCATTCAAATCTATTAATCCTATGAGCATGATATCTAGCATGGTATTAGCAATTAGAAAGAAAATAAAACAAATATGCAATCCGCCCCCAAACCCCATTTTACTATATTCAAAGGTTTATTACATATTACATCTTATGAAAGAAAAGTAAATAAATAAAATAAATTACCTCAAATGAAATAAAAGAATTTGAGCAATTCCTAAACCCCATCTTGTCCCCAAGAACAAATTTCTGCCGTCATAAGAAAAGACCTGTTAAGCAAATAGTAGCACAAATATATACATACAAAGTGTTTGGGATTCCTTGAACTCTAATTCAATTAATTAAATATATTAGAGAGGTACGAATTAAATAAAGTAAACAAATTACTACTATTCAAAATATCACAAGTAATAATATCATGATGCAAGAATTCACAATAATTTAATATTGATATTAAGATACAGAACAAACTAACCTATAATCGATAAAGGAATAAAGCAACAATTTCGAAAGGTTTTCTAATAATGTTAATGTTGAAATGGGATGGAAGACTATGATTTTAGAAGGAGAAGAGCCATGTTTTTGAAATATTGTTTTGCATAGCCTATAAAATCTTCCACCACCAAATGAAAAGATAAGGGATGCTTTTATAAGAGACAAAACTAACGATCCAATAAGAGTAAATGGAAGGAGAATAATTAAATGATTAATTAAGAGACATTTTCCTTAATTAAAAATAATTCACAAGATAATTAAATCAATTTAAAATGAATATCAAAATTGGTTAAGAAAGGGGAGCAATTAGTCACACGGTAATTAGAGGATTTTCCTTAATTAACAAAGCTAATTAAAATAAATGCAATCAAATCAGGAACAATGATCCTACCTAAAAAAAATTAAATTAAACCTTACCACAAATATTTGAATGCTAGAGCAATTAACGGAGGGGATTAAATTAGCAAATAAATCAACTCAACGTAAAGTTAACATATATAAATATACTAAAATTAAGGAAAGGCAAGAAGTAATAATTGAGAAAGTCAAACAGCTGGATCTTTTCCTTAAACAAACGTAGATGAAAATCAAAACAAACTAAACGCATATTTTCCACGACTCAAAACAAGTACTAGATTAGTGAAGGAAAGAGATCATCAATCACACCAACATTTTCATTAATTAGTAAAAGCTGAAACTATATGGAATTTTTTACCTCAAATAAAACAATAAATTAAATAAAGGGCAAATCAAATCAGAATTTACACTAATTCAATTAAGGGATGAGAATAAAATGATTCGTAAGCTTAATTAACGAAAATCAGAAGTCAAAATCCATCAACAAATCTTTATTTACAATAATCAACATATTCTCGAGAATTAAACAAAATTAATCATTAAATATTAAATTAGACTAGTCATGCTAAGAGAAACGCTAAATAAGTTGTCAATAATTATATAGTTAAGAAAGCCAACCAACATGAATAAAATATTATGTTGTCGTAATGATGTATATTTTCAAAGAATTACATATGAGAGGAATTAACGTAAATTATTCTCCCAAATAGTCACATTCACATGCTAACCGAGGAAGGAAAATGAATTAGATAAAGGACTTGCTATCATTTATTCATATACACAATTATTCTTACTATGCGGATTAAAATCAAACAACTCGTTTACCATGCTAATTAATTTCTAATTGACCAAATATCGCCCAAGACAATAACAAGATTATGACCTAATACACCAGCCTCTTTAGATATTTATAATTTTTCTAACTTTCAAGTAAAAACAGAGGAACATAAGATGAACGACTAAATAGTGACATATATGTATACATGCATATAAACAACTTTCGAGTGTATTTACGATTAAAAAAAGTTCATAAACAAGCATATTAATCAATGGGCCAAGATGATTAAATAATTAATGTATACCTATTATATATATAAATGAAACAAAATGCGTAACAATATATATTATATGCATATATATATTAATTATTGATCTTTTTCCTTTTTATGAATTTGATTTTCTCATGATTTAAATTAAAAAAATTTTATATATATATATATATATATATATATATATATATATATATTTATTATATACATTATTCATATATATATATACATATATATTATATATCTATATATTTATTATATACATATATGCATAAATAAAACAAAGGAAAAATAAAAATAAACAATAAAAATAAAATAAATAAACAAATTTACTGACAGATTCGTTGATCCGGGTCTCAACCATCTATTGGGGTATTTCCATGGTGGGGGTGTTGGTTTTTACTAAGTGATGGTTAGAAATAGAGGGAGGTAAACCTATTGACCACTGTGGAGGGTGAGTTCCTACGGCTTTTGGTTGTTTTCCAGCTTGAGAGAAGATAGGGGAGTGTGAGGAAAATGGACGTGGCACAAGATGTTGTTTTTCCGGCTGCATTCTCCGACCGCAGCGTAGAGGGAAAAGAGATGGTGTTCTCCTATTGAAGGTGGTCAGCCGAGGTGGTCTGTTATTGTTGTTTTGACCTGAAGTTATGGAGGTTTTCGACTTGGTTACCTGAGTTTATGGAGGTTCGCCTGAAAGGGTGGCTTCCATTGGCCTGACAAAGGAGAGGGAGAGTAAGGTTAAGGTGGTTGCATGTGACTTGTCGCCCAGGAGGAGAGGAGGGAAGTGGTAGGTGGTGCGTTTGTTAAAGAGCACACGCGCCGCCTAAGAATGGGAGCGGGGAGGTCCTGTCGGAAGCAGGAGACGTAGGGAGAAGAAGAAGGAGAGAGGAAAGGTAGAGAGAGAGACGAAGTCACAAATCATGGAGGTGAAAGTGGGCCGGCTGCTTTTTTTGTAGTGGTGGTGGCGACTCGCTGATGCCGGTGGCAAACAGGGAGACTACCTAGAGAGCGATAGAACGCGGGAGAGGGTGACGCAGGACTACCGAAGTCCCACATGGTTCGAGAGATGTGCTACCGAAATCGGGCAGAGAGGAGAATGGAGAAGAGAAGCTACTAAGGCCGTTGCCTAAAAAATGGGAGAGGGAGAGGGTACTACTAAGGAAGAGAGGAAGAGAGGAGGCTCATGGCCAGGGGGAAGAGAGAGGGAAGGAGAAGAGTTAGAGAGGGAGTGGTAAAAATGAAAATGTTTTAGTGTTTTGGGTGGTTAAGTAATTAAAAAGGTAAATAGGTTAGGGTTAATCTTAGTCGTCGGATTAAATAAAATGAATGGCTAGGATTGGATTCTGACAAATGGGTTGGGTCACTGTTAATTGGGTAGTTCTGATGGGTTATCAAGTTAGATTTGATTTAGCCGAAATTAAATTCTAAATAGTAGCCTAAATTGATCAAAAGTGGCTAAAATTGGCATAATATCAATAGAAAGAGGCCGCATTTGAAATGCATTGGATGAATTGAAATAATAAAGAAGCTATAGTTTCTTCAATCATATCAACATCATTAATAGTTTTTTCACATAGTTTCAACTTAAACACTAATCGCCATTTAGTTATACCTATGAATGTGTATTCTAGTCTGATGGATTCAATAATATCGTGTCTTTGGGTGGATGACTCATCTTCAGTGGTCATACCTTTATTTTAGGCTATTCCACAAAACAAGTTGGATCCTTAACTACGAGATATTCAATTTTAAGTTAATTTCGCGCATGATGACGCAAGAATATCATACAATTTTAAGACGATCTTGATTTGATGCTTTGTTTTTATTTTTAATGGTGTCTCCAAGACCCATTGCATCCATATGGATTTTAGCATCCAACACCCATGAAAGGTAGTTCTGCCCGAACTTGAAGGGCTACGAAATCAAGTTTCGTAAGGTTGTTTCATATTAAAAGAAAGAGAAAACAATACCTTTGACCTTCAAATTTTGAGACAAGAGAGTTAAGAAAAGAATAATATCACCAAATAATATCACTTGTGATTAAGTAATACATCTTCCGAAAAGAAATTTTAATTTTCTTACCTCGATCTTTCAAAGTGAGTGTTCAAAGTAGAGCACTCGCTACGATAATGCTATACAAATAATGTTGTTAACAAGAATATTGTAGAGAAAGAGAAGAAAATAAGTTTTTATTTCTCTTGGATAGAATTAAATACAATGAAAGAGAACCTCTATTTATAGAGATAATTCTCCTAACTTTTCTCCAAGATAAGACTTTCACTATAATATATAAACACATTTATCCACTACAATACAAATATTTTTATACACCAGTTAATACAAATATGTTTATAACAATGTCTCAAAATCTAGAAAAATAGACTTCAAATAAAATATAATATACTTAATTTTTTTAAAAAGAGATAAAGTCTCTTGTTAACATTTGGCTTTTTTGCTTTTTCAAAACTAATTCTTGTTCTCGATCTTGTAAGAAAAATCTTAATACCAAATAATTATTCAACTTTCACCTTTTTTGATAAAGCCAGAATCGTAATCGTCTTCTCCATTTCTCCACGCTCCTATCCAAAAAAAAATGAGGGACGGGGGGAATATTTACCGTGACGCTAGTTCTACCTTATCCTTCCAACTTTACTTATTACCTTTCAAATAAATTTCCCTAAGTTTCTTTCCACGTCTTTGCTGTCATTTTCTCTTTAGCGTAGCTACAATTCTTTAAATTTTCTCAAATACAAAAATATTTGATTGGTTGATATATCAAATCAATGTAATTTCACGTGGAATGATTTAGGAACCTTGCTACATTTTCCATCATATATAAGACATACTCATGATCCTAATTAATTAGTCATCTAATTAAGCATTCTTCATCTAAGCCAAAGCAATGGATTTCATTGCCATTATTTGTGTTAGTACATTTATTTTCTCTACTATTTACATGTTTTTTGGGATTTCTCAGTAACAAAAGGGCAACGTTAACAACAGAACACCCCCTAAAGTTGCTGGGTCGTGGCCTGTAATTGGCCATCTCCAGTCTTTTCAGTGGATCTAGACTGCCTCACAAAACATTTGGGCTCATGGCAGACAAATACGGGCCAATCTTCACAGTAAAATTTGGAGCCCATCAAGTTTTGGTGGTGAACGATTGGAAGATAGCCCAAGATTGCTTAACCACCAACGATGCCTTGCGAGCCGACGGCGTTGGCGGTGGTTTCGGGGCTATAACTACGCCTTATTTGGGATGGGCCCCTACGCCCATACCGCTAGAAATGAAAAAATAGTGGTAGTCGAATTACTCAACAATCATCGCGTACAAATGTTTAGAAACATACGAGAATTCGAAGTGAAAACATGTATCAAAACAACGTACGAAAGGTGGTCAAGGAAAATGAGTGATTCTTCAAATTTTCTCAAAATAGAAATGAAACAATGGTTCGAGAACTTGATCATGACCATTATAGTAAGAATGCTTTCGAGAAGAACGCGATTTAGAGGGAGGAAAGAGGGCTAGAAAAGCAATTAGAAAAATGTTTAAGTTACTAGGTACATTTGTTGTTGCTGATTTTATACCATCACTAAGATGGTTTGATATAGGAGGACATGAGAAGGAAATGAAAGAGAATGCTAAGGAAACAGATTATATTCTTGAAAAATGGCTAGTGGAGCACAAAAGAATGAGAAGTTGTGGAGAATTGAAATGTGAGGATGAAAAAGACTTTATGGATATAATGTTGTCCTTTTAGGTGCTACGATGAACATCTTTCTGGTTTTGATGTTGATACCATTATCAAATCTACATGCTTGGTAAGTGTATTTTAGTCTACTTTCTCTCTTTCATTTTATTTGTTTGGTTATAAAAATTTGTCAATTATTACTGATAAAATAAAAAATTTGTTAAAGAAATAAATTTTTAGATAACTTAACCCTAAAAACTACCCAAATGCAAGTGAGGATTTAAAATAATATATAAAGGGACCACACATGATTAACTAACATTTGAGACTTTCGCCCACTCCTCCACCGATCTCCCTTCCTCACATTCAAAACTATGATTACTTAATGTAGTTAATTTTTAATACGAGGACATCAGAAATAACAAAATGGGATGGGATGGGCTGGCCGGAGTCCCATATCAGCAGAATTATGGGAACTTCTCTTTATACTTATTGCCAATAATATTCCGCCTACGAGCTAACTATTAATTAAATTTGGCCCAAAGTCCATCAAAATCTAAGTTATATTACTTTCAAATTTAAGAAGAATTATTTTTTCTCTCCTTTAAACTAAAAAGGAAATAAGATCATGTACATATTTTTTCTGTTAACTGAACTCGTGTGTGTTTAGCAAGTGTATATTTTTATGCTTCTGGTATTAATATATACTTGGAAATTTGACATATATTGAAGGGAAAACATAAATATAATATTTTGAGAAATAATTATAAGAAATACCACAGTTTCATGTTTTTAAACATAGCAAAAATATTTATGTAGACTACCGATTTGGTTTAAAAGAATAAAGTATGGTTAGAAAATTATTACTTGTTATAAATATATTTTCTATTTGTGGTGAATTTCTATTTCTTAAAAGGAAAGTTAGAGTTTGTAATTTTGGGACCAAGTTAATTTTTCCTATAAATAAGCGTTCCATTCATGGTAAATCATCCCTTTAACTCCTCAAGAGGATCCCATCAAGAGAAATAAGAACTTCTCTCCTTCTCCCCCTTTCTCTACATATTCTTGTTCTTTCTTTATTACTCTTCATAACACATTATCAGCACGAGACATTACCGTCTCAAAATTTGAAGGCTAAGATATGGATACTCCCTCAAAACAAGCTATCCAATTATGAAGACATTTGTTTGATTGATTATGGTACTACACATACGATATTCAAAGATGAGAAATATTTTTCTCACTTAAATATGGGCAAGATAAATGTTACTACAATATCCGGGAAGTACCAATTTGATTGAAGGCTTTGGGAAAGTCAATATAATCTCGCCTAATGGAACCAAACTTATCATAAATAATGCCATGTTTTCTCCTAAGTCTCTGAGAAATTTGTTGAGTTTAAAGATATCTCAGAAATGGTTATCATATCAACACAATGGATGGGATAAATCTTGAATATCTCGTATCACCAAGAATGTCTCTGAGCATACGCAGCAGAAAAGTCTCTGCTTTATCTTCTCGGCTTGTATTGGACAAAGATTAGTGCATTTGAGGCACATTCTATAGTAAACCGTGGTTTACTAATTCCAATACTTCGTGATTTTGGCATGATCACCGGGGACATCTCGGATCTATAATGAAGTATACGAATTATAGAAAATTCAAATGGGCATCCACTAAAAAAAGACTTGAAGATTCTTTCAAATGGTGAATTTTCTTGTGTGCTTGTTATCAAGGCAAGTTAATTGTGAGACCATCACCACCAAAGGTCAGGATTGAGTCCCCCGTTGCTTTTGAAACATATACATTGGGATATTTAGGACCTATCCACCCACCTAGTGAGTCGTTTAGATACTTCATGGTCCTAATACAAGCCTATAGATGGTCTCATGTGTGCCTATTTGTCATCTCGCAATCTCGCGTTTGTAAATTATTGGCACAAATAATACGATACCTAGTAATAATTTCCTCGGGAGACAAATTAACTCCATTTGCCTGATAATCAAGCAGAGTTTTCATCCCCAAGCATTTAATGATTTATTTCTTATCAATTGATTAAAAGTTGAACATCCAGAATGCATGTTCACACTCAAAATGGCCTTGCCGAAGTCACTAATTAAACGCCGTAATTGATAGCAAGGTCATTGCTCATGAAAACTAGGTTGCCCGCTTCACCAGTCATGCGATTCGCACGCCGCAAGACTCTGTTCGTCTCTTTAATCACAACAATCATAAATTTTCTCCGTTACAATTGATTTTGTGGGTCAAGAACCTAATATTTCTCATCTCGAGAGTTTTTGGATGTGGGCCGAGGATGTGTCCCTCGTAGCACCACCACATCGCACAAATATGAGTCCCCAAAGAAGGTTAGGAATTTATGCGTTGGTTTGAATCGGGCCTTCCATTATTCGCTACCTTGAACCATTAAATGGAGATATGTTTACTGACGGCAGATTGCTCGCTTTGATGAGACAATTTTTTCAAAATTGGGGGAGAAAATTGTGAAATCAAAGAGAAATTTTGTGAAAAATCCATCACCGCTCTATCTTGATCCATGTGCGTTCTATTTGTGAGCAAGAAGTACAAAATGATTATTCATCTCGCGTAAAATTGCAAAATCAAATGTCGACGCATTACGTATTTTAAAAGAATTACCAAATCACATATTCCTAAAAAATGTCCTAATTCGACCGATGTCCCCGGGCGGCCCATCTACTAGTGTCATAGCCAATGAGTCCAAAGCACGCCAAAGCGTAGTAGACCACGGTTCTAAGGATCGAAACTAGAAAATGAAAATAAATGGTCAAGATGACACTACGAAAGAACCACATATGGAAGTTCAAGACTTGAGCAATTTTAATATCCATGAAGAAATAAATGAGCACCAGATCAAAATGAGGAACTATCTATAAATTCAAGTGATGTCGAATTAATCGATCAAAAATAAGTGGGTGGATTATGTCTTTGCATATAATGTTGAAACAAAAATCATGCAAGATAGTGAGGATATCAACCTCAACCTGTCACGTATCGTTGACAAAGAAATGATTGGCCAAAATAAGAAGCAATTCAATCAGAATTGAATTCACTTGTCAAGCGTGAAGTTTTTGGACCTATGCTCAAACACCTAATGGTATTAAAGTTGTTGCTATAAATGGGTCTTTGTATAAAAGAAATGAGAAAATGAAGTATAAAGGTATTAAAGCACGCCTTGTTGCACAAGGATTTTCACAAAGGCCTGGTGTCGACTATGAAGAGACATACTCACCAGTTATGGATGCAATAATATTGCGTTATCTTATTAGTTTCACTGTCCATGAGAGGCTTGAAATGCATTTTATGAATGTGGTTACAACTTATCTTTATGGATCACTTGATAATGAGATATATATGAAAATTTCTGAAAGATTTAAAATGCCTGAAACATATCGTTCAAAATCTCGAGAAATGTATTCAATTAGATTGCAAAAATTATTGTATGGTTTGAAGCAATCTCGAACGCATGTGGTTAACCGTCTTAGTGAATATTTACCTAAGGAAGGTTATATAAATGATGAAATTTGTCCATGTGTTTTTATAAAGAAAACAACATCTAATTTGTCATACTTATTGTTTATGTAGATGACATAAAACCTTATTGAACCCAATAGAGCTTCAAAAGACAATTGATTATTTAAAGAAGGAATTTGAGATGAAAGACTCCTCTGAAAGACAAAATTATGTCTTGGTTCCAAATCGAGCATTTGAAAATGGTGTCTTTATTCATCAATCTTCCTATACGTAAAAGTGTTGAAAAGATTTTACATGGATGAAGCACGTCCATTAAGTACTCCGATGGTTGTTCGATCACTTGATGTGAATATGATCCATTCCGACCTCAAGAAGGAATGAGGAAATTCGTCCCGAAGTACCATATCTTAGTGCAATTGGTGCACTAATATCTCGCTAACACTACAAGACCCGATATGGCCTTTTCTGCTAATGGTTTGAAATGTGACAAAATACCCACAATTTTGTATGAAGATAATGCAACATGCATAGCACAACTAAAGGGAGGATTCATAAAAGGAGATAGAACGAAACACATCTTGCCAAAGTTTTCTACACACACATGAGCTCCAAAAGAATGGTGATATCAATGTGCAACAGATTCGTTCAAGTGACAATGTGGTTGATTTATTCACCAAATCTCTACCAACCAACTTTCAAGAAGATGGTGCACAAGATTGGGATGCAAAGATTCAAGGATGTTCTAATTGTGGGGAGTTAATACGTTGTACTCTTTTTTCCTTACTAGGTTTTGTCCCACCGCGTTTCCTCGTGTAAGATTTTTTAACGAGGTACCAAAATACGTATTATTAGATATGTGTACTTCTTTTTCCTTCACTAGATTTTTCCCACTCCAGGGTTTTTTCTAAGAAGGTTTTAACGAGTCATATTATCTTATCAAATGTATATCTAAAGGGGAGTGTTATAAATATATTTCTATTTATGGTGAATGTCTATTTCTTAAAAGAAAAGTTAGGCTTGTAACTTTGGGACCAAGTTAGTTTCCCCTATAAATAAAGGATATTTTCATTTAAATCATCCCTTTAACTCCTCAAGAGTGGGATCCCACGCAGAATGCTAATTTCTCCCCTTCTCTTTCTCTATAATATTCTTGTTCTTTCTTTATTATTTCATAACATTACTCCTAATTTGTAGATATTTATACTAAGAAAAAGAAAAAAATAACCATTAACCATTATATCTATTTATCATTTTTTAAAACATATGTATATCTAATCTACACTATAATTGATTCCTAACCAAACTTGACAACTTCTTTTTCCTTCTCAACAAGAAAATAAAAAATTGTATTTTGTATAATGCGCGATTGCAATTTTTTCTCGCATTACGCGCAAAGGCTTTTTTAATGATAATATATCATAATCGCGCGTTTTCAATTTATTCGTGTGATCACAGCTTTATTTAAATGCAGCTCTAATTAATTTTTTTTTTTTTTGTCCTTTCATTTTTAAATATTTATTTATAACCAATATGTATACAACTAGCTATCAATAAATCAACAATCAAAAATAAACAACTTATCAAACATAATCAACGTTACATAAACCCAAAATATACTCAACATATCAACATAAGACAAAAATTAAAAGAACATATATAAAAAAAATAAAAAAAATAAAAAAAATAAAAAAAATAAAAAAAATAAAAAAAATAAAAAAAATAAAAAAAATAAAAAAAATAAAAAAAATAAAAAATTTAACCATAATATATACCACCAATATAAACAACTTAAGTCAACTAATAAATCAAATAAATAAAATACCTGGTTCATAAAAATAGAAATTATTTTCAAGAAAAATAATGTATTACCAATTTCTAACCATTTTTAAAATCACAAGATTAAAAAAATTAAAAAAATTAAAAAAATTAAAAAAATTAAAAATATTTAATACCAACGTTTAAATAAATTATAAATTCAAACTATAATAAGTTATCACATATGACAATAAACAACTCAAAAATAAATTTTTAACAAATAAGATATACCAATATGTAAATAAATTATCAATCATTAAATCAACAAGGAAATACGAATTGATAAGACGCAATAAAACAAATGATTTTTTGGAGAAAATGAAAACATATTAGATTTTTAACCAAAATATAAAGAATTTAAAAGTAAAAATTTAACCATACTTATCAAGAGTTTCGCTTATATTAAGATGAGTATTGTGGAATGAAATAAATTAGTTTAGGAGAGAGAAATATCACACGGTTAAATTGAAAAAGAAATAGATATGGAAAATTATTACTCCTAACTTGTTGATATATGGATATATGGTAGTTATCACAATTATCCATACCTTAGTTATCCTTTATTTTAACAGATAATAATAGAAATTATTTAGAGAGAGAAATCACGTATTAAATTTTAAAACTATATGAAAAATTACTACTCATAATTTGTAGAAATCTATACTAAGAAAAAAAAATGAAAAAATGACCCAATAATAATTTTCATAATTATATGTGCTACAAATAAGGAATAATTAAGAATTCAATGATAATAGTTATAATTGAATTTTTTTTCTTTAATTATCTTTGCTACAAATAAGGGATAATCAAATATTAGTTGGATAAAAATGATAACTACCATATATATATTAATAATGATATTTTTGTAATTTATTTGATATTTAAATAAATAAGATAAAATATTGATAGAACTTGTAATTAAAAACCTAATATTAATATTTTATGTAATTTTCTATATTGAATAATATAACTATTTAAATTTTAGTCTTTCATCTTTTAATTTGTGTATCTATATACAAATGCTGATTTTTAAATGTCATTATATATAATTTACTAATTTTTTTGTTTAATTTAATTTTCTTTTTCTCTTGTTTTCCTTATCTTGGATTTAAGGCTATGTTGGCGGGAGGGACAGACAGCACAGCTGTAGCACTAACATGGACTCCCTTCTTGTTACTCAACAACCCTCATGATTCAAAAGGCCCAAGAAGAACTAGACATTCAAGTCGGAAAAATACATCGCTAACGAGTCACACATAAAAACTTAGTCTACTTTCAAGCGATTATTAAAGAATCGTTACGTTTATATCCACCTGCACCACTCTCGGCAGCCCATGAATCCATTGAAGATTGCACTGTTGGTGGCTGCTAATATTCGAAAGGTACTGACTATTGTTCAACCTTCCGAGGATTCAACGGATCCAACTATTTGGCTCAACCCGATTTATTCAAGCCAGAAAGATTCTTGACAACTCATAAACATGTGGATGTTAGGGGAATCACTGATTCCATTTAGCGCTGGAAGAAGAATCTGCCCTGGAATTTCGTCAGCACTTGTGTTGTTGCACTTGATTTTACAACATGCCAGTATGCATTTAAAATTATAAGGCCAACTGATAAACTAATTGACATGACTGAGAGCTTTGGGGATGACAAACTCCCAAAGCTACACCACTTGAGGTTCTTGTTGCTCCAAGATTGTCCCTAAATTGTAAAATCAGATATGAATAAATTATTATCAAATCTAAATCCAAGAATCTGCTATTTTTAAATTTGCATGATTTAAGTGCATACTTCCAATTTTATCAGAATAATTCCTTTGATAGTCATTCAAGATATAAATATTATTCAATAAGATAACTTTTTGTATTTTTTTTTCTCATAATAATATTATTCAAATAAATTCATATAAAGGAAGAAGACATAGATATAGATCCACACTTGTAAATCATATAAATATTTCGAGAATGCCAATACAAATTAATAATTGAATCCTGCCGTAGAATTCGATAAGGAGTGGTAACAGTTCTATTATGCATAAAAATAAAATTTTCATATGAGATAGACATAAATCTAGACACAAAACATTATTATCATTGAAGAACTATGGGATAGTTATAATCTTAACTTATCAAAAAACACCATCATTTCATTTGTAAAGATTAGACACCAAGCGTGGAGCAAGGTGAACTTCGAGTGGAGAAGCTTTGCGATTTATTAATCCAAAATTTCATCATATCAATTGGTTCGCTGAAGGTCCCTTCATGTCAAGCCCCCGTAACAATACACTAAACAACACATATTGCACTACTTGAAGGGGCCCAAAGACACACCGGGCACATTCTTCCGCTGCCGAATGGACATTCTTCTTCCGCTCGCCGAATGGAATCAACTCAAAGTGATTTCCCTAACATCGATATCCTTACGCATCGTCGCAACCTCTCTCGGCTTAAACTCACGACTGGCATATTTTAGGATCGAGATGAAACTTCCATATGTTCACTAATAAGCGAGTCCCTTTTGAAATATTGTAGCCATTACCGCACAATCCTCAATCGACTCGTGAGGTAGCAAGAGTGGTCCAGGTGAATATAGATGTAACGATTCGTAATAATATTTGACGATAAATCAAGTTCTTGATGTCCGATTCGACCCATCTGGGTTTCTTGCCAACTTGAGTGTCTAGCTCATCTTGACCTTTTTAGTGCTTTTCCTTGCCATTGTAGGGAAAGATAAAGTCCATGTCAAAGTTATACTGGTGGTGTCTACACCGACAGCATAACCTACAAATTCAAACAAAAATTTCAGTTATTTATTTCACGAACTATTTCTTTCGTTTTAATTTGTTTTGTCTTAATTTGACTGACACAAAAAAATTTTTAAAAAAAAAAACTTTTAAATCTCGTAGTTTTATTCTAAGATATGTATAATGTAATAAAATATCTTTAATCTTTTGTGGATAAACATGTCATATGAAATGTTGAAATTAAAAAGCTATCAAATTAGGAAATAGACATTCTATTTAAAACATATCTAAAAAAACAAAAAGAAAAAAAAATTAAGGAAAAAAAAAAACAAACAAATTAAAATATAAGGGAGAAACACATTTGAGACCACTATTTATAAACAAAACTTTATATGTTTAGTAGTAATAAAGATAATTGTATTACATCATGCATATATTTGAGTTAACACCATATTATTAAAAAAATTTATTACTTTTTAAACTTTATTTCAAAGTCAAACGATCGAAAAAAACTAAAATATTAAGGAGGGACTATAAATCATGTACACTAAGACGGTAAACAACTTTTTAATGGGATGAATAGTATTACCTCTGGTAGCAAATCACCTTTCTTATTTAGTTGTCAAACTAGTTTTTCCTTCATTACTATAGTATTTGAGATGGGCTTTCCTATATCTCCACTATTCCTTGACATATATGTTATTTCCGACGAATACTAATAATCAATAACTCATTCGTCAATACTGTGCATAAAACGAAAAATCACTCATTGCATCCGGTTACTAATCTAGTGTTTACTAAAACAAATCTTATTGAATTTCTAAAAGTAAAAGAAACAAAGAAATTTATGTATTTTTAGGAGGGTAACTAAGAACGCTTTGATAATGGTATCAGAATCAAAACCAGGAAGATCTTTGTCTTCACAAATGGACAACATGACATCCATGAAATCTTTTTCATCCCCACATTTATTTCCTCTTAATTCCCTCTTTCTTCTGTGCTCTGCTAACCAATCTTCAACAATAGACTCCATTTCTTTAGCTGTTTCTTTCATGGCCTTCTCATGGCCTCCTATATCCAGCCATCTTAAATAAGGTAACAAGTCAGCTACAACAAAGCCCCCAACACCAAGTAAAATCTCCGAATTACTTTGTGAGCCTTTCTCCTTTCTTCATCTATATTATTCGTTGGGCAGACGATTTAAAATTTAGTATTAACGGTTAAAGAATTTTCGAAAGCATAAAACGTTATATCGTGTACTAAATTTTAGGAATTTTTATCCTAGCCTGATTCTTTTTTTATTTTGTCTTTGAAAAATAATCCACTATCAGTGGTTCAAACTTACTGCGAAACTCCATGATAACTTCCTATGCGAATTTCAGTACCTGTGCACTTGAACTCTAAGAACAACACCTGTGTAAATTTGAAACTCTATCTTAATGACTAATTTACTATTTCCATCCTGCCTTAATTTATATGACATATTTCTTTTTTAAATAATTTTTAAAAACGACATATCTTATTTAATAAATATTTAATGACACTATCAATATTTCATTCTACGTTTTGGGTATCACTTATTTGGCAAAAACTACGAAAGCTGCATTCCTCTATTTAAAAATTTATTTATTTTAGCGATTGTTTAAAGATTCTAAAATTTTCTTATATTTTTAAACTCCGCGCTCGCTGAACTACGCAGCCTGTTGGTATCACATATAGGTTTATTGGCCAATAACACCGTTCAAAAATTATACTATATATATGTAAAAATATGTGTAAAGTATATAAATCAAAATTATTTTTTATACGTATATATTAAATCTTGAACACCCTTAGTAAAATTTTTGATTTCGCCAATAAACCGTGCAAGATCATATAAACTGAGAAAATATTACATAAGATGAAAAGTGACTGAAATTTACAAAATTTTAAACTTATATATGTATAGACTGAATACCAGTGTATCTTACTCCATATAACATCTTCATCATAGTGTTCATAATTAAACTGTTCCTACATATCCATCTTCACAGCACCACTCTAAATTACTATTCTTATTTTCTGTAGACTATAATCTAAGTAGAAATTGTGAAATTCATGCTTAGAACTATGCATCCACCACTAAAAGATAACCTTGAGAGAAATTTTGGTCCAATAAGTGTAAAAAAGGTATTTTCGGAGTCAAATTTCAATAAGTTAGAAGCATTTTTTAATGCTTGTCTTACCATTAGGTAAGTATACAATTAACCCTATTGAATAAGCATTGATTAGTCATATGACAAGTTTAACTACACGATTGATCAAAAAATTATTTTCAAATCAGTGCATATAACTTAAATTTAAAATTAAAAACCTGTGTATTGTACTCCAAATAGCATCTTCACCATAGTGTTCATAATTAAATTATCAAACCAGTCCTTCATCTCCATCTTCACTGCACCATTTAAATTAGTACAACTCTGATTTTTCACCCAGTAATTATAAATCTCTTTAATAACTGATTTTACTTCAAACTCACGGGTGTGTGTGAACATTTGGATTCGGCGAGCGGAAAAGAACTCGATGGTGACTATCTTCCTTATCTCTCGCCAATAGGGCCCATATAAGACCAAGTCAAACATGGCGTAATTGTATCTAATATCTCTCTTGAAACTTGGATTCTTTGGCTATTTTTGGATCACTCACAATTACTACTTCATTTACGCCGAGCTTTAAACGGAAACTGGGCCCATATTTTTCTGCCATATGGCCGAAGATCGTGAGGAGGTGGAGATGGCCAATACGGCCATGCCTGGCAGCTTCAGGTACTTTTCTACTTGCTTTTTTTAGCTGAGAAGAATAGATTGTGAAGAAAGAAGAAAACAAGGAAGGAAATACCTACTGTAAGGGCAATCAGTATGAGAATTCCACGGCCATAATGAATTTGTTACGTAGTTCGGTGTTCTTTAAATTAAGTGAAGTGTGATCTTGCTAGATTTCTTCATGACCTCTTAATTCTTATTTCTTGAGCCTCGGAATTTTATTGTTTTATTATGATTTTTACTTGTTGCTATCGACTCTTTTTCATTGGCTTTTTAACCTATGATCTATCAAATAATTTCCGCCTTCTTAAAAGTAGGCAAAGATTTCAATATCAGACCCTGTGAGGCACAAAATCCCATTATCACACTGCCCAACTTGAAGTGTTCATGGTCACTGGACTGTTCTTGATCAAAACCAAAACAAACCAATTTAGCTACGCAAAATTTGAAAATCAAAGCAAAACTAAATAAATAAAACCACGGCTTGGTTTAATGCTATGGTTCGGCTTTTCGATTTATAACTAGTTAATTATAAATCGATAATAAGAAACAACAAAGATAAGAGAGAGATAATATTTCAAATGAACATTATAAATTAACAAATTTCTCTCTACTATCACAAAAGCACGTATTTGAATTTTTTATTATTTTTCAACACTATTCCAAAGCTTATGATGTTTGGGTAGCCAGATAATCGCAGAGTGCTTCTTCCATTTAATATTTAATGATTACATAAAAAATAATATACAACTTTAAATAGGAAACGGGTCAACCCTTTAAAAATCAAATGTTAAAACGAATAAGCAAAGAGATTTCGATCTTAACAAAGAAAAATTAAAAATCTAATACTCACATCACATATGATAATTGTACTTGTTGGCTAATTGGACATATTTTTGAAAAATAGAATCTAAAAGTACTATAGTGTATGTGAAATAAATATACTAAAACCAAATTAATGATTAAAGGTATAAAATATTTAATTATTGTATGGAGAACTAATATCATATATTTAAATAACTATGTAAATTTATCGAGTTGATTTGATTATTTCTTTATATTTTTTTAGTAGAACCAAAATCAAATATTATCGATTTTTAAAATTTAGAAACCGTGACTAATCCAATCCAAACCAAATGTCATTTTTTAAATCGGCTTGGTTGGTTTTTCACCAAACCGTGGACCCCTGTACCCCAACTTGTCTAAGCTTCGCCGATAATCGACCTATTCATTTATTAAATTCTCAACTCATTTCAACCCAACCGATTTTAATTCATCAAAGTTTAAATTTACATTTAACTCAAGCTCATGAAAAATCTTGCCAAAATATTTTCAAAAAGACATATTATTTTAATTAGTATGTTATATTTACTCATAATAAAGAAAAATATTAATTTATGTTCATCAAAAGATTATAAAGAATAAATAAAGTTATTAAAACTTAATTAGAGTTGGCGTGGTCGGTTATGACCCGCATTTCAACCCATTTCATCCCAATCCGCTTTTAACCTGGCAACTTTGGACTGTAATAATAACTCAAACGACATTCATTAACTTAGACCATTTTAACTAGCTCATTTGCTACCTATACTTCCCCATCCTCTTCTGATCCCACCTACGAGACTACATTTTAATTTGTTGTCGTTGTTGTTGTTGATCGAGTGCGTAATTTAAAAGTATACTTTCAAATGTGTCAAAATAATCAGCTGCACTATTTCATCCCTCTCAATTATGTGACACTCTCGGTTTTTCGAGAGTCAATTTAATTAATTGTTAATGTTAAATTGAATTAGATCAACTTAATTTTTTAATATGTTAAATTAGAATTTACATAAATTGAATTTCAAAAAATAAAAATATTTTTAATTTTTTTAATTTTTTTATATATATATATATATATATATATATATACATTCAAAATTTATGATGTTAAACGTGTTAGAATATTTGTTATAAGAGATTGCATTACAAAATAGAATGAAAAACTAAATTAAATTACTCATATATATATATATATATGGATAAATTAATTTTGAAATTAGTTAAAATCTCAAATTAAATATGGATAAAGTTAATCTTAAATTTTGTTTGAAATTATTATTTTTATCTCACATACCAAACAAATCCTAAGAGGCCGTTTGGTATGAGGAATGCGATAGACAAAGTTATTCCATAAATCGGGATACTCCATGGGATTATTTAACTCGACCATATACTTTAATAACTTATCCTATCATTATACTCTCTCGCTCAAAATAAGTGATGTTTTTTAACCTTTTGATTTTGTTTTAAAATAAGTATTGTTTTACATATTCAAGAAGATATTAATGATGTTGTTCCAATTTTATCCATATTTAAATGAAGAGAGTTTTACATAACCAAGAAAATATCAAGAGTTACATCTTGTTCAAGATATTTATTGTTATAGGTGAGTAAAATACATTTGTTTCTAGAATGAGTAGTTTTCTTAAGGTGTGTGTGCGCAAACTAAAAATACCACTTATTTTGAAACGGTGAGAGATAAATAATTCGAAACTAACTAATACCCCTAATTAAACTTTTTAAAAAATAATAATATTAAAAATATTTTATTTCATAATTATTATCTATCCATCGTACCAAATGACTCCCAAAAGTTTAGACTTATGCCTCGTTTGTTTTCATTAAGATTAAGGTGTTCAATCGAATGCACATCTCGAATGATTAAGATGATCTCTGTGATTGAACACCGAATGATTAAGAATGTTTGTTTTTCAACATCCAAATGTGCATATTTTATTTATTCTAAATATATTAAATATACAATTCAAATAAAAATAATTAAATATTAAAAATATTTTATTTTTTTAGTAAATTAATTGATCGAACGATATTTATCCATAAAAAGTAAAATATTTATGTTTACAGCGATGGTGGGAGATGGTCGGTAGTGATCATGGTAATACTTGGTGTTCGTGGCTAGTAATTGTGGTGGTGACAATTGCTGGCATTAGCCAAGGGTGACAGTTATATGACGCAGTGGGTGGTTGGTGTTGTAGTGGAGGACGAATGGTGACTATTGGTGGTGGTGGTCAGATGGTAAAGTTGGTTAATGTTAGGAGTTGACTAGTGTTTCGATGGTGGTGACCGAAGAATGTGTGGCATTTGACGACGTTGGCAAGTAGTTAGCGGCGGTGTGTGATGGTGAAGGAGGTATTTAATAGTAGGATTAATCGCAATGATGGTAGTGAGTGATAAGCAATGGTGGTAGAGCAGTGGTGGCGGCGATGTGGGCTATGGTGACAATGAATATATTATAATAATAAATATGATATGTGTAGTAACGACTAATAGTAGTGGTTGGCAAGAAGTGGTGGTTGCCACTGCTGTTGTGATGTAAGGGTGGTTGAGACAACGATAATGGTGGTTGACAATGGCATGTGTAGTAGGCTGGTGATGGTGACCGGTGGTTGGCGATGATAATGTGACGGGGATTGTGATAATATATGCGTGAACAGATTTGCTCTGAACGTGGATA
Organism: Datura stramonium; assembly: GCA_018107945.1. Classification (NCBI taxonomy): domain Eukaryota; kingdom Viridiplantae; phylum Streptophyta; class Magnoliopsida; order Solanales; family Solanaceae; genus Datura; species Datura stramonium. The sequence continues at coordinate 525,824 of JACEIK010000084.1, read as the reverse complement.
GAGTGATCGTGAAAATTACCTATGCAAATAAACATCTTAATGGTATTAAGACGTTGTTCCAAATCTTAATGATAAAGACCTATTTAGATAAAATAAAATGCTTAAAGCTTAACGGTAATAAATGCATTTAACCCGCCAAGACCAATCATTCATATTCATACCTCCATTAAGTGCAAACAAATGAGCGTTAATTGGTTGAGTCTTGAGTGTGTCTGAGTATATAGATACATGCATTTTCTCAAAAATTTCACACACATTACTTACTAATAAGTGGCAAAAGCCCAAGCAAGCAGGAGACCATCAACATGCCTCGTTTTCACGCTGTATGATTTTTGATTTCGCCAAGATAAGCAGCATCTCTTCGTTATCATGCTAATAATTTGTTATTTTGATTGAATTTCATATTTTTAGCGTTTTTCAAAAGTAAAAAAATATAAAAAGAAATATGGGGCATTATTTAGTAATTTCATTACATTTTGAAATATAGCAATTTTTAAAACTTGTGGGCATTACATTTATTTGCTTATCTCAAGGTCTTAAAATATTTATTGTATTTTTCTTATGTACAAGTCTTTTAAAAAACATTAATCGGTTGAAGAATTTCTCTTTGTTCATCTCAGACTATCTAGTATTGATTTGGTACATCCTTTAAGAAAATAATGTAATGTCAATTTTACAATATCATCTTTTTAATATAATAAACTTAATACTTTTTAAAAATAATTATAGTCAATAATAAGGATAAATTATAAACTAAGTAATGAATTATCTCTTAACTAGTAAACTGGATGCGTTTCACGTTAGCTAGAGAGTACCTCCTAAATTTATAAATGTTTTGACATTTTAAGAATATACTGTTTAAGTTGAAGTTCACTAAATTATAAAATAAATTAACTCAATGATGGATGAAATTTATCAAAAAGTCATGTACATATAAATTATAAATTCACCTTTTGGAAAATAACATATAAAAGCTCTTAAATTGATATGAGTGGCTTAATCAAGAATTTGAATGTCTCTTTCTTTCCACTAAAATCCTATGCTTTTCATATCACCAACTCCATATCAAAAATCAACAACGCTACAAATAAAGAGTGATAAAGTATTTCTTTTTGTAATAAATTTAGATATTTAAATAATTCATCAAAAATTATGATAATATATATACATGATAACGTATGTTGTTCACTTTTGAGTCGATCATATCTGATTTAATAAACCGAACCATTTATAAGAAGGAACAATATCTTCTAAAAACTCGATCGTAGCTGAGGCAAAGAAAATATTTTCAACAAAGTTTATATCCACCACTAATTTTGACAACTTTGAAGTTCTTGATGATAAATAAAGAACATTCATTCAACTTATTTTTAAACTTCAATAACTCATTTTTTCCCCCGACTATAGCATGCATCATATTTTGGTTAAGAAAATCATAAGTGATTTGAAAATTGAAAGATTGAAAAAGAATCTATATAAAGAAGAATAAAAAATCATGTGTTAAGGTACCTTTTTTGTCAATAAATATCATTTTCAGGCTAATCAAATTTGGCCATTTTTCTTGGGATTAATGACATCCCATTACTTCCTAAGGCTCCTAACCCTTATCACCAAATCAATATCTCTATTAGTAACAACTTCTGAAAGAAAAAATATGTCATTCTAAAAATTCAATCAAAAGCAAGATAGACAAAGCAAGTTACAACATGCAAAAGATTCAAATTCAATTTATATATAACACCAAAAATATATATGAAGAGCCGCAAAAATTAATTAGCATATAATTATTCATAAATTAATTAATACACATTAAAGTCTATAATTGCAAATGGTGATGAAGAAGGAGAAAACAGTGGGGAAGGTGTCAATACTCTTGATGAAAAAAATTGGAAAAAAAATGCCTAATTAGTTTTAATGCAAATAAAACTCAATTGATTTTAAGACAAATCTATTTAATTTTAATATATATCATTATGTGTGGTAGTATGTGCGTGAAGTGGTTAATTGTCATTTTGACTTAAAGATAATGATACATGCGATTTAACATTTATTTATCAAATTTTTATTTTTGCATGTGTGTGTGTGTGTGTGTGTTTGTGTATATATATATATATATATATATATATATATATATTAAAAGTACGCGTAAACCTCTCATTAGTATTTATCCTTTTTATTAATTTTTTGGCCTTTTGCCTCATTTTTAAATTAAAAATTAATTTTAAGATTTTTGTTTTTTTTTGAAAAATCGATCCAGTCCGTCGTTTTTTTTAAAATAAATTTCATAACTCACATCTCTTCATCTTTGTAATATCTGCACTTAATTAGCATTAGTAATAGTAATTTCTCATAACTCCCAACCGTTTATGTTTATAACTCTTAACTAATTAATATGCAAAATGTTACTATTTGTTACACCTCAATGATTATCTAATAATCTATTAGGATCATGATTATCATTTTAGTTACGTAAAATATGACACCTAATTAAACTTCCGCAAATAGAATATAATATTTTATTATAGCGCATTGCTATTTTCGATATTCGGCGCAGTTAATTACCCTTATTGACTTAAAAATAATGATACGTGGGACTTAACATTTATTTATTAAATATTTGTTTGTGCATATATATATATATATAGAGAGAGAGAGAGAGAGTACAAGTCATTGCCTCACCATTATTTGCCCTTTCAAATATAAAAATACAAAAATAGGAGAAAAATTATATATTCAATTGTCGATCAAACCGCACATAGAAGACCTAGAACGAGCAGAGAAATGGGCTACGGTGTAGCCGCTCCGGAGCGTGCCCTTCAACTAATCAATGTATGTATAAAGCTTCAAAATTCTTTTTCAATTATCGACATATTCTCATGTTAGGTTATGAGACACCGAATTTATTGGAGAAGAAAATGTCAACCAGTTGATCACTCGCTTTGGATAAGGTGGTCATGAAGATAATTTTTTTAAATGTGAAATCTAGTTCTTGAAAAGTATATAATTATGAAAATTTAGTTCTTGAAAAAAATAGGAAAAAGAAAATTAAAAGAAATATTGAAATAATAACAAATAACGTAATTTTTGATAAGAAAATAAAAAGAAAAATCGAGAGGTTTGAAATAAAAGAAAAATATTTTTTATTAGAATATTTTGTTATGTTAGTGATTGAATGAGAATTAGAAAAGTAATGAAAAGGGCCAAAGGACAAATTCTTGGTCAAAGAACTATGTAACATCATTCTCTTATATACCACAATTATATAATAATATATAGGAAGATATAATTGCTACTATAACATAGAATAAATAAATAAAAATTCACTGGACCAAAAATTAAGAAAGTACAAAAAAAGAAAAAAGGTCAAAAATGATGAATCATTGGCCAAAGCACTATGCCACATCATCCTCTTATAGACCACAATTATAATATAGATTTTAAAGTGTGTGTGTATATATATATATTCTCTTAATATAGTATATTTTAACATAGTTATGAGAGTTAAAAGCGACTTTCAGCTAGAATACGACACATAAATAAATAAAAATAGAAAAATATCAAAAAAAAAGTAGAAAAAGATACAATGCAAAATATGTAGAAAAGTGCCACATCACCTTATCTCTACTCTTCCTTTATACATTTTTTTTTAAACTGCAAAGAAACACATTTACTTTAATATAGTGAATAAAAAAATAAATGGAAAGAGTATATTGTAAGATGTAATCTCTTATTAAATACTTACTCTATTAAGGAGCTTATAATTTTTAAAAATAATTATTAGTAAGAATAAAATTTTTAAAAAAGTAATTTTATCTTAAATTTTAAAATAGTAAATATTTTTAATAATAACAAAATATTTCACGAGTGATAGAGTATCTTTGGAACAATGTGTACATAGGGATGTTCACGGTTTATGAAAACTGAAAAACCAAAACCGATTAAAAAATCGGCATTTGATTTGGATTGGTTTGGTTTTCAATTCTAAATTTTAAACCCGATGATATTTGTTTGGTTTTGATTTTATTAAAAAAATCAAAGAAATAACCAACCGAACCGTATAAATTTTATACATAAATTTTATAATTCTAAATATTTAACTAAATCTTATATATATTTAAATGTTCAATCAAAATACAATTTAAAGTTATATTTTTTTAATCATTAATTTGGTTTTAATTTAAATAATCTAAAAAAGAAAAAACATAAAAAAAATAAAAAAAATAAAAAAAATATGTCCAAACCCAATACCCTAAGTCTAATTGTTTATATGTGCATGACATATTGCCGATTTCCCTTTATTTTCCTTTTGTTAAGACATTCATCTACTCTTCAATCAAGCACTTTCGATTTTTGAAGAATTGATCATTCTATATGAAGTTGTATATTGTTTCCCTGTGCGGATATTAGATATGTGAAGTGTAAAAATTTCTACATTTACGTAAATTAGACATGCTAAAACTTTAATAAATATGAAAATAATAAGATTCATATACATTCATCTCGTGGATAAGAGAGAGAAATTCTGTTACTCCAATGTTCTCTTTGTTTTACTATTATCAATTTATCATTAGCTAGTTATAACCGAAAAGCCGAACAAAACCGATGCTAAGAATCAACCGATGGTATTTATTTTATTTAGTTTGGTTTGGTTTTAGAAATTTAAAAACCACTAAATTGATTTGGTTTTGCTTTTTGATCAAAATTCCATCCAAATCTAATCGTGAAACACCCCTACTTGTTAGTTGTTACCTTCCCAATAGGTTTCTTTCGACGTCTTTGCTGTCATTTTCTCTAGCGTACGACAATACATTTAGCAAACGTTTAGGCCTATGATATTTATTTCATGATTTAAATTTATGAGATAAAATTAGTATTTGGATATGCGATTTCAAATTATGAGACGGAATCTCAAATTTTTAAAAAATCTTGATTTAGAATTTCAAAATCATGAGGATGGAATTTTCAAAGATAAAATTTGACCCACAAGTTTATATTTTTGTAAAAAAGAAATAATCACTATTTTATGTATACCTATTATTTTATCAACCATTTGTTTTTATATAAATAAAAGTTGTTGTTGGTATTATTACGCTTTGGTACCTTTACAAACCATGTATGAGGATTATATTAAAGAGTAGTAAACTACAATACATATTCTATTTTACCTTTATCAACTAAAGCTCGATCAATAAACGTCAGATTTTTTTAAATGACTTTGTGATAGTGTATTATACTTTGTTATAAATTTTTACTTATTTGGTAAAATTGTATAAGAATTGAGAGAATTTTAATAGTTTTCACAACTTATGAGGTTGGTTATGTTCCCTCGAGAAAAATAATAACTTAAAAAATTTTAAATAATAAAACAAAAAATTAAAAAAATTAAAAAAATTAAAAATATTTCATATCATAATTTTATCTCACATAACCAAATCCAAATTTCCCTAGATACACGTGAGGGTCTAATGGATCTTCCTATATTTCCCATCATATAAACATACCTCGATCCTACCTCAATTAGTCATCTAATTAAGCCTTCTTCTTCTAATTTCAAAAGCAATGGATTTCTCTCGTGCCATTACTTGTGTTACTGCATTTATTTTTCTCTAGTTCATTTACATTTTTAGGATTTTCAATCAAGCCTTTAGACTATTTCTATTTTGAAGTGATTTTTAATTTTTACTCTTTAAGTTAATAATTTTTAATTTTTAAAAAACAAAAAAAACCAAAATAAATAAAAAAATTAAAAAAATTCTTAATTATGACTTAATTTCAATGGGCAAACCTTTTTAGAGAATATTTATTTAAAGGCATAAATTATGTTTATTTAATTTCCAAGCATACCTTTTATATTTATCCAATATTTTTTTTCTTAAAAATTTGGTAGGTGCAGGTTAGCTTTGGAATACACAAATTAATATTATTGAACTTATGCGCAAGGCACAAATTCATTCACGCGCCGATTTATGCCCTGCATACAAGTTTATACTATGAATTTACGTTATGTTATCAACTTACGCCCTCCCCCGCGCATAAATTATGGGGCCTTATGCCATTTGCGCACATCTGCGCCAAAACTTATGCCTTGAGAATTTTTAGTGTGGCTATTAGGGACATATTTCTTAGGAAAATGCATTACATAGCACACAATTATGAAAGTATTTACATATAATGTCACGCTTTAAAAATTACATAATATGGCTTTATTTCATTTAATTAGCTATCTATTTACTTTTTTACTTTGTATTTGATTTTTTTTTACCTTATCATGTTATTAGGTTTATATATATATATTGTATTATTATTTATTTATCAATGGACACTATATTTTTAACATTTTTTAAAAAAAATAAAAAAAATAAAAAAAATAAAAAATATATAATCCTTTATGCCCTTTTTTCAAATTTATTTGTTAAAATTTTATATTTTCTAATATTCAGAACTACTAGTATTTTTACTTATTCATTTTTTAAATAATAATTCAAAGAATGAAAAGTATATGACTATGAAAATAAATCACTTTTTCAAATTTGCTTTACAAGGTGTTTATATCTAATTAGATTTTTGTATTTGTATTTGATGCGTTTTACCTTTTATGTATGATACAACTTATTCATTTTTTTTATAATTCAAAGAATGAAAAGTATATGATTATGGAAACAAATCACTTTTTCATATTTGCTTTATAAGTCTTTATATAAAATACGAATTTCATCTCGTTTTGTTCATTTAACATGAATGTAATAATTATCAAAGAATGAATAATGAGAACCTATCATTTGCGAAACATAATACCTAAAATCACCATCTAATTGGGGATTTTTATATTTATATTTGATGCATTTTACCTAAGATAAATATAACATGATATATAAAGTATTTTTATTTTATGTAAATAAGTAAAATGTTACTACTTCAGCCAATTTTCGCCCAAAATATTATCATTTCTATAATTTTCTCATTTCTTTTAATTATTTTTTTAGTTTTTTAATATTGATTTTTTTTTATAAGTCTTTAATTTAATATTCAAAAGTTAAAAACCACTTTAAAATAAGACTTTCATTCATGTGAATGACCGTAACAAACAAAGACAACGTTAATAGCCGAACCCCCCCCTAAAGTGCTGCTGGGTCGTGGATTGTAATTGGCCATCTGTCAAAAATAAGAGATCTTATCCCACTGCCCACCTTTTCAGTGGAACAGGGCTGCCTTACAAAATGTTTGGGCTCATAGCAGACAAATATGGGCCAATCTTCACGGTAAAATTCGGAGCCCATTAAGCAACAATCAAGTTTTTGCACGAATTGCTCCTATTTTTGGTAGTTTTCAAATTTTTTTCTCAAATTAATGATCCTTAATTTTTATTTCTTTTTTTCAAAATTCGAATTTTTCAAGTTAGAGAGATTCTTAACGACTCATAAAGATGTAAATGTTAATAAAAATCATTTTAAATTGATTCAGTTTGGTAATAAAAGAAGGATTTACTTTGTGATTTCGTCGATACCTGTGATATTACATTTGACTTTGGCTAACGTGCTACATACATTTGAATTTACAAAACCATCTGATGAACTAATTAACATGAGTTAGAGCTTTGAAATGAGTAACCTCAAAGCTACATTACTCGTGAGTTTCGTCGCTCCAAGGCTCTCTCAGAATTTATATTAGATTTAAAGCAGTAATTATTAATACTCTTTCCGTTTTAAAATAAGTAGTGTTTTTAGTTTTGGCACACTCCTTAAAAAACTATTCACTTCTAGAAAGTAAAATGTATTTTTACTAAATTACCTTTAATAAATATCTTGAAAAAAATGTAGTTTTTTAGTAGTTTATAAATCTCTCTTCATTTAAATAAGAGTAAAATTAGAAACATCATTAATATCTTCTTAATAATGTGAAACACTACTTATTTTAAAATTAAATGAAAAAATTAAAACATCACTTATTTTAAAACGGAGAAAACGCGAGCTTAAATCCATAAATGCTAAACTCCAATGTACATTATTTAAGTGCACACTTTAAATTTTATTAGAGGTTCTCTCGTCTTGTATAACATGTGCTAGAAAATGACATTAATTGTAATTTTTTTAAAAATAAACTATTTTGCGATTTTGAAGCTTATCTAGAAATGTACATGAAATTTTTATTTCTTTTCTTAAAGAGTTGATATACATCAAATCTCTTCAATAAGTAAGTGAAAGTTTGGACATAAGAATTGTTTAAGATATTTTGAAAATCAAATCTCCTTTCGTAAATAATATTATTGATTGGTCAAAATTTTCATACATGTTGAAAAAAATAATGATATCAACCTTTCCGATAAATATTGAATGATTAAATTTATGTTGAAAAAAATAATGATATCAACCTTTCCGATAAATATTGAATGATTAAATTTACTTATTTGAAAACCAGTTAAAAGACGAGAAAATTAACTAGCTAGCCATGGCCATTGAAAATGGACAGAACTGGTCCCAATCCAAGACAACCAGAAACGAAAAGAAAAAGAATTCGACTAATATATCCCACTAATATGGCGATTGGTAAAGTTTTGTAAAGATGTACAAAAACGTTTTTGCACGAGATTGAAGAAAAAGAGTAATACAAAGAATTGCATTTTAGGTATAATTCTCAGGCGAATTCAGAAGTTGGAGATTTTGTTTGTTATACTGTTTTGAACATAAAAGTTATCATCACATTTTTTTAATTCAATTTTTGATGAATGTTCAGTCAGAATTTTGACTTATTAGTAAGAGATTTTCATTAAAAAATTTATCAAAAATGTTATCGACGAATCAAATTTCGATGAATATCGTCGGAAGTTATAGATTTTCTGCTAGGATGTATTGTTATTTACATCATTCAAAGGCCAACATTTTGTTGATTTGATCAATTTTGGGTTTCAATTTAATTATTCATCTATTCAATTTATATAAGCAAATCGGTTAAACAAAAAAAAAACGATTATAGCGATAACTCGGTGCAAATAAAAATTTAATCCAACTTGTGAGATAAAGTGAAAGAACAAAATAATTATCAACCGTCAATAGATATTTCCAATTCCATTGATAAGCAGTTACTGCATTAAATCAAGTATCATCATTAACAGAAAATATTAACTTTTAAGTTTCAAGGAAGGAAGAATTTTCAGTTTTGTTTTATAAATAAAACCTTAAACAAAGGTGAGATAAAAATGTTAGCCCATATAATTGTTAGCAGATGGGCCTTAGGGTTTTAGGTAGTCTTATGCCTATATATAGGCACCCCCTTCCCCATTCTAGATCATTGTTTTCTATTCTCTTATGTAACTTTGCAGTTAGCCTTTTGATTCTTTCTTTTCTTGTTATTTAATAAAACCTTTGTTATATATCAACATGGTATCAGAGCCAGGTCCATTCCCGTTTGGGCTCCTAGTCCACACGTCAGTCGGGCCTGAGTGTGAAGGGGGGTGTTAAAGTGGGTTAAAGTCCCACATTGGTTGGGGAATGGACTG